>JARHVA010008038.1:367500-452500 GCA_037957365.1 Torreya grandis | reverse complement strand
TGTCAAAGAGACCTACTGAGAAAAACTCTCAAAGAAATATTCTAAAAGAATAGTGGCCAAACATTAAGTTCTGAATAGTTATAATACCTAGTGAGTATGAATTTGGGGTTTTATACCTTTAAATCTTGAATTATTTATTCCAAACAAATTGTCAAAAGTAAAAAATTGAATAATAAATTCTTGAGGGTATGTTAAAGGAAAAGAGCAGAATAAAATTGTTGAACATTTTTTGTAAAGACCTAAAATGTGTTATAGGGATTCATTAAACAAAATCATCAAAGATAATCACTGAATAAAATTGTTGAAGACCAAAATACGTTGTAAGAGTTTGAAGAAGGAAAATTCCAAAAGAAAAATTGGAAGAGTAAGTTATAAATAGAATAATTAAAGAGTAAGTTTTGAATAGAATCACTGAAGAGTAAGTTTTGAATAGAATCACCAAAGAGTAAGTTCCAAACATAATCATTAGAGACCCTTTCTAATTCTAAGTAGTTCCATCAAAAATATCATTGAATAATATTTTCCAAAAACTATATGTGCATAACTTCTAAAAATCATTAGTAGCTTAGTCCTAAAAATATGCATTCATATGTGTGCCAAAAACCAAATGCATAATTACTTCATTTTCAAGGACTTTTAATATAGGGATATAGTCCAATTTTAAAAGACAGTGGGTCCCTATTTTTATTAAAAAATTAAATGCAAGTATGTTGGGGTACAATAGTCATAATAGAAGAAAATCAGATGATAGACTCACTATTGGCTTCAAATACCAACTTGGAACCAATGCAAGTATCCAAGATGCAAAAATTCTTGAGTTGGTTCCTTGCCCCTCTATCCCCAACAATGTAGAGAACTTCTAGGTATTAGACAATGATAAATATATTATACAATTTATGAATAGTTTTGGATCTTTTGAATCCTAAATAATAGATGAAAAAGATGTTAAAACCATTAATACAAATTAATTAGGATAACACAACATCATATAGCTAAAAGAGAATCAAATTCCTATGGGGATGGTCTTCATAGAGATAAATTTTTACATGGATCCACAAGCTCAAAAACATAAATATCCTAAAACAACTAAATATGACTTTATCAAAGAGAACTTGGGAACAAAATAAGATCCCCTGTATCTAAACATTGGCTTGATTTGCACTAAAAGTGAAAAACAAAAGTTGAAAGTTTTGTTAAAAGAATACAAAGATGTGATTTATTGGACATATCAAGACATAAATGTTTTTTATCTTAGGTTAATCACCCACACTATCCCATTAAAGCAAGAACACAATCCATTTAATCAATGATAGAGGCTAGTAAATCCAACTTTGGAGTCCCTCATTCAGATATAAGTATATAAGTTATTGGATGCAAATATTTCCTTTCCAATAAGGCATTCCACTTGGGTAACTAAGTTATTTCCTATCATGAATAAGAATGGAGAAATTAAGCTATGTGTCAACTTTAGAAACCTTTACGAAGCATCATAAAAGCATAATTACCCTTTTCTCTCCTTGGATGAGGTGATCTAAATGGTTATTAGATCTGAGATGATGTCCTTCTTGTATGGATTCTTATGCTATAATCAAGTGCTATTAGAAGCATAGGATAGAATGAAGACTTCCTTCACTACTACATGGGGAATTTTATATATAAAAGGATTCCTTTTGGCCTAATTAATTTTGGAGTAACCTTCTAGTGAGATATGGACTTCATATTTTAGGGAGTTGTGAGCAAGTCCATCATTATTTAAATGGATTAACTCATTGTGTTTTTTAATAATAGATATGATCATGAAAATCATGTACATAAGGTATTCAACAGGTGTAAAAGATATGGATTATCCCTCAATCCAAAGAAGAGAATATTTGGAGTTATTGAAGGGAAGCTATTATGCCATATCATTAATAAATATGGGATTTCGATTGATCCAAAATAAATCTAAGCCATTTCCAAGTTGACACCTACTAACAATAAGAAAGAATTTAACTCTTTCTTTGACAAGATAAATTTTTTAAGGAAATTTATCTCTAGATTTATAGATATTTTCAAGCCACTAAATAACATGTTGAATCAAGATGATAAAATATAATGGACAACTAAACCTAAGAAGGCATTCTAGGATATTAAAACAACCATTTCTCAATCTTTAATTTTTATTAGCCTGAACTTTACTAAGGATTTATTATTTTATTCATTTACTTTAAAATACACTATATAAGTAGTACTCACACAAAATGTGGATGATAATGAACATCCAATTACATTCATGAGTAATAATATGAAGAATTTAGAGTTAAATTATTCAATGATATATAAGTAAATCTATGTATTATTCAAATTTGTAAAGAATTTTAGACATTACATTCTAATGAATATGACATATGACATGAATTCATTAATTGATGGACAGATACAATTGAAACAAGCAAGGTTGCGGAAGAGTGATTGGTAGGTCTGATGGCAGGAGAAGGAGAGAGGAGCGGGCCGTCGGCAGGCCCCAGGAGGGACGCGTCCTTGCCTGGGGCGGGAGTTACAGGGATAGAGCAGGTTTACACCAGTGAGCGCTCAAAGCTGAGCAAATTGAATGGCTGTTTATTGCGCAGACCAGACCGACCAGTTTTGGTCATTCCCCCTGAAGCTGTGCAGGAAGATGTCTCTTATTTGGCAGCACATACTCTGATTTGTAAATTCTTGGGAATAATAATCTCCCTGAATGCCCTGGATGCTTGGATTCGGCGTTCCTGGCAAATAGATGGAGATTTCGATCTCATGTTGGCAGGCAATAGTTACTTCTTGGTTAATTTTTCTTCTGTCTCTGATCGAAATCGCGTGTTCGAAGGGGGTCCTTACTTTTATGAGCGCGTGGGTCTTTTCCTTAAACCCTGGCACTCGGGCTTCAACTCAGCGGAGGAGCTCCCTGCTTGTGTTCCGGTCTGGGTTCGCCTTCCTGGATTACCCTTGGAATTTTGGAGGGAAGACATCCTCAGACAGATAGCCGCCATGCTGGGTAAACCAACTGCTATTGCGCACCAGTCACTGGAAAAAAAGGTAATCTCATTTGCTCGTGTTTGTGTAGACCTTGATTTGAATAATCCCCTTCCAGATTCTTTGGAAATTTGCATGGGTGCCTCATCCTGGATACAGCAGATTGACTATGAGTCCATTCCGTTCCGCTGTCGTATTTGTCATGTCTATGGCCATCCGCACCGCCAATGTCCTAAAAACACTGATACACGCCCTGAATCCGCATTGCCAAATGCAGTACCTGCTGGTAATAGGATGGGGCGTACTACCTTTACTGAAAATGCAAAAACTCAGCGGGATAAAGAAGCTAAAGGGAAAAATCCTATGAATCATGTTAATTTGGCACAAGGCCCAGTTGAGCAAATGGGGGCTGAAATGGAAGGCTTTACTACTGTTAGACGCCGAGGGAAAATCAGGGGTCTTAAACGCAGGAACATTGACAGGCAGGTTGAAATGGCCTTCAACAGATTTGACGCCCTGGATAGTATGGCAATTGAGGACGGAATTCCAATTGTGAATCAGGAAAAGGCGTCAGAGGAAGATAAACATTTTCCAGTTTCTAATGAGATACAGGACATGATGATTCAGATGGACTCAGGAGCCCTTTTAAGGCTGGAAATGGAATCACAGGTGGCTGACTTGGCTCAGCCAGAGGCGGTAACTAAGTGGGCAGATTTGGTGAAGGAGGTGGACGCGGGCAGAAAAGATAAAGGACCATCCTCAACACTGGGATTAACACAAAGACCTTTCAAGAAGGGCTCCTCTTCCATGCCTTCTAAAGCTAGAAGAAGGAAAGACCAAGAGCGACTCAGACTTACAGGTACTTATTGGTGGAATCAGGGGTTGTTAAAACCTTAGATGAGCACTTCCCCCAACCATCCCAATGATTGTCTTATCATGGAATGTGAGGGGACTGAATAGCCTCCCCAGACAAAAGGCTATTCACAATTTAGTTCAGGAACACTCTCCAGATATCTTATGCATCCAGGAGACCAAACTGGCGGTTGATTCAATGTTTGCTTGTATGGCTAACATCTGGCTTCTCGGCCAGTGCCAATGCATAGGAGCTTTGGGGAACTCGGGAGGTCTTGCTTTGTGTTGGGATCCGAGGAAAATCATGCCAATCCTTTGGGTTTCTTCCCTATCAGCTCTCTCTGTGGTGGCCTCCTCCATTGAAACTGGGGAGATAATACTGGTTACAAATGTGTATGCTCCTACTGATCTTGAGGGACAAACTCAGCTTTGGGAACATATTAGCTATGTCTGAAAATGTCATCCGTACCTCCCTTGGATTGTTGCTGGGGATTTTAATGCAGTCCTGTGCTTAGAGGAGAAGAGAGGGGGCTGCCTAGGTTGGGCCCCTCCTCAGATTGTTTACGGCACAATGCTGAAGCTCTCCGCCTTTCGGATGTTAAACCATCGAATGGAAGGTTCACGTGGAACAACCGAAGAGTGGGTAATGCTGCCATTTCTGAAAGGCTGGATAGATTTTTTGTTTCTTGTTTTTGGCAATCTACTACTGTTTCTCTTACCTCAGAAATATTGGATTGGAGAGGGTCTGATCATTGGCCTATCAAGCTGTCCTCTAGACACATTGTTGCGCCCAAAAAGCCCCCCTTCAAATTCCAATTGATGTGGCTCCGTGATTCAGCTTTGCATGACTCTATCCGGATGTGGTGGAATCAAGGTAGCCCAGCTTTTGGAACAGCAATGTACTCTTTCCAGAAAAAGCTTTAGTATGTCAAAAGGAAGCTGCAAATTTGGAACCGGAACAGCTTTGGTAACTTACATTGCATGAAGAAGCAGGCTCAAGCGCGGCTTGATGAGACAACCAGGCAAATAAGAGATTGGGGCTTTTTGGAAGAGCTCCGTCAGGAGGAAGCTAAGGCTATTACAAACTTAGCTGAATGGGAACTAAGGGAGGAAATATACTGGAAGCAGAAGGCTCGCATTGACTGGCTTCAAGTTGGGGATAAGAACACTGCTTTTTTTCATAATTCTATTCAAGGTAGGTGAAACAGCAACTTCATCTCCTCTTTGACTTCTCAAGAGGGGGTGCGCCTCTCCTCTTCTCATGATATTTCTCAGGAGGCTGTCTGGTTCTTCTCGGAACTCTTTGCTACGGATCCTCCGCCAGAAGAATTGGCTGAAAATTTAGTTTTATCTTGTATTCCCCCTCTGGTGTCTGTGGAGATGAATGCTCTCCTCATGAGGCCTATTAGTATAACGGAGATTGAGGAGGTTGTCTTCAGCATGAGAAGAGGAAAAGCCCCTGGGCCAGATGGTTTCCCCGCTGAGTTCTTCCAGGATTTTTGGGATATCATTAATCACGATTTGCTGAACGTGATCCAGGAATCTTTTGCTAACAAAGAGATGCTGAGAGCTTTGAATGCCACATTCCTGGTGCTTATTCCAAAGACAGAATAGGCTCATAGGCTTGATTTGTTTAGGCCCATAGCACTTTGCAATGTGATCTATAAAATCATTTCCAAGCTCATTGCTCAGAGACTGAAAGGATACCTGCCCAGGCTTATTTCTGAAGAGCAAGGGGGATTTGTGGCTAGCAAACAGATTTTAGATGGTGTGGTGATTGCCGCGGAAGCCATCCACTCCATGAGTACTTCACAGGAGCGTGCTATGTTCATCAAGCTGGATCTTGCTAAAGCGTTTGACCGTGTTAGCTGGAGATTTCTCCATAAAAACCTGCTGGCTTTTGGGTTCTGCCAGGAGTGGATTGATTGGGTGCTTAGCCGTGTTACCACGCCCTCCTTCTCGGTCCTAATTAATGGGGCACCATCTGAGCTATTTGGTGTGATGCGCGGCCTTCGCCAGGGAGACCCCTTATCACCCTTCTTATTTATTATTCTGGCTGAGGGTCTTGGGCGGCTTCTAAAACTTTGGGTTTCCCAGAACGCCCTGCATGGGTGGTGATGGGGGAATGGGATTACTACCCTTACGCATCTGCAATTTGTGGACGATACCATCCTGACGGGTAGAGCGCGTATTCACGAGGTGGATTCTTTTCGGTCCACCCTGGATTGTTACTTGGCGGCTTCTGGGCAGAAAATCAATGATCATAAATCATCAGTCTTCTTCTTTAATACTCCTGTCACTATCCAGCGAAGGATTGCTGCCATACTACGGTTCCAGATTCATACCCTTCCTGTGATCTATCTTGGTATTCCTATTGTTGTGGGGAGGCAGCCTAGGCTGTTCTGGCAAAACATTCTTGACAAACTTAGGCAGAAAGTGGCCCACTAGACTCATAGGTGGCTCTCCACTGTGGGTAGAGTGATCCTCCTTCAATCGGTTATTCAAGCGCTACCCATTTATCGTTGCATGGTTCAGGCAGCCCCTGTCTATTTCTTGAAGGAGTTTGATGCTATGTCAAGATAGTTTCTATGGAGTGGTAACTTACAAAACACTAAGTGGAGCCTCATCAACTGGGACACGGTCTGCCGGCCTAAGAAAGAAGGTGGTCTTAGATTGCGGTCTGCCACTCTTGCTAGTCAAGCCCTTGCGGCCAAGTTATACTGGAGGTGGTGTTCTAGCCCCTCTTCTCTCTGGGCCCATATCCTTGCTGGTAAATACTTTGCTGGAGTTGATTCTCATGATATTCCTAGGCTCCCTCTTGAAGGGCGTGGCTCGATGGTTTGGAAAACTCTTAAGCTCGGGGCTCAGCTTGTGAAAAATAGTCTCTTCTGGGTCTGCAAGAGTGGGCGGGAGGCCCTTTTTTGGAGTGACTCTTGGGATGGTGTGCCTCCCCTGATTTCCTCTCACCCACATTTACAACATCTATGTGATGCTTTTCATTCCGCTGGCTGGTTTACTGTGGCACATTATAAAGAGCAGTATGATATGGGGTTGACCTTTGGGTACAAGTGGAAAAGCTCCTCTGGTTGGCCGCAGGGAGGCTCGGAAGAGGAGAGAAATGAATTATCTCAGATTCTTGGCTCCAGAGGTTGTTGCTCCCTTCAGGGACATGATGTTCTTGCTTGGGGGGGTGATGCCACTGGGCATTATACTGTTGCTGTTGGGTATAAGGTCCTGGCGAATCAATTCTTTGATGAAGGGCAGTTCCTATGGGGGAAGAGTATCTGGAACAGGGCTGCTTGGCCGAAGTGCAATTTTTTCCTATGGCTGCTTACTTATAAAAGATGTCTGACCTGGGATAATTTGTGCAAGAGAGGATTTCAAGGACCTTCTTTATGTTTTTTGTGTCATAACAATGGGGAAACAGTTTCTCATCTTTTTTTCCAATGTCAGTATGCCATACAGATTTGGCATTTGTGGTGGGCAGCCTGGAGGATTCCTTGCTGGCATGTTTTGTCCTTGAGTGAATTCTGGAGCAGGCTTGGGAAAGCTCCCTCTAATATTCCTCTCCTCCAAACGGCCTGGCAGATTGGGCCTTCTTTCATTTTATGGAACCTGTGGATTGAGCGTAATAGGAGAGTCTTCAGAAACGCCCAGCTGGAGGTGCACGCTCTGTGGAACCATATCACCTTGGCGCTCCTGGAGACATTACAGGCTAAGGAAGAATGGGCGTGTGACTTGGTCCCGGAGGTTGCTGGGCTTTGCACGTGCCTGGGGCTGGACCCGACCCTAACCCGCGCGCCTAAGAGTGGCTGCAGCTCGACGCCTGGAAGAAGGCATAAAATGCGGCTTGTGATCAGACTTGGTCGCTAGAGACGTCCCCCGGATGGAGTGATTAAAATAAACTTAGATGGCTCCTCCCGTGGGAACCCTGGAGAGGCTGGTATCGGGGGTGTCGCTCGTGATAGTTCGGGGAAAATCCAGCTTATTTTTTCAATTCACAAAGGCTATCACACTAACAACCTCATGGAAGCCTTGGCTGTTCTAGAGGTGGTCCATCACTACTGTGTTCAGGGGTGGAATAACATTATGTGCGAATCTGATTCCCAGGTTGTGGTCAATCTTCTAAACAATGGTGTCCCAGAGAAGATGGACTGGCAAATTCAGGTGGTTATTCAACAAATCTTGCAATTAAGCACTTCTTTGCGCTTGATTTCTTTCAATCACATTCCCCGTGAGTGGAATAAGGTTGCGGACTATCTGGCCAAGTGGGCCTCGGAGAATGGGCCTATGTGGAAGATTACTGAGTTACGTATGCTTCCTATGTCTTTTTATCAGCAACTGGTCCATCTGGTCGACCAAGACAATGCTTTGTAACTTCTATTTTTGGCTTTTTTAATATATTTTTACCCCTCGTTTAGTTAAAAAAAAAATATGACATATGACATTATCCCACATCTAGTCATCAATATCACATTTGGTCAAAATGAATTTGGTGAGAGAAGAGGTAAGTGGATGGTGAAACTACAAGATTTTTATCTCAAATTTATATGAATCAAGATGGTACAAGGATAGGTAATCATTTATTTTAAGATTGAGACTAGTCCACACATTAATTTTTTATACATCAATGAGATGTAAGTGGTTGGTATTGAATGGTATACCCATATCATCCACTAGTTACTCATAAGTACATATCCCCTTGAGTTGAATAAGGAATAGAGATGATCCCTTTGGTTCAAATCAACCCATTATGTGATAAATAAGGGAGTTGTATACTAGAGTAATTATAAAGGCATCTATTTTACGTGTGTCTCTAAAGAGGAATATGTAAACATCCTATATAACTTGCATCATAAAATAGGTAGTGGACATCCCTCAGGGAATGTAACATCCCAAAAAATAGTAAGAATGAGATACTACTAGTCTACCATTTTCAAATACGTCCACAACTATGTCAATACATGTCATTAATGTTAGGTATTTGGAAAAAAGTAAGTTAATGATATTATGCATTTATACCTAGTCATTGAGGGATGCCCTTTTACTCAATGGGGCCTTGAATTTGTTGGGGTGATTAACGTATATTCTTTAATAGGGCATAGACTTATCCTAATAGATACTAGTTATTGTACCATATGGATATATGTGGTGGCCATATATTATTTTAGAGATTAGGATGTGACCAGGTTCTTGGAAGATAACATATCAACTAGGTTTGGTACTTTAATTTCATTGGTTTGTGATAATGGTCTATCCTTCCAATCTATATAGTTTACTAAATAAGCATGCAATAACTAGATTAACATCAATTTTTCATAAAATTATTATCCCCAAGGGAATGGAGTAGCTGAGTCCACTAACAAGAATCTAATGGATGCCATCAAGAATTCAACACAAGATAAACCAAGAGAATGGCATCTGATTCCAAAGTATTCACTATGGGAAGACATAATGAGACATAAGCAAGCCCTAAATGCCTCACCTTTCTTGCTTGTGTATGGATAATATCTATTTTTTCTTATAACTCTTAAAATATCAAGAGTATATGGGATAAGATGAGAGAATCTAGTCTAGAATACTTGAGATAGTCTAGATGAAGATGCATGAACTAAAACACTGCATAGCTACAACAAACACCAAGGCATTATTAAGAGGTGGTTTGATAAAATATTTAAAATCAAGGCCTTCAAGATTTTATACCTAGTCCTTTTATCTAATAAGGCCCATGAAATGAAAGTAGAGCATGACAAGTTCACTCCTTTATGGATTATACCATATCAAATATCTAAAATCATAGGTAATAATTCATTTAATTTAAAGGACCTCTAAGGTAATGGCCTCACTTTTCCACTCAATGGATAATTTTTGAAGCATTATTTCATGGTTGCTCAAATTGGAAATGCTTTTGAATGATTATGAATATGCATGGAGATGTAGGTTTATATTAAGTTTCCTACTTTCTAGAATAGATTCCCTACTTTCTTATATTAATTTCCTATTTTTTGCATTTGATTTCTTAGTTAGTGTTACTAAATTCTAGGTTAGTTTTATTAAAACTAAAAAATAGTCCAATAAATTTATTATAATTACATTATAAAATACTTACCAAAATCAAGAGGATGACACAAGAGGAGTACAATCATCATACAACAAGATTTGTTATGATAGTAATTAAGGTTTTAGGATTGAGGTTGTTTTCAAAGTCTAAATTTGTTGAAAATTTTACTTAAGGGTGAAAATAAAATCTTGGATACCATACATGAATTATCTATTACCTTTGATTCTCTTTTCTAATTTTGAAATGGATATTCAATATTTTATTTTTGATTTAATGGACTAACATGACTAATGATGCAATGTTTGAGTTTACCCTCACTTGATTTTTTATCCTATGTAGGTTACTCTATGATTTTATTGGTTCCATTTTAACCTTAAAATCCCTGAGAGCTGACCAAGTGGAATCTTTTTATTCATAAAAAGCCTTCAATGACTAACCAAGTCTTTAGTTTATTTGCATCTCTAAGATCATGCCAAGTGGAATTATCCTACCCTTATACATATATTTCATACTTATGAAATTTTTGAAATCATTTTTACTCCTTAAGATAAATTATATCTATCCATGTGTCATCATCCCATGAAAACAAATTTTAGAGCATAAAATTATAAGTCATGAAGTCATTCAAGCATGTTGAGTAATGAGATTTATCCATGTGTCATCATCTTGTGACCTAGAGTTCAAAGATTAAAATTATAAGTAACAAAGTTCACATGGGTAAGTAGAGTAGTGAGATCCATTCAAGTTCCATCATTATATGATCCTAGATTTTTGATCATATTATATTTTCATACTTACATTATATGGTAATCTATATGAGCAGATACCTAATATCACATCGAGTATCATCATCTTAGGCATACATAATATGATATACACAAGGTATAATATAAATTCAAAATGACTTATTTATTATAGATATATTGATACATGTGTCAAAATATCCAAAACCCATAGCTTTCACAACATATAATTAATGGTTTCATGCTCCATATCCTTGAGATCCCACCAAGTGTCATCATCCCAAGAGCCTGTGGCTAAAATAAATGAGGTACAAGGAGCCAGAGTCTAATCACTAGTGGATGAGAGGTATATAAAAACATCTCCTCAAGCCAAAAAATTAATTATAGAGACACAAAGGCTAGACTTGAGAGTGAAAAAGCGACACTTGTCATACTAAGATGACAAGGTACCCTAGAGTAGTGAAAAGAAGACACATGGAAATACGACCCAATAAATTTGGCATTATGAAGTCTAAGTTAAAATAAGAAAAAGTAGATGTGGAATGGAATGAAATAAATTATTGTCATTAATTCATAAAAATTGGTAACTTAATTCATTTCATTCATAGATAAATTTAATCAAAATAAATATATTTAGTATCAAAGTAAGATCGAGTCACATTGAGCTCTATCTAACTTGTACACACCATAAATTCAATTTTCACAACAAATTAGAGACTTAAAGATTTCAAAGAACATATAATTCTTATGAGTCTACAATGGCCTCATGAACTCACACTCCTCATCCTTTGGCACACTCAATTTTAGGCACATCTAAATACATAGACATAATGTTTCATTTAGTAACACTAAAATACAAGTTTAAACATTATTCAACTATTTGGGATGAAGTGGAATCTATAGATCCATATAGAAAAAAAATAAATTATCTCTCTTCACTTAAAGATATCGATATAAAATCTTGGCCATCAAAATAGTAGGCTTACATTATGGAATAGAAAAACTAGAGGTAATGCCATGTATTGACATGCTCTTACATTTATTCACAAATTGGAAAATTGATAGAAAAATCTTGTATTGTAGGCTTAAAACCACCCCATGGATTAAACTAGTGGCATTTATTTTGATAATTATTATAGGCTTCATGTAGACACTGAAATCATGTCTATCCCTTGGTCTCCTTGGTCCACCCCCTAAACATTCCTAACCCACACACTTATTAATTCAAAATAAATTAACTATTTTAAATTAATAACCCCCTTGACACATCACCCATGCCTCCCTCACCCCATGATAAATTTTAATTACTTAAACCCCATTTCATCCCTCCCACTAACCTCTCACACTCATTTAATCCGCCTTGGACCATTTTCCAATGACAGTTAGACTTGGCAGTTGGAAGAACTGGGAAAAAGGCTAAAAATAGCCTCTTTTCCCATTCTTCAACCACCAACGTTGGTCATTATTTGGCCAATGTCGGCGGTTTTGTTGGTATCGGTTCTTTTAAGACTACATTTTTGCTTCTGTTCCCAGCCCCCCTCCACGAACGTGAATTCTCTTGCTCTAGACTTCAAGCTTTCTCGCTCCTCAACTTCTTATAGGTATCAAAATTTCAATAGCACTCTCTAGGCTCAGAGGTTTTACTCCAGTCATTTTGCACCAGATTGAAGGCTACACGACACCTCCAGCATCAGCCACAATGGAAACAGGCCTCCTGCACCTCTACATCTCCACCCACAGCTAAGTATTTGTATTGGTCTTATTTTACTGTCTTTTTAAATACATTAGAAATCATATTACTACACATTTCCAAGCATTCTTGACACAACCCAGTCTATTCTTCCAAAAGAGGTTGAAAATCTTTCTCTAACCCTTATCTCTCTTTTTGCCCCTGTCATCCATTTGGTCCCTTTTTAGCCACACTCTCTGTCTTGTTGACCTAGAACCGGCCACTAAAACTCCCACAGAGACCCCAAACCACTTTGTTGACCACAGACAACCTTGAGACTCATCCAAAGCCTTATTTCCCCAACCGATGCTAGCCACCAGGCCCATTGCCCATACCGACGTTGACAGATTAACCGACGCCGGTGACCTTGACTAATCGACATCGGTAGAACCACTGACGTCGGTGACTATGGAAGACAAATTGATGCATATAGGTACGCATTTATTTCTATCTTTTTTGTTCAGTCTTTTATCATTTCCTTTTCTAGCAGCATTCTGTTCTTTATCAATCAATGGATTGTCACCCTTCTAGGAAATCTTTGCACTTCTGGGATCAAGCATTGCTTGGCAGTCCACTACCTACCTATCTAACAGTTTTCTTGTTAAAGTCTCTCTCATCTGTAGGTGTCATCCTCCACAGCCAAAGAGGAGTCCCTTCAACATCTGGATACGGTGCATAGACCTCATTCGGGTATCATCTAACCCTAGACCATTTCTCTAGTTTCTTATTTCTTTTGAATGTGGAAAAGCAAAAATAATTAGAAACATTCTGGCACACCTAGTGGGACCCTAGGAATTTTCATTGGGTTCATACTTTTTCATCTAAAAACAAACTTTTCATATAAGTGCATTAAGTCTCTTCTTGCATCTTTTTCTTCTATCTCTTCCAAAAGACACTATCAACAAAGTTAAAAAGAATCCTTCTTTTTCTTTCTTTTCTACATTTTAGAGTAGTGAATTCATACTCTTCAACCTCTTCTCCACTTGTCTGCATCCAAACACACATTTCAATTTAGACTTAAAACCTATTGCATCTCATTTCTACCTGAATGCACATTTATCACATCTAGTAATTAAAACCGCATCATGAATAAAGCATAATCCACTTATGTTACACAACCTAATCACTTTAACAAAATCAAACATCAAAACATACTTGAGACAAGGTCTGACTAGGATTTCATCACCTAGCAGATACCTTACCCTTCCTAGTAATCCCACTTAGACTTCACTACCAAGGGGAGAGCCCACTCTATTCTCTAGCAGAGTATAAACTCTAGGGGAAGTATATACTGGCTAAGTGGCCCAACTCGGCTCTGGGTTCATGAAGTGAGGGGAGCAAGCTCTTAGCACCAGGCCACGTACGAAACCTAACATAGACATTGAGCACCAAAACTAACCTAAAACCAACCTTAGACTACTTCTTCTAGGACCCGTTCTAAAATCCAACTTCCCAAACACACTCTAAGGCATAAGCCAACAAGACTCTAAAATTTTATTCTTAGGAATTTAACGTTTAGGGTCTGCTTGTCTTCATCTTCTTTTCTATTCTTATTTGGTTTTTTGAGCTAGTAAGGATGTATTATCTTGCCTTGAATGATTTTGACACATAGTCAAACCAAGACTCTTGTTGACCACGTGAGGCAACAACCACTCCTGCCTTTGCCTTTCATAACCAGTCCTCTAATGGAGTATCATTCAGAGACCGAACGAACTCCTACCCAACCGACCTTGACTCAGCCTCCCATTGTCCTTGAGGGGGACCAAGACTTTGAAAGGTTCCTTAACCTCAATGTCAAGGCCCTTCAACATTATCTCGTGTAAAGTCAAACACGAGACTCCTTAGGCAACCCAATTTATGGGATGCCAACCTCTTTAGTTGAGACGGCCATCATATCGACAGCATCTGTAATGTAGCCCATAGACACCCAGGCCGTCTCCTTGACTAATAACTAGCCCATGACTAATCTTCTAAGTGTGACTTCTCCTTCTATCTCTGGGCCCACTTCTATTTGGGTTTTGACCCCCCATCAACCACAGACTATTCAACAAAGCTCTACCCCTTTCCAAAATCTAGTTGTCTCCATCCCGCCTATCTTGCCCCTATCAACACTAGGGTGGCTACTCATCCTTTGGCTAGTGCTGCCACAACCCAACCACCTCTGGCAACATCAAGCCTAGTCGTGCCTTCTACCTTCATGACACAACCACCCTTGGTCTCCACATCTGTCCCTATGACTAGTTATCAGTACATTGCACCTATACAAGTGTAACTGACTACATCATACGCCCCTTCTAGCACCTTCCAAGCACCTTACAACCTAGGGGGTGCCCCACCCACAAATCTATCAGCTAATCTAATCAAAATGCTGATGGACAAAATGTCTAATCTTGAGACCTTAGTTTTGGGTTCAAGAAACATCCTTTCATATGACCAAATTTGTAACAAACCCATCCATCCCTCTGTCCCAATCCGGTCATATCCCAGTCAGTGGGAACTTCCTAAGTTTACTCACTTCCAGAGTAAGGAAGACCCACAGCAACACCTATGAGCATTCAGACATGCTTGTTACTTGATAGCACATGATGATGCAAAACTGCTATGCACATTCCCTATGTCACTTTCTGTTGCTGCGCTCGATTGGTACAACTCTCTCACCAAACACTCTTTTTTCACATTCACCCGGCTAGCTCAACTTTTCCTTGACCACTTCTCGATCAATATCACCAAAAATGTCTCTATCACGGACTATACTCTATCAGACAGTTTGACAATGAATCCATAGCTGATTTTGTTGCCCATTAGAGAGGCCTAATCAACCAGCTCTCCTTTTCTTTGCCTCAACCCAAGCTCATTGAACTCTTTTCCCAAGCGTGTGCCAAACATATTTCATCCACTCTTTGGGTCCAAACATTTTGTACCTTTGACAAAGCTTTCACGATGGCTAGGAAGCTTGAACTACGTGCCATCGAGGAAAATAAAATCAAATTACAGAGTAAAAACCCCAACAACAAGTCCAATAACTCTTCCTCTAAACCTTCTTATTCTAATTCCAAATCTAAGGCATAAACCAATGTTGTAGTCATTAGACCATCATCTTCAACCACAACCAACCAATCTCAGCCTTCCACATCAAACTACATCACAAAATAGTTCCAACAAAGATATGTGCAGCGTCAGTATACTCCGATAGGAGAATCTTATGCATTTGTGTTGGATAAACTTGTCAAATAGGGAGTCCTCAATCTCCCTCAAATTAGATTGCCCCCTCAATTTGATCCCTCGCGCGCTATCCCTGTGTGGTATAGGGAGAATGACTTCTGCAATTATCACTGTGTCAAGGCCATGACACAGCTAACTATAAGACTCTCAAGAACATCATTCAAGACATGCTAGATAAAGGTGACCTTGTTTTGGATAACCCAAATGTGCCACCCAATTGAAGCATAGACATCTTTAAACAAGCTTTTCCCAACCATCCTCCTAGCCAAAACAACATGCAGACCATGGCTGATGACTCCCAAGAACATAATATATGCACAGTCAACACAGTCTTGCCTCTCATTCCTGACCAACCTCTCTCATAGTCTCAAGAGGTTAGTCTGCCCATCAGTCCATCACACATGGATAAACCCTATTCTCCTGTTAGTTCTCCATTGACTTCCCTTATATTGGAGGATGCCTTGACTATACCAGCACCACTAGCCCTGCCTTCCTCCTTCTTACTACCAATGGAGGACCCTACCCTTCCTACTCCTCAATGGCAAGTAGAAGGTGCAATCATCCCTGCCCTCTATCCTCTTAAGGAGCCACATTCTCTGATTCCTTCTCCACCAAGAGAAGACCCTATCTCTCTGCCTTCTTCGACCAAAGATGATCCAGTTATGACTCCCTCACACCTTGGGTCTGAGATCGCCACACCTAATGCATTTTTGGCCCTACAACTGTCCACATCTTTTGAAGGACCAAAGCCTCATCCAACATCTTCCCAACCATTATCTTGATTGGTGGAGAAACTAAGACTTCTCCATTCAAGGAAACTGGAGCATCAGGCATTATGGGAGCGACTCAAAGCTCCTCATCCTGCCTGTCCCGTCTCATCTCGTGTCACCGACCCTCTTGTGACAAAAGCCTCCAACAAAGACCAGACTTCTACTTATAAACCTTCAAAACCTCAACCATCCACATCAAAACCTAAACCCTCATCCACCATATCAAAACCAATCAAATCCCTTAGATTTCACCCCATACCTAACCTCACTCACCCGCAAGTGAAGGTAGACTTGAACCTTGCCTCGCCCAATAGTGGTCTTCAAACCAAACCAAAGATGACTACTAAACCACCATGATGAACTCCTCTGTCACCATCACCTTTGCCCTCCATTTTGGGCCCTCATCCTTCTACCCTAATAGGAGTGCTCCCTACTCCAACCCCTAACCAAAACAAGTTACCTCCACTACTTCCTTTGCCTACAACAAGCTGACCACCTCTGAAAACTTTGACACCTCTTGCAAAGAAAGTGTTGTCTACACACCTTGTTGCACCACCAACCCAAAAGGTGGTACAGAAGCCTCCTTCAACACCTCCCAAGCAGAAGTCATCAACACCTCGTGCATCAACAAACATGGACCCTTTAGTGGGTTCATACGCTTTGATATTGTGCTGACTTTTTCAAACCTCTAGCATAACCCTTATGCCTATTAAGCCATTCCAACCTCTCGGGTCAAAACCTTCCTGGTTCGATGATACTAAAATTTGCCTATATCATCGCACATCAGGACATGATACCGAGAATTGTTGTGCCCTCAAGGTTTTCATTCACCAATACATAGAAAAAGACACCATTCTCCTTGAGGATACTATCGACAGACCTCTGACACCTTCTCGTATCTCTCAAACCTCCTCACCCTCATCAACATCTCATCAATAGACTATGGTCCCTTCACCTCTTTCACCCCCTCTCTTTGAAATTAACGTCATCCACATAACCACTAGGTCACAAAAGGATAAGGCAAAAGAAAAAGATGCTATTCCTTGGACCTACCCTTTTGTTAAGCCACCTCAACCACCAAAGCCCAAAATTTCTATCTTGGGTGCATCCCAACCCTCTTTTTCAGGGGTAATCCATGACTCTATGTTAAAATAGCTTCACCAAACGCCCATGAAGATGACCTTATATGACCTCATCCAAAGCTCACCCCAACATCATCAAGCTCTAATCAGAGCCTTATAGGCAGTGGAGGTCCAACCTGAAGACCCCCAACCACTAGTTGCCCTGGTCCATTCGTTGTCCCCCATCGCTTCTATTACTTTCAGCAATTCTAAAATTCCTACCTCTAACTCAGAAGATTAGGATGCTGCTCTTTTCATCATGGCCTACATTGATCGAACCCACATTAAGTGAGTTATGATTGATAGAGGTGCCAACATTAATATCATTTCTACCCATGCCTTTGATCAATTGGCCCTCCCCAAGAATTACGTATCAAAAACCAATGTAATCCTTTGATCCTTTAATGACACCACTGCTACCACCATTGGCACCGTCATCCTCCATATTCACGTTGGCCCACACACAGTCCTAGAGCTCTTCTACATCATCGAAGGAGAGTTCCAATAAAACATGTTACTAGGATGACCCTGGATCCATGCCATGGCTTGTGTTCCTTCTGCACTGCACCGTTGTGTAAAATTTGAACATGACGGGCAAGTCCATGTCATTCCCACTGACCCATCCCCTTTCAAGACTTGCAACACAACCTATCAACCAAATGATGTTCTCATTCCTCTCAAGACACCAACCTAAACACTGCCTCCATCTGTGGAAGCTTCAACCAGTACACAAATGACGGTTGCCCTCACATCACCTTCTCAAGCGACAACCAAGGACCCCATGGAAGATATCTTCCAATGACTCTCACTTGGGGAATATCACTTACTTACCTTAGACATGTTCCAGACTCTGCAAGAGTATGGACAACTTCATCATAGTCCTAGCTATGACCATCGGATCGAAATGGTCATCCCTTATGGTCCTCCCAACCTTTAAACCAATCTCATCTATGGGGGGCTGGATCGAGCTCCTACTGACGAGAATCCTCTCTCCTCACCTCAACCATTCACATCTGACTTCTCTTTTCTTGGCAACCCCACCTTTGCTCATACCTATCTCTATAGGTGTGCATGGAAGGGTTTTGGTTTTAGGCGCTACGAACAAGGCTCCCATCAGCCCATCGAACCACTAAATGATGACAATGCCAAGAAATGATATGGTCTAGGTTTCCAAGAACCTACTGAGGATTCTAAAAACCTTTGCCCCACACCTATCTTAGACCAATCTCCTCCAAGCTCACCTATTCTCCCATCTTCACCTATGGAGTCGGTGGTTTCCATCCCTCCTAGCTTTTTCAATACCTAAATGCCATTCACTTGGAACCCTTGACCTATCAACCAAGTGGGGTACCCAGGTCTCTTCTTCTCATCTTCTCTCCACCTCATTCATCCAACCCATTAAACATCCGCACTGGGTGTTAGACATTCTCCCTACCACAAAATGACTGGGGGGAGTTTGACTTTATACCAGTTATCATAACCTCGACCAAACATTGACCAAGCATCGACCAAACATTGATCAAACTTCGACCAGACATCGACCAAGCATTGACCAAACATTAACCAACCAAGCATCGACCAACTCCTTAATCATCTTCACATACAAACTTCAATCAACACATGACCAATATGGAATGAAGTAAACGAGGCAAATTTGCTCCTAATTGGCTTAGACCTTACATCATCATGCACAGGTATGGATTAGGGACTTATCATCTATCTTCTCTCGAAGGCTGACCAGAACCTGAGCCTCTTAATACCTTGCATCTGTGACCATTCTACTGTTAGTCGAGTACTCATTCACTTGACATTTAACTTGAGCTCATCCCTTGAGCAACCCTTGTTATCTTAATCCCAATTATTTTCAACCCTGTTCCCCTAAACAAACACTATGTAACCCTCTTTTGTATGGATGCTTTTTCCTAATAAAAGGGAACCCTTAAACTTCTATCGTCTTGTCCATGACTCAAAATTCTGTCAAAAATAAATTGAGATGTCAAAATATCAAAAGGTCATAAATTCTAAATTCAGACTGCTCCCTCAAAGGACAACTATATCATCATTGTTGTAGCTAATAGACTGCTCCCTCGAAGGACAGCTATGTAAAGCCCTCAAATATATAAAGCAAAAATATAGACCACTCCCTCAAAGGATGGCTATGCCTAAACTCTTGCTACAAACATCACTTTCTTAGAAGCTTCCTGCATCGATCAGCTTCACAAATGAGCACAAAACACAATGACATCTCTACATAGACTTCCTGCATTGATCAGTCTGCTAAAAAAAAAAGGTCATGGACTTGACTTGTAGTCATTTTCTGGGTCTCCTATAAAAAGGGGCAAAGTTATCCCTACTCAAAAGGGTTACCCTATCCTAACATATCACATCACCTACTCAAGGGACTTTCAGCTCATTTTAATGTCAAAGTGATTTGATTACTTCTCTAACACAACCAATGGTCAACGACATAATGCATGAATGGGACTTTTGTTCTACAGACCCCCTACCTATGCTATCATTATGGTCCTTGTCAATAAAGGGGAAAAAATGCCTTTCACTTCCTCCATACCTTTGGTCACATTCAACTAAATCATTTTTAAACCAAACCAAATTAACCAAACCTTTTTTGACCACTAACGTTCTCATAACTTATTCACACTAGTTTCTATGGAAACCAATACACATGGAAACTACCGACCACACAATTTATGTCTAGCATAAACCATTACTTTTTGAAGCATAAATAGACTCATTTCATTTTTAGCATACATCCATCACCTAAAATGGACAATTTCTAGGGATGAAAAACCCTGACCAATGTTACAAAATACACCATTGCACCATATGGAAAAGGCTGTAACATCATCTTACCCCTCATCATTTATCATGACCAAACCAACCTATCAACCAGTCTGAACTACATTGGTTTGAGGCCCTCAACACATGGGCTATGTAGGCAGCACTCAGATGACATGATGTTTTTTGGGGTTAGCTCAGCCACATCCATTTGTTCATCTACCTAATGGACAAACCCTTTTACCTTTAACCATGACTTAACCTAGTCAAAACCCATCCATAACCGACCCTTTTCCTCCCTTTTTGGGAGAACTACATTGGCATGAGGCCCTTAAAATAGGGGCTATGTAGGTAGTACTCAATTGACATGGGGACTTCTGAGGTTAGCTCAGCCATTCCTTTGTCTTGACTCGACCACAAACCTTGGAGATCACCCCTATCTCTCCCGACCCCTTTCAAGACAACTCTGCCTTGGTTTTTTTTTTTTTTGCTCTTGCTACCTCATGACTAGTTAGCAAATTTTCCATGACCCCCACAAGGATTGGATCATGCTCCAGTTGATCCCCACTACTTGTGGCCTTTTTCATGTTTTCCAAGAGCACTTCCTAAGCCTAAGATACTTGGCACACGATGACCATTGGAGCTACAGCTTAGATTGTTTAACCCAATCAGCTACAACTAAATATTGCAGCTTGGTTATTTCAATTTTAGCAATCCTCAACCTTTGACCATGACAATTTGACCTACCTATCACGTGGTGTGGCATACGCGCAATCCCACCCTTTACAGCATTCACACCCTAACCTTCATCCTTTCCATCCACTCTCTGTCAAATCGACACCTGATCTCATGTTCCCTTCCCTCAACTCCTACTTTGAGGGGGAAACACCTCATCCCATACCTGGGGTAACCAACTCCTTTTTTTGTCTTACAGTTCATCAAGAACAACCAACAAGACAAAAAGGGGTAAATGTAGACACCGAAATCATGTCTATCCCTTGGTCATCCTCCCCTTGGTCTCCTTGGTCCACCCCGTAAACATTCCTAACCCACACACTTATTAATTTAAAATAAATTAACTATTATAAATTAATAACCCCCTTAACACATCACCCATGCCTCCCTCACCCCATGACAAATTTTAATTACTTAAACCCCATTTCATCCCTCCCACTAACCTCTCGCACTCATTTAATCTGCCTTGGACCATTTTCCAATGATAGTTAGACCTGGAAATTGGAAGAACAAGAAAAAAGGCTAAAAATAGCCTCTTTTCCCATTCTTCAGCCACTGACATTGGTCATTATTCAGCCGACGTCAACGGTTTTACTGGTGTCAGTTCCTTTAAGACTACATTTCTGCTTCTGTCCTCGGCCCCCCCTTTGCGAACATGAATTCTCTTGCTCCAGACTTCAAGCTTTCTCATTCCTCAACTTCTTGTAGGTATCAACATTTCAACAGCACTCTCCAAGCTTAGAGGTTCTACTCCAATCATTCTACACCAGATTGAAGGCTGCATGACACCTCCAGCATCAGCCACAATAGAAACAGGCCTCCTACACCTCTACCTCTCCACCCATAGCTAAGTATTTGTATTGGTCTTATTTTACTATATTTTTAAATACATTAGCAATTAGATTACTGCACATTTCCAATCATTCTTGACACAACCCAATTTGTTCTTCCTAGAGAGGCTGAAAAGCCTTCTCTCACCCTTATCTCTCTTTTTGCCCCTGTCATCCATTCGGTCCCTTTTTAGCCACACTCTCTGTCCTATTGACCCAAAACCGGCCACTAAAACTCCCACAGAGACCCCAAACCACTTTTTTGACCAAAAATAGCCCTGAGACTCATCCAAAGCCTTATTTCCCCAACCGACGTCGGCCACTAGGCCCATTGCCCATACCGATGTCGATATATTAATCGACACCGGTGACCTTGACTAACCAACGCTGACAAAACCACCGACGTCGGTGACTGTGGAAGATAGATTGTTGCATACAGGTACGCATTTATTTCTATCTTTTTTGTTTAGTCTTTTATCATTTCCTTTTCTAGCAGCATTTTGTTCTTTATCAATCAGTGGACTGTCACCCTTTCAAGAAGTCTTTGCACTTCTGGGATCAAGCATTGCTTGGCAGTCCACTACCTACCTATCTAACAGTTTTCTTGTTTAAGTCTCTCTCATCTGCAGGTGTCATCCTCCACAGCCAAAGAGGAGTCCCTTCAACATCTGGATACGATGCACAGACCTCATCCGGGTATCATCTAACCCTAGACCATTTCTCTAGTTTCTTATTTCTTTTGAATGTGGAAAAGCAAAAATAGTTAGAAACACTTCATGTACCTGAGATCAATTACATTCAAGTTATGGTCCATTTATGGCTTCTCACAAATTTAATTATTAATCAACTATAATAGTGGGCTAAGAACCCAAATAACTTTACTTTTAGAAGCCCACTTTCTTCTTTTCCCATATAATCCTTTAGACTAGGTGTGATAATCACCATGGCTATACTAAACTAAATTTATGGTTTTCCTAGCATTTCTCATGTCCAAGATATATGGTTTCCACTATTGGACATCTTTCTAAGCTCAAATAAAATCATTTCCATGGGGGAAATCATCAATTTCAACTTGATTTATCAAATTAATAACCCATAAAAGTTACCCAATGACATTTTATTATGATGTCATATGTCATATATTTTATAAATGCCACAATCCATTCATTCTTATTAGAACTATGGGAGCCATCCACAGAGTACCCCAAAACTATAATTTATAACAAATTTAATATCCTTTATGTACACAATATCATAAGGTAAATAAGATGTTAATGAAGACCTTATATCCCATGATATATGAAACAATTTATGAACAAAATATGCTTATTTTTTTATATCATATAAAGAACTCTCAAGAAAATAGGTAACTATTGGTTCTATCTAGAGTGCACTATAATTGGGATAGAGGGCACCACTACATAGCCTCTATTTTACCATGATTTTTCCTAGACATAGTGGCAGATCAAAAAGTGCTACATAATTGGTAGATAATTTATAAATTCAATTGAGGAATGTCAAGCATAGAGCCTTGCATTTTACTCCCCCAAACAAATATGTAAACACCTTATTTCTATGGATAAGGTCAAAATATACTATGGCCTGAAGGAGACACCTTTCATGTATTGGGACCTAATAAATAATGTCAAGGAACACTTGAATAAATATGAAAAAGGGCCAAAATTCCTTATGGGCATGAAACATATATCCATGATTTCATATTCATGAATGATCAAGATGATAGTGAAGTTGTGATTAAACTACAAAGTATAGGCATGTCAATAATAATAGCATAGAGTATCCAATATGATCCTATAATCATGCAATAATATTCTAAGAGGATAGATAGAGAGAAATAAGACACTACACTAATCCATTTGTCTCCTTCTCAGACTAAAGTAGAAACAGAATATGATCAAGATGAAGAGGTAGGTCCATTTGGGGATGTAGATACTCAAGGTAAAAATGATGTTGCCCTAAATTTATCCATCCCTTTTACTATTGATACTTCCCCTTCACCTATAGCTAACACAAAAAGGTCAGAAAGACCCAATAGAGATATGGGCATACTCTCTTTCACACCCATGCCTCCATTTACCATAGTGAAAAAAGTAAGTCTCCCTTTATTCTTGTTTGAGTTTATTGTTGTCCATTTATCACCTAATCCTATAGCATCACAACCAACACCTTCACCCATGAATACATCCATTTCCACCTCAATTTCACCTTCCACTCTCATGCCTCCTTCATTTTCCATTCCACCAAATTTAGGACCATATGTTCTTCCTCCTCAACCTCAAAAGACCTATCAAAGGAAACCAATGATCCTTCCTATGTCTCCTAAGGCACACAAGAAGAAAAGAGGTGTTTTGAAGGCTTATTTTCTATAGGATTACCCATGTATGTAAATTTGTAAGTTTATCTCAAGTAGGATCATAGATAAATTAAACAAGAAGAAAGAGGCAAGGTTCACATAAGGGAACAACCCATTTAAATTGAATACAATATGAATAATAGGAATGGTTATTTGAAATAGACACCAAACCAGATGAGATAGAGTCTTTCAATGAAATAAAATATGAATATGAAGAGGAGGAAACTAAAGTTAAGGTTACAAAGATAGGTAGAGATCAAGAGGAAGTTGAGCAGGGAAAATTTGAATTAGTGGAAACTGATTTGATATTAGGTAAAGAAGGAGATGTGGAAAGTAATTCAAAATCTAAACAAGATATCCCAGCTCAGGAATCATTTTTAAATACACCACCTAGCTCTCCAACTTAGGCTACTTTAGCAATAACTGTACTGATAAATGTTCCCCTAGCTTCTTCACAAAATATGAGTTCTCAAGTCTTGGATTATTTCATTACTTCTTTGATTTCCCACATTGCAATAGGTGTTACCAATTATTTTTATTCTTTTATCACATTGAATAAGTCTTAGTCATCTACAATTCTAGTTTTACCTACCCCATCCCTAGGCCCTATCTTATGGGATTATCATCTTATTTGTCTACCCACTAAGGATTATCTTACCACTTCTATTTATATTATGGCTTCTCATACATTAGTTACAAGTTACATGCATAATTTTATTATTACATTAGTAACTTAATCATTTTTCAATCAAATTAACCCATAACCTATAAAGCTAAAGAAACAAGTACATTTTTAAAATCTAGTGGGTAATTCAAAATTTTCTACCTAGGATACACCTCCCATGATATATACACAAATGGGTATTCTATTTAACCAAGCCACACCAACAAACTCAACCACCTTTTCAATCCATAGAACACATGGGAATATAAAATATAAGTTTGATACACAAGCCCAAAATAAGGTCACTAGATAGAGGAAAGTCATTTCCTCCTTCCAAAAATTGCATACACCACCTTTGAAAACCTATCCTATTATAGTTTTAATGCATCCCCTATAAAAATCTCCTTCTTTCACCCATGTATGCATAGAGCAAGAATAGTCACAAGCTATGGTACAAGTCCCCTCAAGGATTTAAAGGTTACAAAAAGATAAAGTAGACATGCATGATATAATAGTAACTAAGCAACCAAACATGGGCTTCTATTTTGATAGGAAAAAAAACACATTGAGAATGGTAAAGAGAAAAATTATGGTGTCAGATGGGGGAAATATAGAATTGGAACAAAGAGAAGAATTTTCTTTTTGATTAAGAAGAGAAAGTTCAACCCAATAGATCTACATGAATATAGGGAGGATTCCTATAGTTTTGTAGATTCCATTTAGGGTTAAAAAAGTATATGTTTAAAATATATAATTAATTAATATAGAAATAGATGATGAAAAAATATTATTGAAGTTCTTAGAGAAATTTTAGATAATGTGTAGAATGAAGCAAAGAAGTTGCATAACATTCTTGACATAATAAAGTCTATAAAGGTTAAATCTTAGCCTAAATGGGGAGATGCATCTCAATTGTATAATAAAATGAAATATATAGAGCGAATATTTTATTTTTGGGGGAAATCCACAAGGAATAAAGATTTTCCATTTGATTTTAATAACTATGCTATAAGTTGCATGGACACAGTGTCACATGGATGATAAGACATATAACTAGTTTGATTGACATCACGAAATATGAACCTTAGTGAAAAAATTAATTAGCCAAGAACTAATGGGAATCTCTATTTTTAATGAAATGAGAGTGGAATGAATAAACAATCCTCTCTAATAACTAGTTATTAATCTTATTTTTTAAGTTCTACTAAAAGCTATAATTGATACTTTCGAGTCAAAATTGAAGTAAAAATTTGTAAGCCCAATGATGAGATCATGAAATTGATCAATTTTACTAAGGGTAGGATCATAGGAATTTATACTTTATATGTTGTAGCCAAGGCCACAATTTTTATTCATAAAAAAATAATGGATAAGATCTTGCTCTTCTTGATTTGAAAACCATTACTATTGATTTCTAGGCTAGTCACACTCTATATTTATAAATGGAATAATCAAATCAATTGAATAATAATAAAATATACCCATTATCACCTCTAAAAGGTACATATCCTCATGCCCCAAAGTATACATTAGTGCAAATTCAAACTAGGTATGTTTATGTGTCACTCCACACTTTTGTTGTAGTGATGATGACAACCACTTCAATTATTTTTTTTCCTACCACAACTAATTCAATACCTCCAATTATTGTGATGGTGCCACCTATTCCATTAATTAATCTATTCTTAGTCCTAATTATAACTACAATAATAATAATAATTTAGGATTCTACTGTGTATGCTCTAACTTCAAGTAATACCACATTAACACTATAGTTATTTTGAGTATGGTTACATGTCTAAATCCTAGTTTAAGTCTATTATTATCAAGGCTATTTCTTGTATCTAAGAGTTCTATTGATGGGGAAATTTTATATTGTATACATGAATTTTTACTTGAGTTTTAACACAATTTATTTTTAGACAATTTAATTTTATACTTTGATTGATAGATGAGGTGTCCCCATTCCAAGATTATATATTACTTGTATCCTCTTGATTCCAAAATGGAGTAGAATCTTGGCTATTTATATAAATAAGAAATTATGAGGATTGTTATGTAACTTATCTTGATGTGAAAATATTTTTCTTCTCTAAATTTTTGTGTATTTAAATAAGCTCCATCATTCTGGTGTCTTAATATTTGGGTTGTGCATGAATGATTTTTTCTATAGTTATTCATATTGTGCAATAGCTAATTTGAATACTTTATGTGTAATAATCACAATTTCTCTTTGTAAATGTGCCATTTAAATATCACAAATTCAAAAAACTTTGATTACATGAATTAAAGTTCATTGTTTTCTTTTTACCTTGGAATTCAAACTGTGTTTGATTATTTGTGTGTTAACAGTGACTTACAACCAACATTAGTTATTTGACTACTTTTACAACCCCTAGTTTAAGATATGATCTATAAATGTTTCATCTTTTCTTGATTTACAAATTCTTATTTCCTACCCTACCCTTCTTCCTTTTTGAGTTTATTTTTATCTTTCCCACCTTAGGTTGGAATCACCATATATCTATCCATCTCAAGTAGGTTTAGACTACCATCATACCTGAACCATCCAAGGTAAAAAACTAATCCACTCACCACTATTGCATCACCAAGTTGTTTACAAATCTAATACCCTTAAACTTATACCTTGGATATAATCTTTCATCATTGATCCTAAAATGTTAGAGGCTATCTCATAAGGTTCCTTGGTGTACATAAAACCCACATCAAAAGATAGGTTTTTTAAAAATCAAACACCCCCTTTTTTCTATTGTGTGAATGACAAGTGGGAACATATGTAGTAAAATTAAAACCCCATGTGTAATATTTGAATGATAACTAAAAATTTGGATTTATACTAATTTTTTATTATTCAAAGTGATGTGCATAATGTGATTTTCCCTCTTTTTATCCTCTTACTTATCTTTCCTCAATTTGTGTTGAGTGTTCTCAAATAGATTTATATACAAATGTAATATTTAAATAACTACTAAATGTTATGCCTTATGTGAAAAAACATAATTTGATTTTATATATTTTATAAAACCTCTTGGGCTTAAGGGTTGAATATGTATATAGATTTTTGATGACAATCACATGGTTAGGAGGTGAAAACCTCTCCTTTCTGCATATTGGGATGCAATAACTACTATTATTTTCTTATTTTGTTGTGTTATTATAAAAGATTATGTTTATTGGTGTTGGCGTTTTATTATTGTTTGGATGGGTGGAAACATATGTGAAGTTATTTTATGTTGTGAATAAAAGTGTTCTCAATATGTTAATATTAAATCTATGTATCATATTTTATAATGTGTGAAATTAATTTATATTGATAATAACTTATCGAAGTTTTGTGAGGACCTTCACTATGATATTTTTTTAAAACAAAGTTTTAATTCATAAAGTTTGATGAATGAGATGTATTTTTAATTTTTTATGCAATATTATAATTAAAATAATTGTTAAACCCTTAATTTATGGTTATTATGAACACTAAATTTAAAATAATTAATCTTTTCATTATAGTTATTTTGAATAAATCTTTGTAATGAATGAATTCTTTTTTCACTATTATAGTGGTTAAACTATAATGTATGTCCTCTAACATAGAATATAAATAAGAATTAATTTTATATTATGTAAATGATTAAATTAATTTGGTACTTAATTATTGTGTATGTGACCAAATATTTTATGTTCTCAACTATAAAATTAAGATATGTTATGTTTATACCTTATTATTGCTTATGTATTTTTATTTCAATTGAAAAAATATTGATGATAGTTATGCCATTGTGTTTCACTTCACATTTGTATAACACAAAGGTATATAAGTGTTAAAATGTTTAGTTTTATTTAAAGTGTTCATTTTCAAGAAGGAATTATATACTATAGTATTGGTATAAATTAACTTAGTTTAATATGGGTGTGAAATTAATAAAATAAAATAAAGATCCCTCTTATGATAATATTAATGAGTGTTGGAATTTGGTCCACTACAATGTGTTATCATAGCAAAATATAGCTCTGTATAATTTTAGTTTTCACATATTTTTCATTTTTAAGAAATATTAAGGGTGAAAAATTAGGAGCTTCAGTTATGAAATAATTTATTTTTACATAAGGATAACATTATTTAAAATAACATATTATCTAAAATAAAATTCAATTTTACAAATTCCTATAATATAAATAGGGATTAACTTAATAATATATGCTCTCTCTCTCTCTCTCTCTCTCTCTCTCTCTCTCTCTCTCTCTCTCTCTCTCTCTCTCTCTCTCTCTCTCTCTCTCTCTCTCTCTCCTCTCTCTCTCTCTCTCTCTCTCTCTCTCTCTCTCTCTCTCTCTCTCTCTCTCTCTCTCTCTCCTCTCTCTCTCTCTCTCTCTCTCTCTCTCTCTCTCTCTCTCTCTCTCTCTAATTCATATTGAATGATATACCTTTATCCATGTATATTACAAAAAAAGGGTTCATAATGTTTGATATGATATTTAAATAAGAGGCCATGAACTTGATATTTACACATATTTTAAAAGAGGCTAGGAAGAAGCAGTAATCAAAATGCGAGCCCTGTGGATAATCAACACCAAGTAAATCAATGTTGAGGTAATGATCATGGATTATAAAGGTAATATGGCCTTCAAGAACAAAAAATTAATGGAATAACTAGTGAATACTTTCTTCAAAATTGATAAAGCCAATTATCTCTAAGAAGAAAGGTTATCACAGAGGAAACATGCCAAGGAAATGGCCAAAAGTCTACCTATAAATAATGTAATACATTACATTAGAGGGTAATTTCACAATAATTTATCCCACCATTTTATACTTATGAATGACTTTAAAGGACACAAATTAATTTTCCCTATTTCTTACTTAAATCTCTAGAGGCTAATATGACTTCCTACATGTCAAAATCTTCCATTGATTTATTACATTGAGGCATCATATTTATAATTATTAATAGGGGTGAACCCTTGTGGGTCAAAGGCATAGTTAATGACATTTAAGTGAATAGTAGTGAGTAAGATTCAGAAGATAGTGCCAAGGAGGAAAATATAACTTAGGAGGAAGAGGATTCCATATAATCCTAGGAGAGATTATTCTCAAAAATCTACCACCCCTATCAAGAAAGATGATAATATTAAATAAATATTCAAGGTGAAAGATCCATTGAACAAGTAAAAGGAGACACCTATGACCCTAGGTGGAAAGGGATGGTTATAAAGGAAATTAAAATATATGAGTCCCCTACCCACAGGAGTAAAATAAATTGGAATTTGAAGTGAGCATGGAAAAACTAGAAATAAAACTTTCCATGTAAAAATTTTTAGGTATAGAGATGATAGAGGAAATGAAGAAACTGAGGTCAAAATTAATGCCCATCCAAGCTAAAGGAACATATTATATGGTGTAAAGGAATATAAATTAACATAAATTATCAGTAAGGGGGAGGTTACCCCAAGAAAGAAAAGGAAACATGATAAAAGTGTTGAAGACCTACATGGATCAACCAACAAAAAACATGGTAAATGAACTATCAAAACTTCAGCTCAAATGAAGAAGAGTGAAGTGAAATACTCTACTTAGGGTCCCAACAAGATAATTTAGGGACATATTCAGAAATATGAAAGTAATAAGATTAGAACGACAACACTAGTTGAATACTAAGATGCGAAAGAGTCTTACCCTTAATCCTCTACCTTATTGGTAGATTAGATAGTGTTTTTTTCCTATGGTACCTAGTTGCTAAAGTTTAGTAGTTTTTTGATGGATTATTGCCTTTTTGGCTAAAACTAGCCTTATAGTTTAGTATCCCATAGGGATTTTTCCTTGTGTATATTTTGATTTCTTTTATATTGAATATATTTTGGTGTTGTAATGGATACGAGACCCTTTAAAACCCATCTTTTATCTTATCAAATTATGTGTGTATGTGTGTGTAAATAATAAAGTGAAGATATTAAAATAATATTTATGTTATAAATGGAATACAAAGTACTAATACATCATGTAATACCATATGAACTTGGTGCACCCATTTCTTGTAGATTTTAGAGTTTGGGATAATCTATGGAAGTATATCACTAAAAATATGTTTTAAAACAACATATAGATAACCCGATGAATGTGTAGAGATAATTTTGTTCTCAAAATTAGTTTTTTAAGATCATCTACTTTAGTTGTGAATTTATATATCCAATATGTAATTATCCAAATGTTATTTAATTAAATAGGTAGAAATAATTTTGATTAGAATGGATCATAAAACTGTATTATAGGAAATCCTAAAGAAAGTAAATTATATAGATACTTCTAAAAAATATAATATAGGAGAATAAAGCATAAGTATATTATAATTTAATAAATTCATCTATCCATAAAAATTCCAATTCCACACTTTATTTTCTTAGAAGTGAATAAAATTTTAATATAATATCTTTTTTTAAATAAAATAGAATAATGAAAATTTTGAAATAAAATACAATATAACATTACAAGGTATGAAATGCAATATGTAAGTAAATATTTTAATTAGGATAATAACAAAACATAAATATCACTCTTATACAATAATAATATGAATAAATTATAGACTTATCCATATGCATGCACCACTAATATTGTTTGAAGTAAATAAAAGGTAATTTGACACTCCTAATTAGTGTGTGTGTGTGTGTTAAAATTCCTAAATTATTTTCAATGGTAAAATATCATGGAAACAAGAAAAAAAAAAAAATCAACAAGAAAGCTATTTTTCATTTTTTATTTTTTCGAAAAGGGAACAACTTGATTACTTTAAAACAAAAAGAAACTACATACTGAAAATAAAATATGGGTGTCTTTTTTATATGATAATGTCTTTTAACCACTTCAAACTCTTTAATTTTTGAAAACCACCTAAAATTATGTTATTTTATATTTAAATACATAATTAAATGATATGCCACCAAATCTAATACCCACTCAAGTATATATTTAGGTACTCATCATTTATTTGCCCACTATAGTCTATCATGTCGGAAACAATAAAAAAACATAAAAAAAATATTTATATATAAATACATAATTAAATCATTAATTTTTTTTCATTATTTTATAAATAACTTCAAGGATAAATATAAAATGGACTATTTGAAGTTAGAACCAATCAAAACCTCTAATTTTAGTTGAGAAAAACAATACAAAATTTTAAAACATCACCACACAACCATAGAAAAATTCATTTCTATAAATTAGTATGCACCCATTAGAGGGAGACATACAAAAAACATAGATAAAAAATATTAGATACAAAACTATGTGTATGTGTGTGCATGTGTGCATGCATGCATGCACATGTGAATTCACATGTGTATGTGTGTGCATGCATGCACATGTGAATTCACATGTGTATGTGTGTGCATGCATGCATGTGTGCGTGCATGTGTGCACATGCAAACGCACATGTGTGTGTGTGTGTGCACGTGCGCATGTGCGTGCATGCCTAAAACTAACTATAATTTTTTACATTAGAAAATTAGGACTTGTATAAATATACTTTATTAAAATTCACTACCTAAATAAAGACAAGGGTAATTATGACATAGAAATTTTGAAATTATGACACAGTAATTAACTTGAAATGATAAAAATTAAATAATATATATAATGTGTTTAAGGTGGGTTAACAACTAATCCCACCTTTTACACATAACATCAATGAAAGGGATAGCATTTTCTTCTTCAAAAATTTGAGGTTAGGATAGTATAAATCCCCCTAATTCTTATGCTAATCATGGGCTTGTACAGTTACCACAACAAAGAATGCACAATCATGTAACCACAGGTCTGCACCAAGTTAGTTGAGATGCCACTCCCCAATTATGAAATAATAATTTTTTTATAAGTTGTAGCCTTCTGTTCTAATTAGACACATAAGGAATATATATATATATATATATATATATATATATATATATATATATATATATATATATATATATAATTTACATACATAAACACAAAATTATGTATATGAAATAATAAAACTAAGAGTTATTGGCACAAGAAACTATTTCTTGTGCCAATAATTCTTAGTTTTATTATTTCATATATATAATTTTGTGTTTATGTATGTAAATTATATATCTATATATATATATATATATATATATATATATATATATATATATATATATATATATATATATAATCTTTTTGAATAAATTTAACCTTAATCTATGTATCTTTTACTTTATTTTAATCCAATCATGGAAACCATATATCCCTACACATGGGAGTCCAATGTGTAGGCCTATAAGACTGCCATGATGTAGTTAAAATAAAGTAGTAGAAAGATATATTAGGGTTAGGGTTATTCATAGGATAATATATGAAATATATTTATATATAAAAAAAAAAATTTAAATAAGCAAAAAAATTAAAATATTCACCTTCAAATGTAAAAAATAGAAGGAAATTAAAATCATGCAATACATTTAGAAAGAAAGGAAGCCACAAATGGTTCAAAAAATAAAGACATGTATGGGAGGAGGAAGGGCATGGGTTTTCATACATATTATTCTACCTTCTACCTTCTCATAAATGTAGCTCTAAATTTATAATAAAAATGATCAAACAAGGCCAAGCAAGCTCTTTTATAAATTTCTTAAGAATTATCAAGTCATTTTTAGGATTTATAATAAAATGGATGGCATGAATTATTTTTATCAAAGGGATAGAATATAATATGGAGTTGAGTTTACCTTTATTCTTTTACATTAGGTTGATTTATTCTATTTACAAATTCTATTTTCAATATTTTATTTAAATTAAAGGTTTTTAATTGTGTTTTTTTAATTTTTTTATTATTTATTCATTTAATTAAATTAAAACTACCCTTTGCTTTCATTTATATTATTTTAAGTGGCCATATTTTTATTAAAACACATTTATAAATTGAAATTATAAATTTAATACGTAAATACTTTAGACTGTTGTAAACCCTTCTAGGATGGATTAAATTAAATAGTTATCTACTAGGCTATTTTATTATCACCCTTGATTAAATCATTTTGGAAAGCTAGATGAGCTTGGGTATGGGATGGTCACTCAGAAATCCTAATGTTAAAATCATATCAATGATCTCTTGGCATTTTAGGGTGAAAATATACATGGAAAATTGATTAGGTGTTATCACCCATAAATAAATAAAAATATTAACTTGGGTATGAATGTATTGAGTATCAACTTGGTTAACCTTGTTCTAAAATGTTTCTTATGTATGTTTAATATGTTGCATGAAAACATGTGGATTAGATTAATGGACCAGGGTCATGATTTTCCATATAATTTAGTAGCAGGAGACCATACATCATAGATAACCCACATTGAAATCATGGAAGAGATTTAGCCTCGGGTTTCATAATTAGATCCATCAGATGACTCAATAGATATATTATTTATTGTTTCTTTAACAACACACCTTAATTTCATTATGAAATCATAGAACCTCTCTTTTCTTTAGAGTTTGGTATTTTTTTCCAATGGATTTTGGTGGCTTTGGACTATTTAAATTATTGGCCTAAGTAGAAAAACTCTTTAAGAGATTTCAATCATGATGTTAAGCTTGATTTGTTATTCTAACCAAGTCTAAAAGATAAATTTTCATCCTGAATACTTGGTTTAAAGAGGATTTAATTTACTATTTCATTGATCTAATTATCTAAATTTTCCTAAATCTATTGAGTCCTAGCTTTCCTATAACATGTTTTGAAGAGTATTAAAATTTACCTTTTGGTAAAAATATGGCTTAGACTTAGGCAAGATATCTAATATTTTTTTAGAGTTTTTGCATATTTTACTTAATAATATGATCTATTATTTCTTCCTTTCGAGTTAAATGGATTAAGTGTTTGCATTAATTCACTTTTAGACTTAGTCACTTTTATGAAATTTTAGACTAAATATTCTAAGGGTTTATCAAGTGAGATTATTATTTTTCACTAATTTATCTAAATTTGGTCTATTATTAATATTTTTTGAAATAAAATGACTAAGTGTTTATATGGTTTTATTCTTAGACTTATTTGCTTTCTATGTTTTAGACTACAATTGTTTTTAGTTTAGCAAAAAGAGGATATTATCATTTGATAATTTTTGCCTTTGTTTTATTTTTCATCTTTTGACTTAGCCATTTTAATTTAAATCCAAAGTGATAATTATTACTTATTTTCCCATAGGTTCCCATTATTTGAATTTTCTAGGTGGATTTTACTCACTTCTTTTTGGACTTATTCATTTTTCATGTCTTCATGCTAATTTTCTAGGCCTTGGCTTAACAAGATGCATCAAAGTGTCTAGATCTCTCTATCCTTAGAACCTGGGCCTTTGATATTTGAGATAATTTGTTTAGGTCCTTGACTCAATTAAATACTAATAAGTGTCACATTTTCACTTCCTCGCAAGCTTTCAAGACTTAGTCAATTTTTAAGGATTAAACAAGCTCCCAAATAAGAGATATTTCACCAAATGTATTGATCTCACTTCTCTATAGAATTTCATCAAATGAACCTTTGATCCAAGATTTTGAGATCCTGAGTGAAGCAGATGAAACCACACATATAAATATTGCTTATCTGCAACCTTGAGTTAGATAGTACAATTAGGCCTATGACAGATCAAGTAGGTGAATGAGATGATGTTGTATGGTGAAATATAACTACCTCACAACCCCAAAGTAGACTATACACATTGAGTATACCAATTATCTCCTAAATAAGTGATATTATTCCATGTGGTGAAATCTCACTTCATCATAGTTAAACAATAATCAGTGTATTTTGAGCCCACATTGAAACAAAAACTAAATTATAATAAACCACATATCATGGCCTTGTTAATAATGGACAAAATAGCATCCTTAGTATTATCACATAGCTTAAATTTGATGGCCTTTTCACCCATCAAAACTATCAAATCTTGAGAATGGATGACATATATAATTTGACCTACAAAATCAAGTTTTATATTATATTATAGTAGTAGAATGATCATAAAATGTAGATTTTAATATGAATCAGATAGTAACATTGATCATCAACATGGCATGCCCATTTAGACCAAGTATAGGAGTGCACAAAGGACAAAGAATACCTTAATAAGGCACATTCTTTATTGCATAGAACCTAGCTAGCTGACTACCCCAAGGAGATTTTAGTGACTTTTAACCACCTAAAATTCAATTTAAGATCAATCAAACATGGTCCATACTATGAAAATTGTGGCCAACTAAGGGCCTTAATGAGTTCAAAGGTTATTTTAGCTACCTCAAATTTAATTAAAAATTAGTTAGCATTCCTTTCATCTTGATTTCATTAGGATTTAGCAAGATCTGATTCAAATTCAATCTGAAGTGGGTTTACCTCATTGAATTATTACAACCACCTAGAAGTGGCTAGTAAATGACTCCATGGATTTTAATTATCTATAAAATAATAGTTTTTTTATGTAAGTGGAGGATGGTTTATTTATAATTAAGACTAGATTAGAGGGCCATGCCATTTCATTTCTTATATTTTATAATTTTTTAGTTATATTTTCCCTTTTGCTTGAGTTGAGGCTATTTGGACTCATTTATGTAATTGCCTTGAGTATTTGATGAATCCTATATAGATTTCATGAATTATCTTCCATTTTAAAACTTCAAAAATTGATACCCATTGTCTATGTGTGTTTACATTGGATTTGTTTCCATATTTTTTTGCATAGCTAAAATTTTCCTTAGATTCTTGAACCTTTTTTGTTTTTGGTTGTGCTATCATGGCCATGCAGAGATCAATTTTCTCAAGGGACTTGTCTACTTAATAGAATCTAATATTTATCCTCTAAAAATTGGCATAATCTTTTCTTCCTCCTTTCCCTCTCTCTTTTCCTCCTTGTTATACTTGTGTTAGAGTAGGTATAGTGGTCTAATAGTTACAATCTATGTCTAAAAGTTTCATCTTGATTGTAGAACCTTTTCATTCTTTTTTTTTAAATTTTGGATATGTGTGCAATGAATAATTATTAGATCAAAAAATTTCCCATGCCAAATTCATTTGATGATTTTTTGGGTTACTTACCCAAATATGAACATTTACAATCATTTATCTAAAATTCATTCCAAAAAAGACCCTTGTATAGAAAAATATACAATGACTAACAAAGTGAGATATAGTCTACCATGACCTACTAGACATATATCTTAAGGAAGTTCTCATAACCTCCTTTCAGGATAGGTTGATATGGTTCTCATCCCTCTTAAAAATTGGTGTGCTTGGAATGCAGATTCCATCATCAATAATATCATTAATTCTAAAATTATTAAAAATATTCCTTCACCATTTCATAGGAAAGGTCACTCATAGCTAAGATGGATTTATGAATCATGTTCTATAACCACCTCCAAGAAGAAGCTTCAGATAGTCTCACTTAGTTAATATAGCCCCTTAGTGGCATAATAGTTATACCAAGACTAATGATAGATTCCCCCATATGGTTATCAAAATAACCATGGTAGAGTATAGGTATAGACACATCATTAATAGATATGGTGTAACCACTCACCTTAAACTTTCCAAATAAAGGGGTACGAACAATATTAAAGTATCTAGGAGATCCTAAAACATTTTTCCACCTCTTTGGGGTAGATATTTTGTTTTTTATGATCCCCATTTGGAAATGGTGCATTGGTAAAAGGTATTTAGGACCAAAAAATAGGAATATGTTGACTCTAGGTTGATATAAGGTGATGTGGGATAAGGCCAAGAGTTATGATTCTTCCTTGGTCCCTTGTTTATGGTTTTGTTTTGTGATGTAATATTGTTTGATCTCTAGTTGTGGGAATGATTTTATATACCTTAATTATACTCTAAACTATATAACTACCATCTTGGTTAGTTTTTATGGTGGTTAAATACTCATACTATGATTATGTTTATTTGAAAATAAATAATAACTATATATAATGGTCTGTAGAAATTTTCATGGGCATATGTTATTATATCTTGTAAACCATTTATAATAACACCAATGCTTAGTTGTTAAATAATGCATATTTATATAAGGTATCCATGATTGTATCATTGGTGGCATGGGTATATTCTTAAATAAATTTTAAACTATGATTTGATGTTTTCTCATGGTTTAATTCTTTTTTCACATCAAATGTGTAGTTGAATAAATTTAACATGTTTTTATGCCTGCATCATGACTTTTTCTAAGTTAATTATAGTGACAGCCTTATAATAAAGGAATAAAAATTATTATTTATTGATATATGGTGTATCATAATAGGTTTGAACCTTTATCATATAATCAAATTAATATTAAATGTGTTTCCTTATCTCTATTTTAAACCTGTCACTTATTATATTTGGCCTTTGTTTTTTTTTAACTCTTATTAAAGAAACTTTGATATCATGTTAGAGAGGTTAACCACTATGCTTAAAAAATATTACCATTATCCCTATAAATTTTAAAACCTTTTTGTGTAAATTTATCTCAAAGGACCAAACCTTATAAATATCCTTCTTACCCTAGTGCATCTTAACCCTCTATGCTTGTAGAAAAAATAAAATGAGTCCCTAATAGAAATTTCAAAAATAATTTCTTATAATTGACTAGGCACTTGTGCTTGAGACCATATTTTAGTAACAAATGAAATGACCCTACATCCCTTACTATTTTTGGACTCATCTAAATCACTCTTTATCTACTAGAAGATACATAAATAACATGTATGTATTATTCAAAATTGGCTAGTTAAGCTCAACTCGAAGATCTTTTTTCTTCTATATATTGATGATCTTACCTCATTTTATGACTTATAAAAGAAAATATATATAATAATATGGGGATTTCATGATATTTTTTAGAATTTCCATATGAATAATTGTTGCTTTAGGCATTATTAGGTTATACACCTTTTTTTGTCAATTTTGGCATGTCTTGTGAGGATATTTACCATTTCATCAATGGTTTAATATGTAGTTTCAATGTTTTAATCTCATCACATTTCAAAAATTTCATCACCCATCAATTTAGATAACATTTTATAAGGCACACATTTATATGATTATCTTGTTAAATTGGTGTGATAACGCAATACTATGTAGGCATCCCAAGGTTGGTCATGATCCATGAACTTGTTGACTTCATCCATTTTGAGTAGCCTTGTTCTGTATATCCCATTCACATTTAGGTATGTTACAATACCTATATTAGTTCCATTTATATCTATGTTGTGTGTTTTATCAAGCTAGTGGATTAAGTGAGTTTTAATCCTAATTACACAAATTGATGAGTAAAATTAGAATGCTACATATATTGAATAAATGACACAATCTAATTTATAAATTTATAAATATGATAAAAAGGGAAAGTACCAAATAAATAAAAATTATTTGTAAATTTAATTTGCATGTCTATAAGTGTAACTATGAAATTAACTATGTGATTATTTAATGATGTTGAAAATCAAGAACATAAATTCACTTGTATGTGGAGAAAACACAACTATAATTAGACATGGGTGTCATGCACTTATATCTATAGGTCACACTATAATTTGGATATGGGTTTCATCTATGTAACTTATATTACATGTTTTATTATGCATGTATGTCATGTTTGAATATGTGATAACTCTCAATCTATTATAAAATATAATGTGTATTGTATTATTCACCAAAACCTTATCTCAATGATATAAGAGGATGAATGCAATCACGAGGTAAAAAGGGGTTAGTAGTTAAATATTTACTTGACCTAAAAACCCCCTATGTTGAGTACTACCTACATACTAATATTATGAAGAGGGATCAAAATGCACGTAGTTATCACATTCTAGGTGGGGTGTGTAAAATACTTGTGAAAAATGTTAAATCTTGGTACAATCCTAATGTGATTATATGCCTCAAAAATGACATGTAACCTCAAATGTGTTTTTTAATCCTAGCTCAATAATACTAAGGTTGTGTGGACTTTATATTGGTAAAAATAAGTACTTTTATCTCAATATGCAGTTAGATATTATGGTGCTCTTCAATCATACAAGCTTTTAGTGAATAATAGATTGAAATTTTGGTTATATAGTGATCATTTTATATTCCTTTGAATGGGTTTTATGAAACATGTAGGATGCAAATGCAGTTGGTAAAATTGGTAGAATTAGACAATACTAGGGAGTGGGATAGTCAAACAAGAGCATCCTTCTCTGAAGAGTAGAGATATATAAAATGGAAATGTGGATCAGGATGAAAGTGAATTTAGGTTGTTTAGGATGTTAGATAGGGATATTTAAAGTCAAAATTTACTTGAGAGGTAAGATTCATCTACATAAAACCTAAAAAAATGGTAAATTATAGTGGAATTAGGCATGAGATAAGTGTGATTAAAGAGTGATCACAAGTGAATTATTTTAGAAATAAATGTTAATTTATTTGTATAAAATTTTCACTTAGTTGTGTCTTTGTTTCACATCATATTTTTCCTCTTCATATACACACTTTTGTTAGACTATCTAGCCAGGTTATAATTATATCCTGAGATGGTGATGATTCATTATAGATTACATTATAATGGACCATGATGTGTGTATGCATTATATTTTTGTGTAATGATAACTTGATCATAGACATTAGTGATTGTCCCTTATTTTTTTCACTCATATTATTTTGTATTTAATAGATTACTATTTTATTGACACTATTTATTACCCTTATTATTATTTAAGTATTTGACATTTATAATACAACCCTATTATATATGGTATTTATGCATGTTGATTAAATTCATTTTGTTTAACTTTGTATAGACAATTTAGTCACATTCTAATTACATTTATGGATTATATCCAATATTGCTTTGACTAATCTTTAAATAGTATTCTTTCTCTCTCTTATTCTTTATTCATATTAATTGATGTGATATGATTTGAGGTGCAAACATATCTACTATATATTTATAAATATCAACTATTATTCATGATCTAGTTTGTTTGTATTATGATTAGCATACATGGTTATTGTTCATGCTTTTTCAAATATACAACATGATTATCATTTGTCTTATATATGATGTCAAAAATTATATGGACTAAACATATGATTGTTTGAGTTGACTATGAATAAATAATGTACTATCATCTAGTAGGTTACACATTCACATCAAATGTGTTATTTTTCTCTACTCAAACTACATGTTGGATACTAAGAAGAGGTGACTACTATGATTATTAGGAGTAACTAAGAGTCCTAATGCTCATTGGTTCTCTTAAGAGATAGATGGGAGTAGATGGTTATGGGTATAATACTAAATATCCTCAATCATTCTTCAAAGATCATTATGCATATTGAAATCTCCTTCAGAGAAAATAATATCTTTTTTAGGATAATCAAAAAAATTAAATCTATCAGATGGGCATCCTACTATGAATTACATTTCCTTCTTTGACTTACTTAAGATTGTGTCAGAGTCTTAGTTAGAATTATTTTAACTATAATGAATGGTTATCCTATTATACATTTTATTTATTTTATTACTTGATGATAGTGGATGGTGTCTTTGGTAGTATAGATTTTAACTATAATAAATAGGTATCTTGCTACAAGTTGTATTTCTTATTCTAGTTGTCAATAGTGAATAGAATCCCATTTAAAATAGATGCTATCTCTCGAAGGAGGGTATTCTTCTATGAGTTATCTTTCTTGTTTTACTTTTTTATAGTGATTGGAATACCAAGTAAACATAGGTGAGCATTGTTATTTTAAAACAAAACTAGAGATATTCCTTGTTTATTTTTCATGACTCAATAGGGAATATTAAACTATATGTTAAGATGATTATGTACATTAATGATATCCTATATCTTAATTTCATATTTTGGATTATCTATGGCCATGTTTAGATATTGGCATATCATGCTTAGTTTTTATATATTGTTATTTCATTATTATTCTACGTTTATCATATTTACACACACACGAACATGATTCTAATATTATCATGTGTTTTTTGGTATACATATATACATACACATACATAGATGGACACATTCACATGTTTTCATGCACACGTTCCCACACACACACACATTCATTCTCAATAATACATACACCTTGATTTGATTGTATCCTTATACATTATTAAAAAGGGTTCATCTGATTATATTTGATATTTAAATAAATTTATTTATTTATTAATTTAAAAATATATCATAAATATTTAAACAATATTGGTGTTATAAATGGAAAACAAAGTATTAAAACACCATATGTTATCATTTAAACTTGTTTCACCTATTTCTCATGGATTTTAAAGTTTGGGATAAACTATGGAGGTGTATCATTTACAATAGATTATATAACAACATGTATATAACTTGATGACTTTTTAGGGAAAATTTGGTTATAAAACTAAATTTTTAAAGATCATGTATTATAGTTGTGCATTTAGATATCCAATTTATAGTGAGCTCAATATTAGGTAAGTAATTAGAGAAAATATATTGGATGATAATGAAGCATAAAACTATATTATAGGAAGTCCCAAATTAAAATAATGTATAAATATAATTCTAAAATATATAAAAGGATAATTGATCATAATATAATTATGATAAAATAGATTCATATATCTATACACCTTCGACATTGTCTTTACTTGAAAGTGAATAAAAATGTAATCTAAGAAAAAAAAATTGTAAAAGAAAAGAAAATTTAACATTAAAATATATGAAATATGATATGTAACATGGATATCATAAGTAGGAAAAGAATAATAAATAAAAAATAACTCTTAAACAACAATAATATGAAGAAAATATAAACTTATCCATACACCTACACTACTAGTAAAAATAAATAAAATAACACTCAAGCTAAAAATAAAATATAGATATTGTTTTATCTAATGAATATTTTCATCCACTTCACTGTTTAATTTTTGAAAACCACATAAAATCATGAAACTAATTTTTTTTAATACATAATGAAATAAATATACCAAATGTAATACCCACATGTATATCTTTTAGAAATTACAATTTAATTTCTCACTATAGTCTTTTGAGTCTCAACTAATAAACAACCACATATCAAGATTTTAAAAATAAATACATATTTCAAGACATAATTTTTTGTCATTCCTTTATGAAAAACTTCAAGGATAAATATAAAGTAGTCTATTTAAAGTTAGTGCTAATAAAAACCACTAATTGAGAAAAATAATACAAACCTAAAAAATGTAATCACATAACCATAACAAAATTCCCCAAGAAATTTTAACAATTTAGTAGTAAATTAATCCCTTGATCATAACCAAGATACCCAAGATTTTAAATTATCCCATTTTTCTTTTCGAAACTTATAAATTATTTTTTATTGTCTCACAAGAGCCAAATGGATCTAAATGTTGGTTGCACTAGAATAATTTACCAACTTAGTTTGACTTAAAATAATATCCTCATTCACACTCTCCATAAGATTATTAAAATGGTTTTCTAATATTTTCCCCATAGATATAGAAAAATCTAGTAACTCTTAAAATAACATCTTTCCACCAGATAATCTAATCGAAAACCCCTAGTGGATAAAGAATTAAGTTCTAAATACACTTAACATACTCCAACATTCATTTATTCTCAAGAAATGAGGCATTAAGAATAAAGGTCTATGAATCAACTTTGTGAAACTAGAATAAATACATAAACTATAAGATGGGACTATGATCGAATAGGATATTGGATGGATCTGCATGAACCAAGAGGCCTTATTTCACCAAAATGCCACACCAATTATTTTCTAATATTATCACCCAATCAAGATAGCTTAAAATTCATTATTTAACTTTCATTAAATTATCTTAGGTAAACCAATGATGATCAAAAGACATCTTACCCCTACCAAAAAGCATGTTATTACTCAACTTAATGTGCAATGCACAACTATTGATAACTCAGGTGGAATTAAATGCCTTTTTCCAACACTATACTTGAAAGAGTTATCAAAAATCTTTAGCCAAGATCTCTCCAATGGATCATTACCAAAACCATTGATGGTTTAACATAAACAAGAGAAAACAAACTGGCAAAACAATTATTATACTCAAATGATATGAACATAAAAATCATGAATATTACAATAGAATTACTTACTTATATAGGTAAGGAAAAATAGAATGCAAGATAAACTATCCAATGTATGACTAAATTCCACATAAGACAAACCTAATAAGCATGAGTAAAAGATAATCTAATACACCACCCTCAATTGAAGTTAGGGGCTAACAATAGAGAATGTATTGTGAAGTCACGTGTCCTTATGGATACCAATCCATCATACGAGAGTACATGGATGTCGAGTCACTGTCACCATAAAATTAAAGTAAGAATTGTTCTAAATATGAGGATGAATGAATACAAAAACTACACTCTAAATTAATAGTTATAATGATGAACTTGAGGAAGCATCACTTGAACACCCTCCAACAAGATGGTGAGAAGTGAGCACAAAGATTGGTGGAGCTGTCACATTGGTGTCACTAGTGGGGATACCACACTGGTGTCACTATAAGAATCACCAATAAGGCCATGGATTCAAGTACAAATCCTAATATGGGTTATGGAAAATAAAGTTCCTGAATAAGATACCCATGTATAAAGGAATAATCTAGAAAACATTTAAAAGTTCAAAATACATAACTCTATTAAAGTGGAGAAAAGAGATAAAACCATAGGAAAAATTCCCCCCAAAAAGAGAGAAAAGAAGAATAAATAACTAGAAATCCCACCAAAGATGATGTTGAATAAGTCTAAACTCTAAGTACTCACAAGTCACGAAGGAATTCAATATGCAAAAGTGGTCTAAATCCACTACTTGATCATAAATATAAATGACACTGAGCTTTACCAGAATAGATTCAATCAAGAAGACTGCTAGTGGTGACAAAAGTACAAAAAATATTCAACATGTGCTAGGAACACTCAACACCAAGAAGTAGAATGTATAATTATCATAACCCCCATACTACTAAATGGATGGAGTGGAGGTAAAAGTTTTACATGAGTGGTCTAAATCCATTACTTAAACACCAAATAAGTTGACACTATATACACCAAAAAGGCTCTAAATGAGGAGATTATCAACTGTCAAAAAAAGGTGTCAAAAATATAGATAAGACTCTAAAAAATGATGGCCCATAGTGGTGATGGAAGAGAAAAGAAACCAACAAAGTGAAAAAGTGCTTGAAATAGGGCACATAAATGCATGAAGGTAGAAAAGGCTAAAATAGTAAATCCCCATGTCACTTTATAAATCAATACAAGTACAATATAACCCATACACAAAAAATACCACATGGAGACAAGGAAGACACTGGGATTCACAATAATAGCTCTAAACAAGGATACTATTTAATTATTGAATAATCCATCAAAAGAGATGCTCTAAAAATAATGGAGAAAAAAGTCTCTCCATAGAAGAAGGTGAGGTGCTAAGAAAGGGGCCTCGAGGAGACATGACATAACTACCAATGTGTCAAAGTACTAATGTGTGTCATGGGCTGACATAAGAGTGTGTAAAATGGATAAAAGAGCCATAATGTATGTAAACACATAGAAGAATCAATAGTCAAAAATAACAACATGCATAACACATACAAAAAAGGACATTGGACTCAGTCAAAAATGCATTTGATATGCATGCATGAAGTATAATTCAAGGCCCATAGCACATCAAACCCCCATAGTAGTGATAATATAAACTCAATTATAGGATGTCATAATCAACAATCAAGAAGAAGTAAGAAAGAAGTTTTTGTTGTTTGTGAGGGGGTCTAACCTCCTGCCAGATCGGACCTCACCTTCTTATCTCTAAAAAATGAAAGAGATAAGGTACATGAAAAATAATGAATAATCCCTATACAAATGATGAAAACATAGCAAAAATACATCACCACTAAAATGTCACCACAAACTATAAGTAAATGACAGTACACCCAATGCCAAGAGACCCCCTGAAATGTGGCACTTTATAAAAAAGTGCATTTTGATAATTTAATAACACCAATAGATAAATAATCAAAATATATGTACTTTTAAAACAAATAGAAATCAAATCTGAGTTATAGTTCAAAGTTATAAGTGTTTCAATTTCCCATAAAAAATGGGTCAAAACAATTTTAAAGCACTAAAAACTAGAATTTGGGACCAAATCAGAGACAAATATAGGCATGCAACCAATATTTGGAACCAAATTTTTTATGGACTTAAAAAGTCAACCAAAGGGGAAAATAGTCTTTCTAATTACCACAGTATATGTACAAGTGAGTTTTACTTCTTAATGAAAAATATAGCTTATAAAACAATGAAAGTCCAACTATGTAAAGAGAAAAAAAAGGTTTTTCTATTGTATTTTGGCTCAGATTCCTCTAGGAAGATACAATAACTCCTCAAGTAGAGAATAGACTGTATGTATATCCAACACAACATTTAGATCTAAAAAGGAATAATGAAGGGGTTTGAGGCAAGGCTTCTGGAAAATATTTTGGTAGATCTCCTCCATGTAGCACTACACTCCAATACATCTCTTCCAACACTTATCTCCCTTAATATATTTCCATGCCAACATAGGCCACTACATTTTGAATGCAAACCCCAAAAAATCTTACATATCCTTAATGTCTCAATCATTATAGATCAAAAATAAGAATCTAGTGTAGATTTTAATGCTACTTGTAGATGCTACACAAATCAAAAATAGTGATTTGATATTTAACAGATGTAACATGGGTGTAGACACTATAAAATTACACATGATGTTTCTATATTTTGAACTGACTCTTATACCACCTCAAGAACCCCTAGGGACTCTTCTGCAACCTATCAACCCCAAACCTAACTCACCTTAGCTAACTTGTGACCAACTTAACCTTTGATCTAGAGACCACCAATGGTCACCTTAACTATCAAAGGTTAGGCCTAACCATTGATGGTCATCCTTTAACTACCATAATATTCAATTCTAGTCAACTCTAGCTTACTTATTTATATTTAGCTTATCTAATTCATGTGTGAGCCAATGTATGTAAAAGCTAAATTTAGACACCATGTTAAACCCCTTGTTGAACCTATTGTTTCACCTCTCCTTTCTTCCTATAAAGAGAGAGGAGGAGGAGGTGAAAATTATCCATCATCGACATCCAAAATTAGAGATTCTTGCATTAGAGATTTTTTTATAGGTATTCTTCTAGTGAACCAGCAAACCAACAAGTGTGATAGAGATCTAAAGTGCTATCATCCATTGGCTAACAACCAAGTACCAATACTGTATTGAAATTGCTTCAAACTCCAAAAATTATTTTCAACTGATTACCTCAACCATATTTACATTATTAGCTAGCAAGCTAAGTATTTATTTTTAGTAATTAATTACTTTGTTTCTATTTTGTAACTAATCTAGCCCAAACCCACTTTCTAAAATTCCATTTTGAATCATTTTTTAAACTAAATTAGAACCCATAGTAACCATCAATGGTCATCCTAACCATCGATGCTTTGTCCATAACCACTGATGATTATCCAACCACCGATGGTCACCCTAACCACCAATAATCACCCTAATCATTGATGGTCACTGTGTGATAAATAACTAACAAGACTATTTGACATATTAGAGCCTAACAAAATCCAACTTTCTATCCCTTTATCTGATCATAGATCCTCACTCTATTTTTTAAACCATAATGGATCTATTTAGCATTAATATTAAATTGTTTATTACTATAATTATTTAAATTCATCTCTTTCAAGCACTTCTTGTATTTGATTTTAGTATCTTCTATTATTTATGCAAGCAATTTATGTTTTATTTTCAGAACTTGATTATCTAAAAGTGTGGATGGATACGCTCCAAAGAATCTCATGCTTCTTGGATCTAACTTTATAGGTAGTCCACCCTACTATCAAACTAATCAACTATCTCTTTAGTGATTTTTATCTATAGGTCATTCCTCCCAAGCCAAAGAAGAGTATCTATAACTTTCTGGATCAACATGTGCACAACATATCAAGTTTTTCTACCATACCCTTCTCAAGTTTTTTCTCTCTTTCTTCCAAATAATATAATAAAAAATTCACTAAAACATTTTGGAACACCTAGTGAGACCCTTGAGTCCTTTCTTAGATTCATAGTTATATCTAGGTGCTTGTTATTCTTATCTTTTTGCTTATACAACGAAATAAAAATTTAATTTTAGGCTTAAAATTGACTGCATCCATTGTTTGCTTGATTATTTTAACCTACATATCTTAATTAATCAAGTGAATTAATCATATCTTCACTATTATCACACACACAAGACCAAACCAATTACACTTAATTAAGCATAAAAACATTAACATAAGGCTCGAATAGTATTTCATCACCTATTGCTCACCGTTGTTAGCTATCCTACTTAGATTTAATCACTAATGGGATAATTGACTCAGTTATCTAGTTGAGTATAATATCTAGCAATCAATATATCTTGGTTAAGCACCTAACACCCTTATCACTATTGTGTGTGAAGTGAGGGGGTAGGCCACAATATCAAGCCATGTACTGATTTCTAATATAGATCCCTTTGAGAGCCTAAACATAACCTGAAACCAACCATAGACTTATTTTCTAGTACCCACTCTACAAGCCATGTTGAGTCACGTAATTCTTAAATATTAAGCCATAAGCCATAAGAGGGACTAAAAATAATACTAGGATTTAGCATGCTTTAGTGTGTGTTTTGTTTCCTTAACTTTTTACTGTCTTATTTCTATGTGAGTTGTGAGATTTATTGAACTTCATCCTTCCCTTATTTTCATGGTGTTAATTAGGCAAAAACTATGAAACCAAGAAAATTAGGACCCACCTCCTACTCATCCATCTTCCTCTTCTCCCTCATCTATGGATTACATCTCAGATGTAGAGAGTTATCTCCATCCTTCTAGAAGCCCTACCATTGCTTAGATGGTTGCCCAATGTGACACAAAATTTTCAACCTTTTTAGATAATAACCCCATAGACCTCCAACATTAACTTAACACCATATCTCACCATACCCCCACTTTAATTTTGTCTGTTAAACTACCTTATGGTATGACATCCTACCTTATGGGCAACACTTCTATTTTCACCATCTCTAGCCAACCTATAGTCATCTAGGCATCATCTTCTACCAATAATCCTATTGATATCACCATTTAAAACCAACCCACTCAACCAAGTAACACCCAAGCACCTTCTTCCCAACTAATAACCCTCTTAGTATAGGAACAACCCAACCATTAGGCTCTATCACTTTCCTTACTGTAGGAGTACCCTCTACTAGTGTCACCACCATTCCTCTCATTTATAACCTACCTACCTCCACTCCATTCTATAGCTTGGTGGTTCCCATACCTTATACCCTTCCACACATCGGTACCAAGTTACCACCTATCCTCTATCTACTAACCCAACCATACCTCTTAACCAACCTATGTTAATCTCTTAATAGGTACACATTTTACAAAATTTAAGATACATCCCTAACCCATAGGGGTATGTACCTCTACCTTCCACCCAAACACCTATCTTCACATATTCATGTGGCATCATCCTAACCACCCATATCCACATACCAATATGTTATATTATATCAACCCCCCACCAACTATACATATGTTGCACCTACCCAAACCCAAGACAACTTACCTTACAACTACCAGGGTGCACAACCCCAAACTAACATTGTTAAAATGTTAATGGAGAAAATGACTACTTTGGAGTCATCTATTTCTATAGCTAATAATATTTTGTCATATGACTAAATCTATAATGAACCAATTCACACATCCATTCGCATTCGACCTTATCCTCCTTAGTGGGAAATTTCCAAATTTTCTAAATTTTAAAGTAAGGAAGATCCTCAACAATACCTAAAAGTATTTAGGCACTCATGTTATTTAATTATCTATGATGATGCTCTCCTTCTTCATACCTTCCTCATGTCTTTATCTAGTCTTGTACTAGATTGGTATAGTTTTATAATAGATCACTCTCTCCTTTCTTTCACCTAGTTGGATCAAACTTCCTTGGATAATTTTTTTATAAAAATCTCCAAAAAAGTTTCCTTGACTTATTTCTACTCCATTCGACAATTTGATGATGAGTCCATAGCCAAATTCATAGCCCATTAGAGAATCTTGATAAATCAACTATATTTTTATTTTCCCCAACCCAAACTAATTGAACTCTTTGCTTGAGATTATACTAAACACATTTCTTCTGATTAAGGTTTAGAGATTTAGGACCTTTGACAAGGCTTTTACCATGGCATAAAAACTAGAAAATATAGCCATCAATGAGGGAAAACTAAAATTAAGAAACAAGAATTATACCTTCAAATCAAATGAGTCTTCCTCCTTTAAACCCAATAACCAAATCAACACTAACTCCAAAAATAAGGGAACTATGAATTTGGTTGTCCTTAAGACTGCCCCTTCACCCATTGTTAACCAATCTAACTCTTCTAATTCTTCCAATCAAAACACCAAGAACCCAAAATAAAACACCCAAAAATAATTTAATCTACTTAAGGAGTCATATGATTTGGTCTTGGATAAGTTGTTGAAAGAAAATATCATACAACTACCACCAATCAAACCTCTACAATAATTTGATTCCTATCATCGTGTACCTAGATGGTATAAGGAGAATGAATTGTGTGCCTTCCATTGAGTCATTAGAAATGATGTTATTAGGTGTAATACCTTCAATAATTTTGTCCAAACTCTCATTAACAAGGGGTAACTTGTGTTTGATAACCCTAATACACCCCTGAACCAATCACTAGACATCTTAAGACAACCATTTCTTCACCAAACTCCTTTCACCAATATAAAAAACAAAGTAAAATCCTATTATAATCACAAGGTTTATACTATCAACATGGTTCTTGGTGAAATTATTGCTAAGGAGACCACTAACCAAATCACCTCTTCCCTTAATCCACTTATTAAGGTATTGGAGTCAACAAACTCTCCTCTTATATTCACATTTAAGGAGGAAACCATTCCCACTTTATCATTTTTCTCAATCATACAACAATCCACTCTTCCTTTAAAAAACATTATTAAGGAAGAGACCACTTTATCTACACCTCCTACCAAGGAATTACCTTCCCATATATTGGAACATTTTAATTAGGAAAAGGATGAGTTAATATTTCCTCCCCATTGACCCATGGGCCTATCCTTTGAATCCATGGTTGGAGGGCTCAAGCCCATCTATAAACCTTTCTCTAGACTAGTTAAAAACTTAGAATTCATATCCGACCCTTACCTAGATTGGGCCACCTTTTAGTAGTAGCTTGGGTTCCCTTATATAACTAATTAGGAACCTTCTTTATCAGAATAACCTACACTTGCCACTATCATCACAATCCAATCATTGGATGCCTCTACCCACCAAACCTATAGCAGCATCATCAAAACCAAACTCAGCCAAAATAACCAAATCACCTTCTACCATTCTAATCAAACCCACCAAGAACCTTGGTACATTTCTTACTCATAACATTACTCACCCATCAATAAAGTTGAAATTTAATCCCACTAAACCTATCAAACAAAACCCAAACTAAGTTAATAAAGAAGTAAAAACCACCTAGAAGACTATAAACCAAAACTCTACCTCCCCTCTCCACTTTACCCTCTATTTTGGGACTTCATCCCTATACCTAAATTAAGAAAGCAACCATCCCAATAAAAAACCAACCACCACTTTTGGTTATTCCATCACTCCTAATTTTATCCACACCTATTTTTATTGAACCACCCATAACCAAACCTCATATCTCCCAATCATCTATAAATAAACCACTTACCTCTCAAATGTCTACCTCAAAACCTCATAACCCCAAGCTATCATCCTCTCTTTCAAAACCAAAACCATCTACCAAGAACACTCATTTACATAAAACCTCTACCACTAATCCTACTTCTAAAAGCTTTTTTTACTCAAGTACCCAACCTAAGACCTCCACGCCTTTGACACCTTTGACTAAATCTTACTCAACCATCTTATATAGGTTATTGTAACCATCTTGCTTAACTCTGGCACTTATCAGACCATTTAACCCACATAGTCCTAAACCCTCTTGGCATAATGAAAAATTATTATGTTCATACCATATAACACTTGGGCATGATACTGAGAACTTTAAGGGTCTCTAAGTATTAGCCCATCAATTGTATCATAAGGATGATTTATTATCTAATGGACCTTTCATGATCCCACCACTAATCCATGAACCAAGAGCCATCAATCAACATTTACCTACTCCTCCACTCTCACCTCAGAGGAAGATAAACTAAAGTAACCCTCTAGCCTAACTCTTCCCCCAATCCATACCATCCATGTGGTCACATGATCACAAGCCTAACCAAAGGATAAGGGAAAGGAAAAAGTGTCTATTCCATGGACATATCCCTCTTCCACCACCCAATCACCTAGCCAACACCAAGAACCTTTACCTTTAACCAACCCAAAGTGTCCATGTTCAAACCCTCTCAATCTAATCCATCTAAATCAATCTAATGAGTAGTTCTAAAACAAATTCACCAAACACTAGTGAAGGATGAGTTTGTATGAACTAATCAATACCTCACTCCATCACCACCAAGTGATGATAGAGGATCTGTGATTCATAGAGGTCTAACTAGAAGACCTATAACCTCTAGTAACCTTTGTCATATTTCTTCAACTTTCTAACCTTATACCTTCAAAGACTTGTAAATACCTTCCATCTATTTATATGACCTAGATCCTCCCCTCTTCATTACCACATACATCAATCGAACCCACATCAAGTGGGTTATGATTTATGGGGGAGCTAGTATCAACATTATCTCCTCCCACATATACAACCAACTCAAACTACTTGAGAACATTATGTCAAAAACCTCAGTGGTGCTTTGATCATTTAATGATATCATAGCCACAACTTTAGGAACCATTATCCTTCATATTCACCTAGGACCCCACACATGTCTTAAGCTATTCTATGTAGTAGAAGGAAATTTATAGTACAATGTTTTATTGGGACACCATTAGATTCATTCAATGGGTTATGTGTCATATACCCTATACTGATGCATCAAATTGAGCATGAAGGTAAATTTGTTACCATATAAGCTGACCCAAGACCTTTTACATCATGTAACATGGAATACTGACTCAAGGACATTCTCCTTCCTCCATCCAATAAGCCTTCATTATTAAAATATGAATCCCCATTTTCTTTTACCACTGAAGTATCCACTAGTTCATCCATCCCTTCTACCCAAATCCCCACAACAGACCCTTTGGAATCATCCATCCAACATCTTTCATTAGGGGAGTATCACCTTCTAACCATTGACACTTTCCCTACTACCCAAGAGTATGGGAAACTTGACCACCACCCTAGTTATGACCCCAATATTAGAACCATTCTTCCTTTCAGGCCCTCAGCTTTCTAAACCAATTTGATCTATGAGGGACTTGATAAACACATTAACACTTCTACCACCTCTTTTTCACCTTGACTAGTTACCTCTGGTTTCTCCTATCTAGATAAACTAGAGTTTGTGTAGATAGACCTTTATAGGTGTGCTTAGAAGGGATTTGGTCTAGGTTCATACAAACATGGGCCACACAATTTTCTCAAAATCAAAACTTAAAAACCTCACAAAAACATGGCCTTGGTTTCATGCCACCTAAACAACAAACTACCCCACCTCCCATTACCATCATTAATGAGGAAATCCCATCTTCACTATCTACTCCACCATCGATAGTTAAGGGTTCTGACATCATCCCCCCTAACATTTTTTCTTCAAAATGATTAGCCTCAGACCCTTGACTTATCAAAATTATGGGGTGATTGTAACCATTTCTCTGACCCACCTTGAGATGGTAGTAGATGACTCTCCTACCATTAATACCATTTAGTGTTAGGATGATGATTTTATTCTTTCCTATCTAGGTGTAGAAGGTTCCTATATCCACAAATCTCTTCCTCCTAAGACTTCAACCATGTTGAATGAATCCACCATGGATATTAACTTGGGCACTCTTGATAACTCACACATTGTAAAAAATTTCTAATCACTAAATTTTGATGAGTTTCAAGACTTCCCCTCCTTCCTACAAGACCACAACATAGTGTTTTCTTAGTGTTATAATGAATTATAGGCATCAATCCCTCCATTTATACCCAAAACATAGTCACCAACCATGATTCTAAGCCCATTAGACAAAAAATTTGATGAATGCACCCTCTTATAGCCCTTCTCATCAAAGAAGAGCTTCAACCTCTCATATCCATTAATTTCATTTAACCCAATGATTATCCCCAATGGGTATTGAAAATCATACCTATCACCAAATCCATAGGGGACTACATATTTTTATGAACTTCATGACCTTAACCTTGATTTCCTAAAGGATAAATTTCCTTTGCCAAGCATTGACTAGCTTGTTGATCTTACAACCAACCATAAGATGTTATCTCTTATAGATGGATTCTCATGTTACAATTAGATCTTAATTTCTCCTAAAAATCAACACAAAAATACCTTTATCACCCCATTTATAACCTTCTTCTATAGGTTCATACCTTTTGAATTAAATAATTCTAGTGCAACCTACCAATATGCCATGACCTACATCTGTTAGGGTGTGGAGCTAAAAGCTACACCTTAAGGCAAACAGGAGGGTTTCTAGCATATGCAGTCACCGGCGTCGGTAGGCCACACCGACGATGGTCAGGGGACGTAGAAGGGAAACCGGCATTAGTAGAATATCGGTCGGCGTCAGTCACCTCCAGGAAGGCAGGGACCGACGTCGGTCGCTTGTGGTGGTCTGAACTGCTATTGACGAACAGTCAATTAAGTGAATGCATAGTTTGCATGTTAAAGGCTTGTTCAAAGCCTTGAGCGGCAAGTCTAATTTATATGCATGAGATATATATAATAGACTCATGGGCTGTATTGTTAAGTGGGGAATTTGGAGAAGAGATATGTGAAGCTTGGAGAGTTCTTCCCATGGTGGAATCAAGTAGGATTCCCCATGTATGTATAAGTAAGATCAGGTTTGATATGCAAGGATGTGTGTATGCGAGGGTCAGAAAGGAGATTGGCGGGGGAGCTAGATCCAAGGTGACAGCAATACATCAGCAGGATCATGGAGAGATCTACTTGGAGTACGGTTGTGTACTCAATTGTACAGATGTGCAATGAGGTGAACAATAGCTTGTGTTAGCTGTGTGTTGTGACATATGAGACAAGATTACTCAGGTGGGAAGATTACTTGGAGCCCTTGAGGAGGAAGCCTCACAGAGGGTGAAGAAGAGTGTGATCTCTTTATTTTAATTTCCTTTGTAATGAGTTGAATACAATTGTGTGTTGCCTCTCATATTCTGTGTGTTTTCTCATTGATAGTTATTTGTTCTTCTAGTTATTCCACATGTTTAATTGCTTATACAATGGTAATCATGTGTGCTCTCAAATTTGACAAGTTGTGTCAGAGCTTTGGGGAGTTTCGGTCTTGTCAATTGGTATCAGAGCAAGGTTGGACGTTCTCAGAGCGAGTTTGACTAATAGATGGCCCAGATCTGTTAAGTGTTTGTTGATTATAGGTTACTCACAGGGGTTATTGTTTGAGTGGGAGTATAGCAAGGCAGAAGATGGTACAATGAGAATGAAGAAATTCAGGCACAGGTTTAACACCACAAGGAGTGTGGTGGGTTGTCTTCAAGTGGGAGCTTGAAGAGGAATACAAGCCAAGATGCAGATTGGATAGAGTACTGGTTTTGGGTACAGGTGTAGCTCTTTATCTCCAAGTGGGAGATTGTTAGGGTGTGGAGCTAAAAGCTACACCTTAAGGTAAATAGGAGGGTTTCTAGCATATGCAGTCGCCGGCATTGGTAGGCCACACCGACGATGGTCAGGGGACGCAGAAGGGAAACCAGCATCAACAGAAGATCGACCGGCGTCGGTCACCTCTAGGAAGGCAGGGACCGACGTCGATCGCCTGTGGCGGTCTGAACTGCTATTGACGAATAGTCAGTTAAGTGAATGTGGAGTTTGCATGTTAAAGGCTTGTTCGAAGCCTTGAGCGACAAGTCTAATTTGTATGCATGAGATCTATATAATAGACTCATGGGCTGTATTGTTAAGTGGAGAATTTGGAGAAGAGCTATGTGAAGCTTGGAGAGTTCTTCCCATGGTGGAATCAAGTAGGATTCCCCATGTATGTTTAAGTAAGATCAGGTTTGATATGCAAGGATGTGTGTATGTGAGGGTCAGAAAGGAGATCGGTGGGGGAGCTAGATCTAAGGTGACAGCAATACATCAACAGGATCATGGAGAGATCTACTTGGAGTACGGTTGTGTACTCAATTGTACAGATGTGCAATGAGGTGAACAACAGCTTGTGTTAGCTGTGTGTTGTGACCTATGAGAGAAGATTGCTCAGGTGGGAAGATTACTTGGAGCCCTTGAGGAGGAAGCCTCACAGAGGTGGAAGAAGAGTGTGATCTCTTTATTGTAATTTCCTTTGTAATGAGTTGAATACAATTGTGTGTTGCCTCTCATATTCTGTGTGTTTTCTCATTGATAGTTATTTGTTCTTCTGGTTATTCCACATGTTGAATTGCTTATACAATGGTAATCATGTGTGCTCTTAAATCTGAAAAGTTGTGTCAGAGCTTTGGGGAGTTTCGGTCCTGTCAATTGGTATCAGAGCAAGGTTGGACGTTCTCAGAGCGAGTTTGACTAACAGATGGCCCAGATCTGTTAAGTGTTTGTTGATTATAGGTTACTCACAGGGGTTGCTATTTGAGTGGGAGTATAGCAAGGTAGAAGATGGTACAATGAGAATGAAGAAAATCAGGCACAGGTTTAACACCACAAGGAGTGTGGTGGGTTGTCTTCAAGTGGGAGTTTGAAGAGGAATACAAGCTAGGATGCAGATTGGATAGAGTACTGGTTTTGGGTACAGGTGCAGCTCTTTATCTCCAAGTGGGAGATTGTTAGGGTGTGGAGCTAAAAGCTACACCTTAAGGCAAATAGGAGGGTTTCTAGTGTATGCAGTCATCAGCGTCGGTAGGCCACACCGACGACGGTTAGGAGACGCAGAAGGGAAATCAGCATCGGCAGAAGATCGGCCGGCATCGGTCACCTCCAGGATGGCAGGGACCGATGTCAGTCACCTGTGGCAGTCTAAATTGCTGTTGATGAATAGTCAGTTAAGTGAATGCGGAGTTTGCATGTTAAAGGCTTGTTCGAAGCCTTGAGCGACAAGTCTAATTTGTATGCATGAGATCTATATAATAGACTCATGGGCTGTATTGTTAAGTGGAGAATTTTGAGAAGAGCTATGTGAAGCTTGGAGAGTTCTTCCCATGGTGGAATCAAGTAGGATTCCCCATGTATGTATAAGTAAGATTAGGTTTGATATGCAGGGATGTGTGTATGCGAGGGTCAGAAAGGAGATCGGCGGGGGAGCTAGATCCAAGGTGACAGCAATACATCAGTAAGATCATGGAGAGATCTACTTGGAGTACGGTTGTGTACTCAATTGTACAGATGTGCAATGAGGTGAACAATAGCTTGTGTTAGCTGTGTGTTGTGACCTATGAGAGAAGATTACTCAGGTGGGAAGATTACTTGGAGCCCTTGAGGAGGAAGCCTCACAGAGGTGGAAGAAGAGTGTGATCTCTTTATTGTAATTTCCTTTGTAATGAGTTGAATACAATTGTGTGTTGCCTCTCATATTCTGTGTGTTTTCTCATTGATAGTTATTTGTTCTTCTGGTTATTCTACATGTTTAATTGCTTATACAATGGTAATCATGTGTGCTCTTAAATCTGACAAGTTGTGTCAGAGCTTTGGGGAGTTTCGGTCCTATCAACATCTTCCATAACCTTATTCACAAAATTGTCAAAGACTATGTCGATGACCTTCTTGGAAAATCTACATGTCATAAAGATAATTTAGACATTCTTAATATTATCTTTGAGTGACTCATCCATTACCATGTCTACCTTAACCTTAATAAGTGTACTTTTAGCATCTTGTCAAGAAATCTCCTTGGCTTCATCATCTCTGTTTAGGGAACTAAATTCAATCCAAGTAAAATCAAATCAATCCTTGACATGCCTCCTCCTACCCACCTCAAGAAACTCTATAAATTATAGGGGAAGCTCTAATCCATTCATCTATTTATCTCTCAGCTCTCAAATCAATGTCAACCTTTCCACCACCTTCTAAAAAATTATGTATCTTTCAAGTGGAATGATGACTATTAGAAATATTTTGATTCACTTAAAAATTACCTTCTATATCCACCTATCATCATTCTTCCCAAGGAATACCAACCTTTTTACCTTTAAATTTTTTCCATTGACCACTCCTTAGGGGTAATGTTCACTCATCAGGTTAAGTAGCATAAAAATCAAGCCATCTACTGCATTAACTACATGCTTGTAGAGTACATGACACAGTACACCCATACTAATAAACTTTTCCTTGACTTGGTCTTTGTGGCCACCAAGATTCACCATTACCATCTCAACCACAAAACCTATGTCATAACCAATACTGACACACTCAAGTATATGAACCCCAATTTATACCAAAAATATAATATGGCTAAGTGGCTCATGCTTCTAGTTGAGTTTAACCTTTATTTCCTTAAGCAAAAGTCAATTAAATGGAAAGTAATTACCTTCCAATTGGCTGAAGCACCATCAATAGACACTCAACCTCCTCCTCTTGATTTTTTAGGTGATTCCATCACAACCCTCTCTCAAGAAGACTTCACCTATCAAGTGACCATGTTCTTTGATGGATCATAGTGTCACCATTATGAGGGAGCTAGAATAATCCTTATCCTCCTTCATGGTTAACCTCTTCCTTTATCTTTCAATATATATTTTGAATGTACCAACAATATGACTAAGTATGAAGCCTTAGTGATAGGTCTCCTAACTACATTATCCTTGGGAGTCAAAATGATCAACATTTTTGGTGATTCCCAACTTGTGGTCAATTAAATCAATGGCTCTTATCAATTCAAGAATGATGTTTTGGAATAGTAAAAAAAATTAGCCAATGTACTCTTAGCATCATTTAAACATTATCATATCCAAACCACTCCATGATCTAAAAATAAGTTTGTCAATAAGATGGCTTCCCTTGCTTCCTAGATCTCATCTTTACCCTCTAAATCTAAGCTATCTATCATCATCCATTGACTTAACTATCCCTCTTATGTCAAATTAGACTCTCCCACCATCTTCAATGTGGAGGAGACTCAACCTGACATTTGGTATCAGTAGACCTTTGACTATCTCAACCTTGCCATCATTCCTTCTAGTCTTTCCAAGAACTCTTAAAGAGTGTTTATTTAGATAACCTAACTTTATACCATATGGGGAAATTATTTATAAACATAGCTTTGTTATTTTCCTCTTTCGTTTCCTATGTTATCACGAAGCCTCTCATGCTATCAGTGAAACACATGATGGGATCTATGGGGGATAATTTAGTGTCCTAATCATCACTAAATGAATCCTTCACCTTATATATTATTGGCTTACACTTAACTAAGATTATTGTGATTATGTGAAAAAGTGTGTCAAATGTCCACAACACACTAATTTACATCACGTGCCTAGCCATAGTCTTCAAGTATCCAAATATTTTTGGCCCTTCTCAAAATGGGGTCTAGATCTCATTAGAGAAATTAACCCCCATTATTCTCAAAGACATCATTATATCATCACCATGATATAATATCTCACCAAATGGGTATAGGTTATTCCTCTCATCTCAACCAAAGCTGAAAAGATTGTCGACTTTATCAACTATCACATTATCTATCATTTTGGTGTTCCTTAGAAAATTATCACTAACAATGGAAAATCTTTTAAAAACAAATGATTAAAAGGTCTTTAAGACACGTTTGGTATCAATTTAAGTTCATCACCCTATCATCCACAAGTAAATAGATAGGCATAAGCCTCTAATAAAACTCTTAATAACATGTTACTAAAATGGTTAATGCATCTAGTCAGGATCAATATTTACACATCCCCTTTGCCTTATGATCCTATCGTACTAGCATTCATACCCCTATGGATGCTACCCCTTTATCTCTAGTTTTTGTATTAGAGTTTGTCTTGCCTCTCGAAGTACAAATTCTCTCTCTTTGCATATCCTTGTAAGATATCATCTCTAAGAGAAATTATCATCAAGAATGTTTATCCCAACTTGAGATACTTGATGAGCATCATTTAGTTTCTCTTACTCACCTTCATGTCTATCAAGAATGCATTAAGCATGCTTATAACAAACACCTTAAAGTGCAATAATTCAATATTAGAGACCTAATCCTAAAGGAAAATCAACATGTCATCAATATGGAGAAAAGTAAGGGGGACAAGTTTGATTTTAACTATCTTTAACCTTATATCATAATACATAAGTATGGATTAGGATCTTACCAATTATACTCTCTTAAAGGGAAACCATAACTTGAGACCCTCGATGGTTCACATCTACATCCTTTCTTTTGTTAAAATAGGATTAGACTCACCTTTTATCCAACTTAAGCACATCCTTTATTTTCAAACCACACTCATCTCCTTATTTTATGGATAACCAATTAAAGCTAAATCATGTGATTATCTATCAAAACCATAGCCTAATATTAAACAATGGGTACCATGGATATACCCATGACATGATTCTCATGGTAATTTTTCCCCTTTATATGATAGATTCCCATGGTTATTATCACCTAAACCTCTTTTATACCTCATCAACCTTATTGTGATTTTAGTTTTTCCTTCATAAAAGGATAACATTTAAGCCTATATAAGTAAGTCTATGTCAAGAAAAAAATCAAAATCAAAAGCAACATCATAAGAAAAAATGATAATGAGTTATTCCTAACATCTACAAACTTCTCCCTTGAAAGACAACAACAAAAAATATATTAAAATTTCTCAATATAAGGTGGACTTATCCCTTAAAGGATAGCTATCAAATTCCTTAAACAAATCCCACAAAACTTAGACCACTCCCTTGAAGGATGGTTGAGTCAATAATTTGTCAAAGCATAGCAATTCCTTAGAATCTTTTCAAATCGATCAGCTTCCCCAACTCCTCCAAAAATGACAACAAAAGATCATAAAACCCATTATCAAAATTTGAAAATACAAACATAATTTGGAAGCCATAATCAGCTTTCATAAGTATATTTCTCACATCAATCAATCTACACTTTCTATAAAATGGACTTATTTATACTAACTCTTTGGTGACCTATAAAAGAGGCAAGCTAGTCTCTTAAGAAGGTTCCATTTTTACCCCCTCCTCTTTATACACTATAAGCAAGGGATTTTGATCCTACTTGACATTATGTGATTAAGACACCCTTTTTTAACCAACAAATGAATGCTGATATGAAGCATTCAAAGGGCTTATGTTACTTAAGCAGATCCAACTTCAACCTGCTTTAGTCCTCACTAAAGAAGAAGCATTGTGCCTCATTTTTCTCTCATACTAGTTAATAAATTCACTTAGATGTTTGTCTATTGATTGTATTCTCTTTCTCACATCTGGTTTTGTTATTTAACTTACTTTATGTGATTCACCTTAATTTAAACAAAATGACCATAATCATAACCACATCACATAATATCATCACCACATCATTAAAAAAACAAGCATCATTATCATAATCACCACCTCCATAAACAAATCAACTATCACCATCTCACCCTCATAATCACATATACCATAAACACCACATGTATAAATATCAATGAGGAAGCATATATTCATTAAATTTTAGCATGAACACCATAATCATAACCATATAATAAACATCATCATAACATAATTGGCATCCTAACATTTATCAAATCCATATAACTATTATCCATAATCCATAACCATAACAATAATCACATCATAACCTTATCCACCTAATCATAACCAGTAGCCTTAACCATAATAATATCAATATCATAAACATGATCATCTCAAACATGAAATTAAATGATCACAACCATAAACAACATCATCAAATACCATAATCATAATTTCATAACCATCATCTTAATCATCAACAAAATCACATTAGCATCACATAATTATATCAAGATCATCATAGTCATCCATAAAAATCACATCATAATAACACTAATAACATCAATCCATATCAAACATCATCATGAACATAATTTAAAAAGACATATCATCACATGCCTAGCTAGGTGAATCCACATCAACATCTTATGAGCATAATCATATCAACATAATATCACAAATAAGTAGCATGAACATCATAACCATGAACCACAAACCATAAACAAAGTTCAAATCTTTACTTCATAAATAATAATAATTTTGTATATAAAAATATACATATCTCTCAAAATATACATTTCAATACATCGGCTCATGGGCCAGTATCAAAATCATAAAATACATCAAAAATATAATGTCTCATAATCAATCTATGATCCTGGGGCACCACTACCTCCTAGAGCCTACCCTCCTACACCTACTTGTCCACCTATAAATGCAACCCACTGACTTGGTGTCACCATGATAGCACCTCCTACAATCCTAACCCTATATTCTCCTCGTCATGGCTCATCTAGTAAATTTCTAAATACCAAGGCCTCATAATACCACAAATATTCCATATGTTTCACTAAATTTTGTCTATTTTAAGTCAAAAGGAAAATAGAAATAAGGATGGGGATAAGTGATTAGAATGAACCTAGATTTGGTTTACACGCCATATCTAGATGTTGTGAGAACTCTTCTTTAGCTAAGGAGGACTACTTACAAATAATAAAACACTACCACAAGATGTTTGTTAGTAGATAAATAAGTGGGCTACCAAGCTATGCACTTGTTCTAGGAAGTGTGAAACTTCCCTAGAGATGATAGTCCACTTTTGAAAGGCAAAATAATAATAAATAACTAAAAGAGAGGTAAAGAGAGAGTGAAAAAGAGATAAGATTACCATTTTTAACAACCTATACACAACATAAAGAGATAGGGTACATGTGAGGTTTTTTTTATGTTTTAGAAGTTATCTGGGTAGGTTTTGAAGAGGATAGGGAATCCACAGTCACCAACATCAGTATGGGAGTGATCAATATTAGTTATACTACCAAGGTCGATAGTGAGGTGACCAATGTTGGTTAGGCTACTAAGATCGGTAGGGGAAATATTTATTTAAGAGCTTGTAGAAGGCTTTCTTGAGTTTAGAAACTAGTTTAGATCATGTCAGGGAAGTTGAGAGAATTATGAGAGGGATATTATGGCTTGGTTAAGTCTATTCAGAGGTTTGGTATGTCAGGTAAAGTGGAAATGAGCAATGAAGATTTATAACTCCTTTACAAGGGTATGGTTAGAATTGAGTAAAGAAGTATGAGGTAGATATAAAGAAATATAATAATAAATATTTAAATAACCTATAGTATCAGTGATATACTTAGCTATGGTGGTCATTATATGATAAGTGCCAGATTGATAGTCACTATCAGGGAGTCTAAACTTGAGTCCCTAAATAGAGAGAACAAGTGGGTGTTGTTGGCCCTCAAGAGCTCAGTTGTTGATTATGATTAACTTGTTTAGGGTGATTTTAAGCTTGGATGTTGAAAATAGAATGTTGAGATCCTGAACAAGAGTAAGAATTGATTTGCTTAATTTTTACTAACCTAAACTTCAGGTTGAAGTTAGGCATATATTATTGACATAAGTGGTCCTATCAATGTCGATCATGATCCCACCAATGTCAATCATGGGTTGATCAACATCGATGGCCCTAAAATAGGTAAACCTTTCTATTTTTGGCCTATTTTCTATTATTGGGTGTGCTAAGTGTGACACCTATTATAAAATGGTAAAAATAAGAGGTTAGGAAGGAAGTAGTTGTTTAGGAATTTAGTTTAGAAGTGAGAATAAATCTTGGGTAGTTAGGATGAGGGGACCAGGTCTTGAGGTGACTCATCAAGAGATAATTAGCCATAGGGAGAGGTTGCCAAATAAGGTGGAAATAGGGGTTTTTAATTAACTTAATTAAGTATTTTAAATTAATTAAATGTATGAGGGATCAAAGTATGGATTAGGGAGATTAATTGTTATTATTAAAATGGGTTTAGGGGGGTTTTGATACAGGGAGTTACACACATGTGTGTGACATAATTTTAGTGTATACATTTTCCACTTTTGTCTTGTAATTTGTATTGACATGTTTCAAGACAAAAATAGGAGTTAGATGCTCCAAGTATTGGATGAGGTATCCCCCCTCAAAATTGGAATCGGTAGAGGAGAAATTAGAATTGAGTACTAGTTTGATAGAAAGGTAATTGGGTCACTGGTGAATAATTAATAATCACTTCATATATGTGTAGGCCAAAATGAGCTATAGTTGACAATGTCAAGAATAGGTAAGGTTAAGGAGGACTCGAATAGAAGTAACCAAAGCATAGGTTGTAAGTGATAGCTGATAGGTCAAATCAATCAAATTATAGGTCTAATGGTTAATGTGTCCCATGTATCTAAGGTAAGAAGTGCCCCTAGGAAACACAAAAGGGTTGAAGGTGATAGGATGGGCTTGGTTACCATTCATAACATCAAAAACATATGTATGTATATGATAGCCAACTATAACAAAATGGCCTAAGCAGTTAGGACAAGCAATGCACTCCTAGTATCAAAGGGTCAATGAACAAGGAAATATTCATGATTTATAAGAAAATTAGTTGAGGGTGAAGATTGAAGTGATCTTCAATGTCATTTTTTTATGTTTGGGGGAGATATATGTGATCTCTAGTTGTCCCAATGTATGGGTAAAGTTTAAAATTTTTGGGGTGGTTATTGGGTCCCTAAATTTTTTTACTGGAATGGTATTGACATTAGTAAGATATGTTGATATCAGTAACATAAAGTGATTGCATTGGTATAACTAGGTTAACATTGTCGATGTTGGTAGGTGTAAGAACTGATTTTAGTAGGTTAGGTCAAGAATGTTGATGTTAGTGACCAACCAAACCTGATAAAAGGAGGTTTGGTGGCCAACCAAACTTATTTGTAACTTTTGTGATTAGAGAGAACAAATAGAGATTTGAAAGTGATTTGAGATGACAATGCAAGGAGGGGACCCAGTGGGAGGCACATGACCATAGGAGCTAATGGTGCCAGCTAGGAGGAGATGGAGAGATGAGGTAAGAGCCTACATGAGTTTGATTTGATTTTTGAAATTTTTAGGCTAAATGAGAGGTGGGTTTATATAAAATAGAAGTGGGGGTATAAATAGGTTAGGGTAGTTGTAGGATAAGTTAAGGGGAGTTGCGGCTAGGTTTTTAGGGAAAATAGGTAGGTTGGAATTTGGGTTGTTTAGCTCAGGGGCTGAACTGTCATTGAGATTAATCAATGTCAATTGACATAGTATTGAGGTTGATCAATGTTGATTGATATAACATTGAGGTTGGTAATTTTATACCAACATAAACCATTACATAGGCTAATAAAGTATTGACATCAGTATTAATGCTGACATTAGCTACTATTGAAAAGTAGCAAACAAGAGAAAGGGTGAGTTTTTTAATCTCTAGTGGAAGGAGTCAACTAGCCTAATGGTCGAGCTAGCCTTAGAAGACCCCTTATCATTTGAGTGTTGCCTACATAGACTAGTGTAGGGCCTTAGGCTAAATTAGTTCTCTTAGAACCTAGGAAAAAACATAAAAAAGGTATGTTTTAGGGAAAAAGGTAAGTTAAGATAGTTAGGGAGGTCTGGGGCTTAAAAGATAGGTCATAGTGTCAAGAGTCAAGAATATAGGTAGTGAGGTCTAGAGGTGGAATAGGTGGGTAGGCCTAGGGTAGAGAGAGAGGAAATGAGGCCTAGGGTATTTAGTAAGGTGGGTATATGGTTGAGTTAACCTCAAAAGACCCCATGTCGACTGAGTGTTGCCTATATAGTCTAGTTTAGTGCCTCAAACCAATGTAGTTCTCCTAATGAGAAGGAAAAAAGGTGATGATAGAGTAAATTAAAAGGGATGTGACTTGAGTTGTTTATTTATGGATAAGAGCAAATATGGAGATTACACTACGAGATCATCTACCAAGGTTATTGACATGCATGAGGAGAGATGTTACTCTAGATGAGTAGGAGCATATGGCGACCATGGATTTAGGAGGAGTGTGGTGATACTATAATGTTATGTGGGATGTGTCATTGATGATAGCTTTGATTAAGAGGTGGGATAATACAACTAAAACCTTCTATCTACTGATTAAAGAGTTGACAATCACATGGGAGGATGTGTATAAGATTTTATAGCTACCACTCTAGGGTGAGGAGCTTTTTGCATGATCGAGAGAGGATTATGATATACACATGGTTAGTTTATATGGAGAGAATGTCAGTGAGGTGACATACCACTCTACAAGTTTTATATATGGCCACTCTACATGGCTAATGAGGAGCAACATTGTTTGAGCATCTTGATGATGATCAGGATCATGGTAATTTTTTATTTATATATGTTACATGTATACCAGCCTATGAACTAAAGATGTCAGATGTACATTTTGAGAGATATTTATGATGTTATGATGATGTAGGAGATGAACATGTATTTTGATCACATATTATTTATATATATATATGACATGTTCATTCATTTCCATGTGTTTATTTGAGATGCATTGCTTATGATTATGATGTTGATATGATTGGTGTTTATTTTATGCTATATTAATTTGGATGTTAATGTTGATCATGTTATTTGAGTGAGACTAAATTTTCCCATACATGGGATGGTATATGCATAGCTTATTGTTAACTTCATCTTAGCATTTTTCCATATTTGTGATGGTGTATGCTTAAAATAAATATGTTGGTTATGTTAGTTTATTTCAGAATTTTTCCATATTTGTGATGGTGTATGTGTAAAATAAATAAATTGAGTAGGCTAATATATTTTTAGAATTTTTCAATATTTGTGATGGTGTATGCATAAAATAAATAGGTGTGTTATGTTAGTGTTGGTATGACATTATTTCTACATCTCAAAATAGAGATATCGACATGTGATGTGGATGGGAAAATAAAAAGTCAAAATTCTTGTGCATTGGTAAAGACCATTATTTAAAACATAAATAGCCTCAATAAAATGAGCCTCTTTCATGCCTTATCTCTCTAAACTATTGTGTTTGTTAGAGAAGCATCATGTTTACCTTATGTTAAGTGAGCTTCATAGTCCCTTGAAAGAGTATGAGGGGAAAAAGGGTATAATGAGGAAAAATGTTTAGATAGCATAACCTACCAATTAGAATGATATGTCCCTTTTGTGGGTGACCCAAGAGCTAATATAGGAAATTCCATGACTTAAAGCTTTTTTTTGGTAAGCTGATCAATGAGGGAAGCCTAAAATGGGAGTTTGTATAGGTTACGGTCGTGCAAAGAGGTGCAAAGACTTTTGCATTTATTTTTTCCTTTGATAATAAATATTGGATTAGCCATCCTTCAAGGGAGTGGTCTAATCATTTGTTTTAATTTTAAATAGTTATCCTTTAAGGAATTAGTCTATTGATAGTAGAAAAGGTAAGTTACACAGTTGTCCTTCAAGGGAGCAATCTATGTTGAAAAGCATGACCTGAGATTTTATAACTTTTTCAAATATCCCATTTTATTTTATTTTTTGCTTTTAGTCATGGACAAGAGTATAGAGGCTTAGGTTTTTTCCACTGTGAGGATAAAACCATACCATTATGTAAGTTATCCAAGTGTATAGGAGTAAGGGTTAAGATGAAGGTAAATGAATATAATAGGGATGCTCAAGGGATGAGCTCAAGTTAAACATGAAGTAAAGAGATACTAGTTTAAAAAAACAATGGTCATAAGTGTAAGGCATTTAAAGGCTTGGGTTTTAGCCTTACTTCAAAATAAAATAAGTGATAAGTTATTGAACCATACTTGTGAGTTATGATATAAGGTCAAATCCAATTAGGAGAAAACTTACCTCATTTTCTTTTATCCATGTTTGTCACATGTTGATTTTATTTTAAGATGAGATATCCTATAATGAAATATCACTCTTTGAGGTTTTTTTTATAAGCATGTTTGATATTCTCTTGATATATTTATAGATGGTTGAGGGCTATGAGATGAAGTTCATCATGCAATTCAAGTTGGGCTAAATGTTCTTTCCAACAGTCATCGTTAGTAAGTATGTCTTGTAGAGAATTATGAAAAGAAGGAATCTAAACCTCAAGAGGCAAAATAGCCTCCATTTCATATACCAATGAAAAAGGTGTAGCACCTATAGGGGTTTGAATGCTAGTGTGGTAAGCTCATAAAGAAAAAATAATGTGTGTGTGCCAATCCTTACCCATATCATTGACTACCTTCATGAGAATCTTGATCAAAGTTTTGTTAGATGCTTCTACCTGTTTATTAGCTTGGGGATAGTATGGTGATGAGAAACTTAAATTGATTCCAAATGTATCACAAAGACCTTGAATAATCTTATTTTTAAAAGACTTGCCATTATCAGTTATAATCTTTTGAGGTACACCAAAATGATAGATGTTGTGATGGTTAATGAAGTCAACAATTTTGTTAGCTTTAGTGGATATGAGAGGGATGGCCTTGACCCACTTAGTGAAGTATTTAGTGGTAGTAATGATAGAATGATGATGGAGTGATGAATGAGGGTTAATCTCTTTGATTAGATTTAAGCCTCATTGGGAGAAGGGATAAAGTTCTTTAGCAACTTACAATGCATGACTGGGAATGTGAAGGAGTTTAGCATGTTGTTGACACTTGACACAATGCCAAACGTAATCAACACATTCTTGATGAAGTATGGGCCAATAATATCCAAGTTGAAGAATAAATTTAGCAACTATGTGACCATTGAAACTCCCACCACAAATCCCATCATGGACTTCCTTAATAGAAAAGGGAGTCTTAATACTAGTTAGCCATCTAAGGAGAAGACCATCAAAACTTCAATTATAGAGAAGTCCCCCTAGTATAGTGTAATGAGTAGCACATTTTATGAAGGACCATTTCCCATTATTAGAAAGATCAGGAGGGGTAATAGAGAAGAAAAGATAATCCATGAGTTGTTTATACCATAAGTCTTGTGAGTTGGTTGTTACATTTATAAAAAAGAGGATGCTAGCTAAGACATAGGAGGGTAATGTTAAGTGATTCACGGTGACATAGATTCTTGAAGAGGAGAATGAAGAGGGTATGTGTGAAGCAAGTGAAGCCATTGTGTTATAAAACCTATTTATAGATCGAGGAATAATTTGCAAGAGATAAGAGTCAAATGATCCCAAGAGTGTATCTACATAATGTTTATACCACTGTAGAATTTCATTTTTGCATAGGTAGTAACCATTAACCTGGTTAACCACTAGCTGAGAATCACCAAAAATGGTTATGGATTTGATACCCAAGAAGAGAGTTATTTGAAGTCCTAAAATCAAAGCCTCATATTTGGCCATATTTTTAGTGCATTCAAAATATAGTTTAAATGATAAAGGCATAGGCTCACCATCTAGAGGAATAATAATAACCCCCACACCCCCACCATGTTGGCATTTATATCTATAAAAAAAACACATCATTTGATAGGAGATGTCATTAGTGGAGAGTGGTGTAATAGATTCATTAGGGAATTCAAGGTTTGAAGGTTGATTGTTAGGTAAAGGGGTAGCAACTAATTGGTCATCAGTTGTTTGCCCTTTAATAGTTTTTTTTTAATAAACTCCAAGTCAAATTCATTAATAAGCATGAGCCATAGAGCTACAAATTGCTTATGATATAGTTTGGAATGTATGTATTTGAGAGAATCAGTAAGGGTGACCACATATGTTTGGTGATTTAGGAGATAATGGTGAAGCTTAAAGGTGGAAAAGACTAACACAAGGCAAAGTTTTTCAATGTGAGTATATCAAGTCTCATATCAATAAGTGTGTAACTTATGTAATAAACCACAACTCTCAATAATGGTCATCTTAATGTGCAATCATAACACCTAGAGAATGGTTGGTTGTGGAGATGTATAGGTAAAAAGAATAATTTTCCTTAGGTGGAATAAGAATTAGTGGGGAAAGGAGGTATTGTTTAAGTGTATCAAAGGCTTCCTAGTATTCTAGATTCCATTGAAAGGAGACATCCTTATTTAAGAGATGGTGAAAGGGTTGGTAGGGATCTGACAATTGGGAAATGAAGCATCGAATTGATTGAAGTTTGCCTTGTAGGCTATAGATTTGTTTGATATTAGTAGGTGGAGGCATCTCTAGGATTTATCTAACCTTATCAAGATTGACCTTGATACCATGAAGAGAAATGATAAAACCTAAGAGTTTACCAGAAAGAACACCAAAGACACATTTCTTTGGGTTTAGTCAAACATTATATTGGAGGAGATGAGTGAATATGGCTTTGAGAATTGTCAAGTGTTCTTGACAAAGTTTAGACTTGATGAGTAAGTCATCCATGTAATCCTCTATAATTTTATGTAGAATATCACAGAAAATATAGGTCATAACATGTTGGTAAGTTGCACCAACATTTTTTAGGCTAAAAGGCATGACCCAATAATAGAAAGTCTCCCATGGGGTAATAAAGGTTGTCATGTGTTAATCCTCAGGAGTAACCAAGATTTGATTATATCCATAGAATCAATCCATAAGTGATAACATCTCATGGTTGCCCATTAGATCAACAAGTTGGTCAATACTAGGCAATGTGAAATCATCTTTTAGATAGGCAAGGTTTAAATCATGATAGTTGATGCAAATATAGATTCCCCTAGTTGCTTTTGTGATGGAACAATATTAGAAATCCATTGCAAGTAGTTGATGGGTTGGATAAAGTTAATAGAAAGGAGGCATTGGAGCTCTTTGTTGACAAGGAGAGTGATATGAGGATGTATTTTGTGAAGCTTTTGCTTAAAGAGTTTAGAATCTCAATTGGTGACAATGTTATGGGTGATGATAGAGGGGTTAATACCAGGCATGTCATTGTAAGACCAAGTGAAGGATTTATTATGGTCATTAAGAAATGTGCCATAATTAGCTTGCTCAGATGAATCTAAAAATTGGACAATCTTAACAATGTGAGGGTTACCATGGGAGGGTAGGTTGATGTCAATGGTTGATTCATTTAACATAGCTTGTGTTATGGATGGGAGTGATTATTGGATATAAGAATCATCTACACCCATGTAGGTGAGAATTGCATCATCATCTTCACATTGGATAGTGTTAATAGTGGGAGAATCTTCATCAATTATTTTATGATGAATGAGAGGAAGGGACCTTGTTTCCTTACCTTGACGATAGGTGAGAGTCCCCAAATGGATGGCATTTATTGAAAAAAAAATTAGGAGGTATAGATACCTTCAATTCTATAGCTGATTGTGGAGAAGAAGGTGGAAAAAGAGAGACTGGTTCTTTGACAATTGGTTCATGGGAAGTTTTAGTGAGTTTATTTGGTTCATCATATCCCACCTCATGCCTCTTTTTGTCTTTTTCAATGGTGTTGCTAGTAGGATATTGAATAGGCATATGGACACCTTGTTCGTAATAACCCAAACCAAATCCTTTCTAGGTGCACCTATATAGGTAGGTGTGAACAAATCTAGGGTTACTTAGGAAAGAGAAGTCATAGGTAAATGGTTGTGGTGAAGAAGATAGATTACTGACAGTGGGAGCTTGATCAATTCCCCCATATGTGAAATTGGTTTGGAGGTTAGGGGGGCCATAAGGGATGACACATGAAGCCTTCCATACTCTTTTGGAGTATAACACATGTTGAGTGTGAACAAATGATATTCACCAAGTGACAAACATTGGAAGGTCTCCTCCATGGGATCTTTGCCAGGAATTTATGTTACCATTATCTATGTAACCATAGGAGTGGAGCTTGTAAAAGCTTCAGAAGCAACATGTGAAGAAGATGATGTTTTCAATGAGATGAGAAAATCATTGGGACTATAGGTCATATTACATGTTTTAAATGGAGGTGGGTTAGTAGGTATAATATGTACTTGTCCATCAAATTAAAACTTGACACAATGGTGCAAATTTGAGGGTACACATGCCATAACATGTATCCAAGGTCATACAAGTAGTATTTTATATTAGAACTCTCCTTCCACAACATAGAAGAGCTCAAGAATTATGTGGGGGCCTATAATAATATGTAAGACAATAGTTCCCACCATAGTAGCTATAGTATCATTAAAGAAATAGAGTACTGCATTAGTTTGAGACATGAAATTATTAGGAAGGGCCAATTGTTTGTAGGCATGGGTGGAAATAATATTAATACTAGCTCCACCATCGATCATAACTCTCTTGATATGATTTTGATCAATAAATGCAGTAATAAAAAGGGTAGAATCCTAATATTTATGGTGTTGAAGTGGAATTTTTGAATCACTAAAAGAAATCAGAGAGACAAAATTAGGGGAGCTGACCAAACCTACAAGAGGTTAGGGATCATCTGATTTTACCTTAATTACTTGCAAAGCACTAGTCAAAGCTTGATGATGTTGGGATGAGCTTTGGATTAACTCATACAAAGACATTTTCATAAGATTTTGGTGAAGTTGCTTCAGCATTGAGCTTTGGATAAAATCTAAAGATGCTATTTTAGGAACACCTAAGATGGAAATATTAGGATAAGTAGGGGGAGTGTGTTTGGTGAAGGGATGGGTCCAAGGTGTAGTGACCTTTTCCTTAGCTTTATCTTTTTGGTTTTGTGACCATGTGGCCACATTAACTCTGTTAATTTGAAAATTTGGTGAAGGAGGTGGTAAAGGGGTTGTAATGACATATTTGGGTTTGAATTTTAGTGGAATAGTAGGAGGCAATATAGATGCTAAAGGTGGAATAATAGGAAGGTTAACAATAGTGTCATCAAAAAGAGTGTCAACATCAAAGTGTTGTTGAATAACCACTATGAGGGCTTTACAATTCTCAGTATCATGTCCAAGTGAATGATGATGTAAACACACTTGTGTATCATCAAACCAAGATAGCTTCATTCCAAGAGGACTATAGGGATTAATGGGAGGAAGAGTTATTACTGAATATTGTAATAACTGGAGTAAGAAAAATCTTTGAGAACTTGTAAGTGGGCTTGCACTTGTTATACTAATAGGAGTGGACACCTTTTGCTTTAGTGTTGGAAAGGTAATTTTATGTGGTATCTTATTTGGTAATGGTAGAGTTACATGTTTTACTATCACTTTATTAGTGTCAAATGTGAAAGGCATACTAGAAGGAAAAGGTAGGAGTGGAGGTAGCTTAACCTTTTATTTCGCTTGGTTAGATGATATTCTAAATAAAGTAGAAGGGTGTGGCTCCAAAATAGATGGTAAAGTTAAGGGATGAAGAAGGGATTGGTGAGGTCTAGAAGGCTTAAAATTCTTCTATATTTTAGGGTGAGAAACTCCAAATTTTGGTTGAGGAGTTAAATCTAATGTCACATATGGATGAATTAAATTAGAAATGGGGTGTACACCTAAGGCCTTGATCTGCTTTAATGTAATATATTCTTGTGAGGATGAGGGTTCTAACATAGATGGCTAAAATTTTGGTGATTTTGGTGAATAAGATATAGCTTTGTCAAAGACCTTAGGGTAAAGGTAAGTGAGGAGATTAGTGGTAAAGGTTGACATTCATTGTGTTGGATATGGAGTTTTAAGCTAGTCCCAAAATGGTGCATGGTCAAGCTTTATGGATTCAAGAAATTATAGAGTTTTTACCAAATGTGAGAAGGGTTTTGATGAAGTTGACATAGGCTTTATGGTTGTGTCTTTAGAAAGATATAGTGTTTAGTAAAAAGGGAAATTGTTGTTTTTTGCTACTTCAGACCAAAGATACGAAAGAACTATAACAGGATCTTCTTCAACAAAGACAGGAGAAGAGACTTGATATGTCATGGGTGGAGGGGAGGTAGGCAAAGTAGGCTCCTCAAGATAGTAAATCATAGTTATTATGGCTCCCTCAACATGTGGGCAAGGTATGGGCAAAGTATGATCCTCCACAGGTAAAAGAAGGGGTAAGAGTGGTGCAATCAGAGTAGGCATAATAGATCTCTCATCTATTATCGGAGTAAATGATATGGACTCTTATAGGTGCAAAGGTGAAGTGGGTGGGGTACCACTCTTTATAAGAGGATGAGAAGTATGGGAAGAAGGATCCTCAAGAGCGTATAATGTAGGAATGATGTTCCTTTCAACATGTTTTTAAGGAATAAGTAGGGTGTAGTATTTAAGCGATAAGAGGATAGGTAATATTGGTGTAAATAGAATTGGATTTATAGGTTCCGTAGGTGGAAAAAGTAGTGGCAAAAGAGGTTCCTCCTCTTTGAGGGAGTGAAACAGGTGAAATAGGCTCTTCTACTTGAGGAAGAAGAATGGGTAAAATAGATGCCACTGAATGTGGGTGAGGAGTCAATGAAATAGATGTCTCTTCTTTAGGGGTAGGTTGAACTGAAGGTAAAGGAAAGACCATATTAACCATATGTATATTATGATCACCTAAGTTATTTATGTACTAGATAATATTTTGATTTGGTGAATGGTTAGGAAAAGGGTGTTTGAACACATTCATACTTTGATTAGGAGGTGCATTAGGATTATCTAATATGAGCTCACCTCTATCAATCATATCTTGAACAATGGTCTTGAGTGTCTTGAAATTATTAGAGTTGTGGCCTTTAACTCAATGGTCACCACAAAACTCATCTTCCTTATACTAGGTTGGGATAGGATGAGAAGGGTCAAAATGTATAGGAGGTTTAATTTGAGGAAGGGTTATGACACCTTGATGCAATAGTTTCTCCAAGATGGATGTATATGATTCCCTAATGGGAGTGTATTGTCTTTGTTCATACTATTATTGGAATTGCTTGGTCAGATTTTAAGAAGTTGAAGTATTTGATTGGTTTGTGATTGTGAAAGAGGCTAAATTAATAACCACTACATTGGCATAGCCTTTAACCTTTTGGTTATAAGGATAATTTTTAGAGGAGGAGGAGTCATTTTACTTGGTATTGGGATTCTTACTATGCAACTTGACTTTGCCTTCATCAATAGTGTGAACTTTGAGTTTTCATGCCATGTTAAAAGCTTCTTCAAATGTGTAGAAAGTTTGTACCTAGAGTGTGGATGAGATGTGTTTAGCACATGCCCTTGAGAAAAGATAAATAAGCTCATATTGGGGTAAGGAGAAAGAGATTTTATTAATTAAGCTTCTCCAATGAGTGATAAAATATATAATAGACTCGTCATCAAATTGCCTGATAGAATAAAGGTCTATTATAGAAACCTTCTTAAAAATGTTAATAGAGAAATGATCTAGGAATATTTGTGCAAGTTGGGTAAATGAGAAAAGGTAATGCTAAGTTATATAGCTATACCAATCCAAGGCAACACCTGAAAGAGACATAGGGAAAGTGTGAACTAGTAATGCATCTTCATGTCTTATTAAATAACAAGTATGTTTAAATGCTTTCAAGTGCTATTATGGGTCCTCCTTACTCTAGAAATGAGTAAATTTAGGGATTTCCCATTGACTTGGATAAGGGTGAATAGGCACAGAAGGATGGATTGGTTCATTACATATCTGATCATAAGATAATACATTCTTTGAACCAGAAATGGATGTCTCTAGATTGGACATCTTGTCCATTAGAATCTTAATGAGGTCTAGAAGGGGATTAGTTTGGAGAATTCTTCCTAAGTTATAAGGAAGCTGATAAAAAGTAGAGGGAGCATATGACATAGCTTGTTGAGGTTATGTCAGGGCAACATAGGATAATGAGTCATAGGCTGAGGTGAGGAAAGAAAAGGGACTTGTCCCATTGGGTTGGAAACTATGCCTTGGTTGGTTGTTGTTACTATAGGTTGATTTATTGACATGGTTATAATTGATGAAAGGTGAGTCATAACTCGGGAAATTATAGGCATGAGGGTGGATGGAATAGGTACCACAAAATATTGGAATGAGGTGTGATTTGGCTGAACTATTTTTGGTTGTGAAAGTAGGGAAGTTACACCAGTGTTTAGGTGGGATTGGGTGGTTGGAGATGCCACATTTTAGACATTGTTTATAGTTGGGTTACTCATTAATGTGGTGGTTTAGGTAACCATAGGGAAAATAGTGGAGGAAACTAAAACTATGGTTGTCTCCATTAAAGAGGTTGGCATACCATAGAATGGGTCACCCGAAGAATTATGAGTTTAATTCATAGCAAGGTAATGCTGAAGAGTTACCACATTATGATCAAGAAATTTAGCAAAATCTTGATCTCCATCAGGCATAATGGGAATTTGGTTAGGGCTAGGAGTATGCTCTATATCTAAAGTATGCTCCATGATAGAATCAAAAGTGAGAGGGGAAAGTGGAAGTGGTTGTTGGCTTACGTAATCAGTAAGAATTTTGGCCTGAGATCAAGTCAATACCATGTAAGAGGTGGTTTAAATAGTATTATTACCTTGTATTTTAAATAGAATAAATAAAAACTAGGTTTGAGTGTAGGTAAATAGGTTATTTTAACTTGTTATTTTGAGCAAATGAAACTACATAGTCATCGATGTCTATAGGGATGACTGATATTGATAGGAATAGTTTTTTGACATCGATGGAATAATTAATGTCGGTAGGTAAAGTTTGTCAATATGGTAGGGTTAACTGATGTCAATTACTTTGAAATCCTAAGAAATGGAAAATCTAATTTTTTAAGAAATGAAAGGATGAAAATAGGTAAAATAATGGATGTAAAAGGTCTGTGTAAGAAGGAATAACACTCAAAAAAATTGAGGTAACAAGTTATAAAAACTAAGCTTTAGAAATAGTATTGATATTGTGAATCAATAGAAAAGCATCCTTACCAACTTAAAAATATAGAAATCAATTAGAAAGTAGAAAAAAAAATCATCCAACAACTATTAAGTCATAGAGATTAATTTTTAGTCTCATGTTGGCTTATGCCTTAATCAGAAAGTGAGAAGATAATTTGGTTATCAAAGGTACTATAAAGTAATCTAAAGCTGGTTTGAAATTAGTTTTGTTACTCAAGAGGAAATTTGTGTTAGACCAGGTACATGGATTTTTATAGGATCTTTCTCTCTGTACTTCATGAACATGGAGCTGAGCCAAGCCACTTAACCAAAATATACCTTATGTCTATAGATTATACACTACTAAAGAATGGAGTGGGTTCTCCCCTTGGTGGTGAAATCCAAGTAAGATAGCTGGGTAGGGTAAGGTGATCTACTAGGTGATGAAATATTGATGGGAATTTTCTCAAGTGAATTTATATTCTTGTTTATGTCAATGTAGTTTGGTTGTGTAACATAGGTGTACTAAAATTTATTCAAAATGCTTGTAATTATCTAGGTGAGTTAATATGCAATAAACAAACTATGAAATGCAGTAAGTTTTAAACCCAAATCTAAAATGTTTAGATTTGAATAAAAATAGAGAGGAAATAGGAGTAGAGTATGAATTTGACTATCCTAATGTGTATGCAAGAGGAAGTAAAGAAGGTATTCTCTTTTTTTTGTAAAAGAAAATGACAAATTGCTTTTAGAGGCAAGAAGAAAAGAAATAAAATTTTAGTTTTAATTCCTTTTAAACAAAGAATAAGATATTAATTTTTTTTTAAGAGGAAAGAGAAGGAAGAAGTGAAAGAAATGAATTTTTCACTATAATTCACCTATATTAATGTTTAAAACAAAAAATGAACCCAAGGAAAAATCCAAGGTCCCACCGGGCGTGCCAAAAATGTTTCACTAAATTTTGTCTATTTTAAGTCTAAAGGAAATTAAAAATAAGGATGGGGATAAGTGATTAGAATGAACCTAGATTTGGTTTGCATACCATATCTAGATGTTGTGAGCACTCCTCTTTGATTGGGGAAGACTACATAGAAATAAGAAAACACTACCACAAGATGTTTATTAGTAGATAAATGAGTGGGCTGCCAAGCTACATGCTTGTTCTAGGAAGTGTGAAACTTCCCTATAGATGACAGTCCACTTTTTAGAGTTAAAAGAGTAATAAATAATTGAAAGAGAGGTAAAGAGAGAGTGGAAGAGAGATAATATTACCATTTTTAACAACATATGCAACAGAGAGTGATAGGGTACAAGTGAGGTGCTTTGTTTGTGTTTTATAAGTTGTCTATGTAGGTTTGAAGAGGCTAGGGAATCCATAGTTAATGACATCAGTAGGGGAGTGACCGATATCAATTATATTGTTGAGGTCGGTAGTGAGGTGACTGATGTCAGTTAGGCTGTCAAGGTTGATAGGGGAAATATTTGTTTGAGAGCTTGCAGAAGGCTTTCCCAAGTTTGGGAGTTGGTTTGGATCAGGTTAGGGAGGTTGAGAGAATTATGAGAGGGAGATTATGTCTTGGTTAAGTCTGGTCAAAGGTTTGGTATGTCAGGTAAAGGGGAAATAAGCAAGGAAGCTTTGTAACTCCCTCACAAGGGTATGATCAGAAGTGTGTAAAGCAATTTAGGGTAGATATAAAGAAATAGAAGAATAAATATTTAAATGACCTATAGTATTAGTGACATACATAGCTATGATGGTCACTAAATGATAAGTTCTAGGTTGATAGGCCTTATTAAGGAGCCTAAACCCAAGTCTCTGAATAGAGAGAACAAGTGGGTGTTATTAGTCCTTAATAGCTCAGTTGCTAATTATGATTGACTTATACAAGGTGATTGTAAGTTTGGATGTCAAAAATAGAATTTTGAGAGCCTGAACGAGAGTAAGAATTGATTTTATTAATTTTTTTTGACCTAAACCACAAGTTGGAGTTTATCTTATATTTCTGATGTCGATGGTCCCATCAATGTTAGTCATGATCCCACTAATGTCGATCATGGGTTGATCAACATCAACAACCCTATAATAGGTAAACCTTTATATTTTTGGCCTATTTTCTATTTTTCTACATGCCAAGTGTGAAAATGGTAAAAATAAGAGGTTAGGAAGGAAGTAGTTATTTAGGAATTTAGATTAGAAGTGGGAATAAGTCGTGGGTAGTTATGATGAGGGGACCAGGTATTGAGGTGACTCATCAGGATATAATCAATCATAGGGTGAGTTATTTAGGTAAGGTGGCAATAAGGGTTTTTAATGAACTTAATTAAGTATTGTAAATTAATTAAATGTGTGAGGGATTAAAGTATTGATTAGGGAGATTAATTGTTATCATTAAAATGGGTTTAGGTGGGTTTCAATATAGGGAGTTACACATGTGTGTAATGTTGGTGTCTACACCATATTTTCTTCATATCTTTGCATCAAGATAGTCTTTATAGGTCCCATAGCTACTTGTAATACACATTTTGCCTACTAGAGAGAATCTCTCTCCTACATTACCAGGGCTAGTTGACACCTAGCCTTATTTCTCTTCCTTATCAGAGTGGCTACCTAACCTTATTCTACTACCAAAGATGAATATGCTACTACTAGGGATACTTGAGTGATGACTAGATCCACTTATGACTGGTCCCTATCAACAGTCATTGCTTATACATTTGGGGTAACCCCCTGCACTTAAACTTGTTGACCATCCCCTCCAACATTGATATCCATGTCCTATCAACCACCATCATCACCACCTAAATTGGACATAGCATAGTGTTCTTGGTACCATGAATGGTATATAGCTATAACACCTACATCATCCATATCTATCCTCATAGACAACTCCTCATGATTAATGAAATCATGAACTGGCTATGGACTAGGCAATGAAAACTCTACATCTTCCCCCTTATATCTTGGGAATGCCTTGGGTATATCTCGAATAAGTATAAACTTCATTTGTATCCTATCAAATGAAATAAACTCTATCTCATGGTCTCATATACCATAGATCCATTGATAGCTCTGAACAGATAGAGTATGTCTCTTATAATGTGCCCAGCTTAGAAACCTAACCTATAGTCTCCAAATCATGTATCTAATAACCAAGGCATACATTCAATCCCTATACCAGTCAATGTCATTTGATCCTCCTCCTAGTCCTAATAAGTCATAGTCACCTCTCCACCTCATTTATTTAACCCTATAATCCATTTGTCTAAAGCCCTCCCATGGCAGCCCCATAAGTCTCAATACCTAGATATGCTCATACACCTAATAATGGATCACAAATCTGACACTGGTCATGTATTTCCTATGGGAATATATTCCCCATAGATTTTAATAAATATAAACTAATATCATAGGTACCGATGTGAATATTGTGTGACCCAACCACATCTCCACAAGCACCCCAAATAACAAGTAATGGAACCTCCCACTAATAGAATCTAGTAATGCATAACATGTGATCGATATCATCATCATCATCATGAAAAACTACCTTGCATCCCTATCCCTCTATTATGCTGGTGTGTATTAGAAGCCTCCTAAGTTTCACCTCACAAAATTGAGGTCCTCTTTGTATAAGAGCTCCATCTACCTATCTCACTCATCACTCTCAATGTGGTAGATCATCTCACCTTGTATGGGTAGTTGCACTATCTTATGGATTTCCACTAATATTATATCATCTTGAGGTACATGCTAAAAGTGCCTCATGCCTCCAAGGCCCACATCCTCCATATGTTCCCAATCTCCATCAATCATCCTATGTTGAATCTCATCTAGTATCTAGGGTACTCTATCCCTCATCTAAATCCACTCCCATTAATGCAAGGTTTAATATCCACAACCTTAGTTCATTGACATATTTTGCATATAAATCCTACCACTTGTACCTACTTCTTATTCTAATCTATCCAACTCATAACATTTACCTAACATGACCTATACCTCTTACTTTACCCCATCATTTGACCTTCTTAACCTATACAAAAACCTTCACCTAACCCCTTGAACTTACCCTAATCCCTTAACCTCAACTATTACCCATTACCTATTACATATCAACTATTAGCTCTTAAAACTACCAACACATCCTATGACCATCGATGGTCAACTATTCCTATAGTCGATTGCCGACAGTTAGGTGACCAACCATTGATGGTCACCATAAAAAATCCTATTGATGGTTGTATATTAACTACTGATGGTTAATAATTGGCCATCAATGATCAATAATGACCACTGATAGCTAGTTATGACCACTAACAGTCATTCTATAGTGACCATTAGTGATCAAACCAAACCTTACCCCTTAAAATTTACCTATGAAAAACCACACATCACTAAAACAAACCTACCTACAACTACCTCTACCCTACCCTATCCTTGCCAATTTGACTTTAAACTCCTAAATTCAACTCCAAAACCAAAAATACCATCAAAAAACCTATCCTTATGTCAACACCCACCACAAAATAAATAACCAACAAATTCATTTACAATATTGAAACAACTCTACCAATTTAATAATATTGCCTACTCATTCCTTGACCACCATCGAAGAGGAACTCTCGGGACCACCACCTGACCTCACACTCTCTATCATCCCCTGTACATCCTCGATCACTTGATCAACCTTAAATTAATCCACTCAATCCAACACACTCAGTCACTTAAAAACTATCATCACTTTTTTTCTCAAAATGCCAAAGAGTTTAATCATTGAGTATTTTCAAATTCACAATGAAAGAATAAAAACCCTATAAATCTTTTATCTTCACCCTTTTAGGGTTGACATACGACCAATGATGGTCAGGGTGATTGTTGATGGTCAACCTTAACCATTGATGATCGACTAAATTAGGGATTTTTTTCTTCTACCTCAAAATTATCAAACAATCTTTTAGCATAAAACCTAATCCAAGTGCCAACCACTAGAAATAACCTTCTCCAAAACCACCCACATTACCTCATCACCACTAGCCATTTTATCCCAACTATCATATTTTTTGTGATGACCTTGCTTTGGCCCTTTTTGACTGTACCAACTAAATTACCATGTTCAACATTTTGAACTTGTGCTACCTTACACATGCCTAACCAATTTATGTCTTCATAGGAGCACTTCCTACCTTGGATACCCACAAAAGCACTGACCTTGTCTAAGAGACTTGTGTTTACAAGTGTAACCTAACCATCACATATGGTCGTGCGGTCCACTTGTCACTTGTCCTTCTAATATTGACATTATTTTTACCAACCATGATAACTTAGTCATTGCATAATCTTGGCTATCACATTTTATGCTCATGTTTGTGCTTTAGTACCCAACCTACCACCCACTTTATCACAAACTTACCCACTTATCAAACCCACACCCAATTTTGTTTTACCTCATCAATTCCAATTTTAGGGGGAACACCTCCTCCCATTCTCAGGGCAACCTAACCTTCAACCCATAATATATTTTTGTTTTAAAACTTGTTTATACAAACTACATAACAAAAAGGGGAAAAATATAGACATTATAAAATTGCACGTGATGGTTCTAAATGTCAAACTGACCCCTAGACCACTTTAGGACCACCTGGGGACTCTTTTGCAACCTATCAACTCCAAAGCTAACTCACCCTAACTAAATTTTGATTAACTTAACCTTTGACCTAGCAATCATCGATGGTCACCCTAACCACTAACGATTAGTCCTAATTATCAATAGTCATCCTTTAACCACCTGAATAATAAAATGTAGTCAACTCCAGCTTGCTTTTTATATTTAATTTTGTTTAATTTGTGTGCAAACTAATACATTTGAAATATAAATTTAGACACCCTATTAAACCCCTTGTTGAACCTATTGTTTCACCTCTCCTTTCTTCTTATAAAAATATAAGAGGAGGTGAAAAAGATCCATCATTGGCATCCAAAATCAGAGCTTCTTGCATTAGAGTTTCTTTTATACATATTCTTCTAGTGAATCAATGAACTAACAAGTATAATAGAGATATGAAGTGATGTCATCTATTGGCCAATAGCCAAGTACCGTTACTCTACTAAAATTAATCCAGATTCCATCAATGAGTTTTTTCAACTAACTACCTCAACCATCTTCAAATCAATAACTAATAAGCTAAGTATCTATTTTTAGTAATTAGTTACTTTATTTTTATTTTGTAACCAACCTAGCCAAAACCCACTTTTTAAAATTCCATTCTATAACCTCATCAACCATTTTCTTGAGCCAAACTAGAACCCATAGTAACCATTGATAGTCACCCTGATTGTCAATAGTTTGTCAATATCCACTGATGATTATCCAACTACTGATGGTCACCCTAACCATTGATGATCACCCCAACCACTGATGGTCATTGTGTAACAAATAAATAGCAAGCTAAGTTGACCTATCAGACCCTAACTAAATCCAAATTTCTTTCCCTCTACCTAATCACAGAGCCTCGCTCTATTTTCTAAACCATACCAAATCTATTTGGCATTAATATTCAATCATTCATTACTATAATTAGTCAAATTCATCTCTTTTGAGCACTTTTATTTAATTTGAGTATCTTCTATTGTTTATGTAAGTAATTCATAATTGATTTTCAAAACTTTATTGTCTAAAAGTGTGGATTGACAGCCTCTAAGGAAGATTGTGTTTCTTAGATCTAGCTTGTTAGGCATTCCACTCTACTATCTAACTAATCAACCATCTCTTTAGTGTGTTCTTATCTAAAAATCATTCCTCCCAAGCCAAAGAGGAGTATCTATAGCCATTTGGATCAATGTGTGTAAAACATATTAGGTTTTCGTACCATACTCTTCTTGAGTTTCTTCTCTCTTTTTATAAAGAATATAAGCAAAAATTCACTAGAATAACTAGTACGATATAATGCCAAGTACCAAAAATCTAGTGCCAAAAACCAATGCCAGTATGTAGATTTTAACACTGGTAAATTCCATGTAGTAGAAAACAAGATGTATGTGGTGATAATTCCATGTTCTCCTACATATATTCAACACTTCAAATAAAGAGGACATTGCCTATGCAGAAAATGATAGATATATACCAAAATATTGCAATGCAGACTTGGAAGATGCTCTAAAAAAAGATTCAGACCTATAAAATTCCATGGTTGGTATGGATGATTCCAAAGATATAATGTACATCTAAAAATAATAATGAGGCTAGATCTCACACTACATATAAACTTCAACACTCATGTAGATCTCAACACCTAGCCTTTAGGTTTTCCAATGCTGAGAGTGGATAATAAGGCACCTGGGATAGATAGTTTGCCATATGAATTTTATAAATGGATTTGGTTTGTCATAGGACATGATCTTCATATGGTTTATAAAAAATCTCTAGTTATATGATATCTTGGTAAGAATATTAATCAAGGATACATTAAATTACTACCCAAAGATGGGGATCCTTCATTAATGACTAATTGGAGGTTGATTACTATATTTAATGTTCCATATAATATTATTGATTAATTATTGGCTTTAAAACTCAAGTTTCATCTTCACAAAATAATATTTGATCATCAAACTAGTTTCATACCTAGGAGACACATTTTAGATAATATTATTACAGTGGCTAAAGGTATAGCTTAGGTAGAGGAATTTGATTAGGATTCATTTTTTTCAAGTTGTATTTTGCTAAATCTTATGATAAAATTGAATGGCCCTTTATCATTGATATGATTAAAAAATTAGGCTTGGGAATGAGTTTTGTGTGGCATGTACAAATGTTATTTTTGGATGCAAATGCTATTATTTGTATCTCAAGTCAGTTATCTCCTACCATTGAGTTGCAGTGTTCTATGTGATAAGGATTCCCTCTCACTCCTTATTTATTATAGTTTATGATGTTCTTGGTCATTTTATTCACAACATATATACAACTATTTTAATCCAATGCATCTCACTTCCTCATTATCTTGATCAGTTTATTTATATTCAATTTATGGATGATACCTTTATTATGTTATCTACATGGGAAATATGTATTGATAATGCACTACATTATCTAGACATTTATTTTAGGGATTTTGGGTCTA
>JARHVA010008038.1:0-355000 GCA_037957365.1 Torreya grandis | reverse complement strand
TTGTTGTTGTTGTTGTTGTTGTTGTTGTTGTTGTTATTATTATTATTATTATTATTATTATTATTATTATTATTATTATTATTATTATTATTATTATTTTGTTTTGGCATCTGTACTGAATGGAAGGTTATAAGATGCATAAGGTCCCTAATTTTTTTAGCTTTTAGCGGATGCCTAATCTAAATAGTCATTGTTGCTCTGATTGGATTTCCTCATCAATTTCTATTTTAGTTTTATTATTGACTCTAAAGATCATGTGACTAGGATGAGGTTTTTGAGCCCACCAAGCTCTACTAGCAAACCACCTATAGACTCTCTCTTGATTGGGGAATCCTTGTTGAATGAAGATATCTAGATATAATTTTCTTTGACAAAGTTTAGTAGTAACTTTGATTTTCTTTGGAAAAATATAATTATCAAAGAGACCTATGTTGATATGTTTGATAGTAAAGCTAAAATCTAAAAACCTTCTAATAGTTAATCTAACCATCATGGAGTCTAGATGCATTTATTTATAAGGACTACAAGCTATGTTGTTAAAGATTATTAATCACTAGGGACTAATAAGTTCTCTGTGTGTACAAAATCCAATATCCCTCACCCAACTATTGCTAACTAACCACCAAATGCTACAAACTTTAAAATAAGATACATTTATATTGATTATTCTCAACTCATTATTGAATCTAGAATATTTAAACCAACTATGATGTGCTTTAATTTATTAATCTCAAAGTCATGATCTAACTCGTTATAATGCCATTCCACTAGTTTGGAATAATAAGTATGTAACATGGGAGTTAAGATTCTTTCTTGTAAGGGAGATCATTCCATTTGGTATCTCACTTAATTGACTTGATTTTTTTAATGTTTTGTGTATGATTGTCCTTAAGCAACAAAGAACCAATTTGTTCATCTTTGGGTGTTCTTTGATTATTTTTTAGAGCTTCAAGTAATGGTTGGTGGAGTAGTGTCTCTCTAAATAAGATGCTCTCGTGGATGTTTATTGATGTGATAATTGATAAGTTTCCATGGGATAAGTCCAATGGGGTCCTTTGTTATGGATTCCAATTGACATGTGCAAGTAACATAATGTTAATAGGAAAAGGAAGAATAGTGTTGATGGAAATGGAACATACTTCTTTGATATCACTAATAAGATTTGTATTGATGATGGATGAAGACTTTTCCTTACTTATAATGTTTTTGCTATCATTTTCATTTTTTTCTACTGCTAAAACTATAGTTGGGACCAAAGTGGAGGTTTAAATTTATCTTAACCACAAAATAAAGTGGATATTAGATTTAGTTAATATATTTGCCCTTGCTTTAGATGCAGTAATTAGAAGAGCCTACTGAAGCACCTTAGTACCATATTTATTTGTTACTACTCTTTTGGAAATATTTGAGCTTAGATGAAGAGATTTTTGAAAATGTGGATTTTGGGTGTTGGTTTAAAAGCATATGATATTTTGATAGGTGGATTAGATGATGTCTAAGTTAATATTGAATGTTGATCACAAATGGGTATTTGGATGAAATTATTATGTGGTGGATAATGGATGAATGGTTATCATTTTAATTTAGACATGAAATGGTTTTGAATGGAGATATTGACATATTTGTAAAGTTTCCCTTTCAAATATGAATAGATGTGGGTTACGTTTGATGTATTTGGTATCTATCATCTCTTGGCTAGTGAGATGAGGGATGTAAAAATTGTAATTAGTGGATGGGAAATTTGATTGTAATGAAGGGTTACTAGTGATAGAATGGTATTATTGTGGAAAGTTTTGATATTCACTAGTAATAAATGGTGTTGAATAAGTGTCCTTATTTTGGATGAATTGATTTGTTGGATTTTTTAATGTGTGGTTATTAGTGAAGAAATTTGAGCTTGAGTTTTGGGGTGAACTAGATACAAAATCGGATGATTGCTTTTGATTATTATAGAAAGGTTGATTTTCATGGGTGTAGAAATTAGAAGATGGATTTGGATGGTATGTATTTGGACTTGACTAGATTAGAGTTTGACTAGTGAACATATTTTGGTATATATGAGTATTAGAAAATGATGGTGAAGGTGGACTAAAATTTTGAATTATGGTGACATTATGATTAAAACCATATGGATCTATTTATATAGTTTGATTTGTATTCGGTGACATATGATAGGTGGAAGAAGTAGGACTAGAAGAAAAATTCAAAAAATATATATATATTATTATATCTAGGAAACTGATTTGATTCTATACCCAAATTAAAGTTCTTATATTGTTCCATAGGTGAATATGAATAGGATATAGATTGATGATGTGGATTAAATTGGTTTTTTGAGTAAATTGAGTAATTGTCCATGTTTTGACTCAATTAATTGAGTTTGAGTTTGTATACATATTCAAACTTGGATTTTGATTGGCTTGATGGTTAATTTGATTCAAGTGTGAGATTGAGTCAAATTTGGTTGGATTGAACTCTAGATTATAATATGAATTATATGAATTATGATCTAGGGTGAAACTGGTTGTGTTGTGGTTCTAAGATGACATGTTTTTTATAATACGTGATAATATTGACAAAGAAATAAAAAAATGAGTGAAAGTTAATTAAATGACTTTACAAACAAGATAGGTGCCAAGCATAAGAAATAATAACCAAAAATATTCTATTCTAAACAAGAAATCAATTTCCCAATATAAATAATTTGAGAATCATGGTGCTAAAGGAATTGAAAAACTCCCCATAATTAGGACATCCAAGTGTAACCAAGCTCATGATTGAGCTAAGACCACTCTATTTTTGGAAATGCATCAAGAAAGATGCAGTGAATTTTGTTTCTTTTTGTTTTGAATGTTAGCATGTAAAATCTAAACATGTGCACCCATCAAGATTGTTATATCCACATGACATACTAGAGTGGAAGTGGTAGGTGATTAGCATGGACATTTTCCAAAGATTATCACTATCATGTAACTGACATGATATGATCTTGGTTGTAGTTGATAAACTAACCAAGGTAACCCACTTCATACTAGGAAAATTGATAGATGATGTACCTATGCTTGTGAATAAATTTATGAAGGAGGTATACCGATTACATATATTTCTAGAGAAGATCATTTTATATCAAGATTTGAGGATGACTTCTAGATTTTGTTAACTCTAAATTCAACTCTAGTTATGTAGTTGAATTTCAACATTGCTTATAACCCAAAACTTGATGGATATACAAAGTGAGTTAAATAGGTATTATATCTCTTTCATATGTATTACATAGATCAACAATACAAGTAGGAGGAGTACCTTACATTGGTTGAGTTTTATTACAACAACTCATATCAATTAACATTGAAGATAGCTCCATTTGAGGCATTATATGGAAGGAAGTGTAGAACACTAATCAATTGAGATAAATTAGAGGATAGGGTAGTATTTAGATGTAAGATGCTTTTAGAAATGGAAGAGTAAGTTAGTACAATCAAGTAGAGGTTGGTCAAGGCTAATGATAGATAGAAAAGTTATGTTGATCTAAATAAAATAACAAGGTAGTTTTTTATAGGTGATAAAGTGTTTCTATAGGTTAAGTCTCAGAAAGCTTGATTAAATTCAAGAAGTAAATGAAGCATTCATTGAGATATATAGGACCCTTCCAGGTTTTGGAAGTGGTCAATATTATAACATATAGAATTGCATTTCCACTAGCTCTATATATTTTAAATAATGTATTCAATGTGTCTTATCTTAAAAATTATGTTGTTCATCCTTCACATATGTTGGATTGGAATTATTTATAGGTTCTAGATATTGAGGTGGTCATCGTAGAACCAATAAGCATAATTTATACTCACAAACTCAATTTGCATAATAGAGAAGTGTCACAGTACAAGGTCCAACATGACTAATATTCTAAAGATAATGCCACTTGGGAGGACTATGATGAGTTTTACATTTTGTTTCCACATTTGTTTGATTGATTTGTTGTTACATATTATTTTATTTTCTACTGAATAATGTTTTAAATTCAGAACTTGAGTTTGAATAAGTGTCATTATGAGGATGACCAGCTTTAGGGGGAAGGATGTCACATCCCAATTTCTCTCTAAGCTGAATAACATTTTGATCCATGGATTTTTATGGTTATTACTAGATTAACTACTATTTAATTAAGCTTTATGTCATATATTGATTATGGAATAGTTATATTTTACTTAATTTACATGATTTATTTGCTAAGAGATAGTTGTGATTTTATATTAATTACATTATGATCATATTTTTTATTTTATACTATAGTATTTTATGGATTTCATAAAGTTTCAGGCTAACTACCTTCATTATTAAGGGGTGGATGTAGGATAGATCCATCACTTAGAGTGTGATGGATGGAGGGCATCATCAGAAAGGATGGTGTATATGGAGGTGTTGTGGAATGACAACAAGAAAAACTAGAAATCCACGTACACACCACATTAGATTAACCTAGTTTTTTATTATTATTTGAGTTAAATAGCTCTTTTATGTTTTGATTTCTATTATATATGTTTGATGTGATCTTGTTGTTGTTATATGATCATGTTATTTTATTGTGTAATATCACTAATATATTTGTATACTGTAGTAAATATTTTTTGATGTTATTTATTTGTTGTTTGAATGAATATACTCTTATCTTATTGTGATTTACTATTGTGTTGTACATAGTTGAATGTTTGTATTAACAATGCTTTATTTGGACTCATTTTTATAGTAATAGATGGATTAAATTAATTATCTTGATTGGTTTATTAAGTAACTACTTATGTTTATAACTTTATTATTATCATTTATAATAGTTACATAAACCTGTAATGAGACATTAATAAGTTATAAGTTCTTTTTTAGGCATTAACAAATGACTTTAGTTGACATGATCAAATGAGATTGATATTATTAACTTAAGACTATTGTAAAGCCTTAGTGATTATTCAATAAACATAATGTTATGAAAAGTGTTATAAATAATTTCATTATTTAATAATTATATATACATCATTGTGTTTGATGACTCTTTATTAAACCCTATAGTTATTTGTTTAACCTAGGAAGTCAACTTCTAGTTTGAAGGTCGAATGCATTAATATTAGTAATTATGTTATATACACTTATCATTTAGTTGACATTTCTTGGAATTATAATGTTTGAAGACTTTATATAAATTTGATTTGCATGGGCACTATGGGAAGTTGATGTTAGTATTGGTAAAGTTAAACTACATGCATAAAATTATTATTATTAATAATCACTCAAAATTTCAAGATGATTAGTGTTTAAAATCTATCATTGAATTGAGTTAACAATCATTTTTATCAAAAACATTATGATAATTGGAGGGTGGCTGCATGAGAAATTTGTCACAGACTATAGTTCTATTGAGTTATCATTGTCATGCATTATTTTAGTCATTATTTGTCTACTGAGTAAAGGGGATATATATTGGGGTTAATTTTATTCAAGCCATAAACATATAAAGCATTGAAATGGGTAATGATGTCAATGGTAGATGTTTAGCTAGGTATAAGTAAAAAAAAAAATTATTTATATTCAAATTTATGCATAGATATATATAAAAGTTGAATATTGATTTGGCTAAGTTTATGTTGTACATCTGGGCATTTTTTTATATAATTACTTGTTTGAGGTAATTATAAGTCTTAGATAGAGGATTTAATTCACAATATTCCTAGGCATATATGGATTGCTTAGTATTTATCTAATTTGATTTGGATAGTATATTAAATAAGGCTGAGTTATATAATTATCAATTTAACCTATTATGTAAAATCTTATAGACTATGTAAATGATAAGGATGATTTATATTATCTTATAATTCTCAAGATTTGGACATAGTCGACTAAGTATATAATCTTTGATCATTTTATATGCAAGTAATTCTAATAGTACTATGAATTGAATGATTTTTATATTTTGAAATAATGGAATTGATAAATTATTGTTTGGATATGTTTGAATTATTAATCACATATATTATTCGCATTTTAGTCAAAATAATTAAATTTCAAATTATCTGGTATATTAAAGGTATTAAGACAATTTATTATAGCTTAAATTTATACCAAGAGTATATGAGATACTCTAAGATCATAGAAAGTTGATTGTGTACTTAGAGTATAATGTATACATTCTTAGATTATGACTATTTAAAAATTTATATGTATAATTGAGAGTTTAAAAAAATAATACATATATAAATGGTATAAATATATGATTTAGTGACAATGTTATAAATCTAAAAATGGGTATACCATATATAAATGTACACAACTTCTTGTATATTGGTAAACATTATTATACAACAACGAAAAATGGGTTCTTTTTTTATGTATTTAATGTTTAGATGAAGCGTTAAAATAAGGTATTTAATTATTTAAATACATATCTTATTAAGTTTTTTAATGACTGGCTTTTGCTATATTTGTGGAATATGAACAAATAAATAAGTTGTGATTAATTTTTTATTTCATGGATGAAATAACATTTCATGTTATTTTGTGGTATTAAGTATATTATAGTCTATAAATAATTCTTATTTGGATGGTACATTTATATTAAATTTTGTTTATTATTCTATAATAAATTAGATGATATTAAATACATTGCATTACATTTGATGGACTAAATGTATGTATTTGATATTTTCATACTTAACATATTTATATCTGCTAAATAGGGAATATGTTGATGGAATCTATTAGTTTTTATATTGTTATATAATTTAACCAAATAAATAATTTAAAAAAATATCACATTTATGACACTAAATAAGTATTGGACACATTCCACTAGCTTAATTAGTGCCATCAGTACAAGATGAGGTGTAATCCAATTGAGTGGTCTGTATGAAATTGACTGATCCTAAAGGTCATTAACTATTTGAAAACTTTGGCCAAAGTAAAGTTTATATTTAAACATTTTCATTTCATGTGTTTGATATATTTTACACGTTTGTGTGATATCATGTTAGAATGGATTTATTTATGGTACACATTATGTATTAGTTATCTTACAACACACAAGTTCTAGTTTGTCACCCAAGATTCTTACACCATCATTATCTACCCATCCATGAAGGGAGGAAAATTCCCTTTTTTGGAGATATTATGGGGAAAAAATGGTCTTTAGTTGGTGTGTAAAATCACTCAGATGATTCTCTCCCTTCCCATTATAATACTACACTAGAGAGTACACTTGAGATTACAAATAGATACTTGAGTCGTGGAAACTCATGCTCCATGGAGATTTGTATCTTTATTATTATTATTATTATTATTATTATTATTATTATTATTATTATTATTATTATTATTATTATTATTTGAGACATTATTTATTGTTGAAATTGTATTATTTATTCATTTATACATCTACAATAGTGGTTATAATGTTGTATTAGCTATGGCTAAAATTGTATATTACTTTAATGAAATAAATACAATCTTTATTATGTATTCATCATTGTTCATGATTTTTTATATCATTATCTTGTTGATAATTAGCTAAATGGATAAATTATAAACCTTATGGGGTTAAATAAAATAATACATTTTGTTAAAGACCACTTAATTATATTTCTCATAGTGAAATTTGTTTAATGAAAATGTGTATTTTTTTAAAATTACTCTATTCTGATAAAACCTAGTGGGGTTGTTATAGTGGTTTCTATAATTCTTATATATGTTAATACAAAATCAATATTAAATGTATAGGGTTCCAAATATATGCATAAATATGGGACATGGAATCTAACTATCTCAAAATAATATTAATGATGTATAAAATTTGTTATTGCAAATGGGGTATCATGGATATAATAATGAAATTAGATGTAAAGAACTCATGAACATAGTTAACCTATATCCAATATTCTAAAAAGCAATAGAATAAATAAGATATAAATGTCACCAAGGATGGTTGTAAAGTATTTTAAGCAAATGGGGCCTAATCTAGATCCTAAACTCTTGTTGTAATAGACATCCTAAGCACCATATAATACACAAATTTATTCAGCATAAGGCTAAAATAGGAAAACAAAAAATATATACATGCTACTCTAACAATAAGAATAACATATTTATCTAATAAATAAATAAATTTAAATATAATAGGGATAAAGATACATTTTCCTTGGATTAACTTGTAAATGCATCAATCTCCCTCTTAGATCTAGCTAAAATTTAAAATAAATTTTATAGGTGAAAACCTAAAATTGAAAGGATGAAGGATTGATGTCATTATTTTAGGAATCCTAAGGCTATAGGGACCCTCTTTGGCTCAAAACATCTTATTGAGCTTCACTTCCCTTAATCAAGACTTGATGTAAAAAAAATAGGATTTTATCTTCTAACTCATCTTTTACTACTTAAGGGAATAAATATGAGTAAAATTAGAGTAGATGAGTGTTTTGGGTGTTTTTAATGATATTTATGACCATATATATATATATGGATTAAAACCTATAAATCAACTGTTATTCTAAGACAACAATGTCGATCTAGATTGATGTAGTAGAATGGTATCACCTACCCTAATATCATATCACTAGTCATGATATTAAATAAATGACACAAGTAGACTTAGAATGATATCAATCATGTCAACATAGTTTAGGGATTAAAATGTATGAAACTAATTGTATCAGTTAGGTATATGAATTATGAAATATAGGTGGATACTAATTTTAATTGGAAGGAGACAAATAATGAAGAAGGAAAGAGACTTATATAAGGCCAGGATGATAGTGATGAAGATATGACACACATGAAAAAATATATTGAAAAGTAACATGAGTTGAATCAACCTCTTTCCTAATGTAATCCTTATGACATACACTCTATTAAATTGATCTAGTGGTGTATACATATTAGATGTGCATTAAACATGAAGAATAAAAATAAGTCATGTATATGAATCATGTGTATATTTATATGTACCCTATTATTAATTTAGTGATTATTTTATAAAAAATACATACAATGTGTATATACATGTGTATATAATGTTATATTACCAAAATACTGGTAATATGGATAAAAATCACTAAGTGAAATGTTAAAATAAGTACATAAGGGAGATATATAGATATATATTAAAGTACAAGTATGAATATACCATAGTGCTAAATATATATGACTAACAATGCAGTGAAACACTTTAATAAGTAATAATAATGAATAAGAGAGACAATAAGAGTGAAACACGTACACATGGGAACTTTAGCTAAAGTATATAATAAAGCTAGGATTATAGAAATAACTACACTACAACCCAAAGAATCTGATTATGATCAGTAAAAATGTTGGAATCAATAGATGGTCAATTATTTGTAGGTCATAGTTTTTAGAGGGCTAATGTGTCTAGTTATTTTTTCCTATGCTTATTTTTGGGCTTCATAACTTACTATACTACTTAAAATGGAGATAATAATCTTGATTATAGATTCACTTCATTTTATAACTATCTAATATTATTTTCCTTTGATCTTGACTTAATTCTAAAAAAATGATGACTATAATATTATGTGTAAGTTAGTTGGCCAGAAAAATCTCTTGAATATTTTCATCTATGTATCCTCCATGATTGGAATCAAATATATATGTATTTAAATTAATTCATGAATGAATCCCAACTCAAAGATAAATATTATATCACCTTATTTCTCTTGATAATCAAATGCAACTATATGTTTTTATATGACCTTATTTTAGTACAAGTTCTTATGTCACAAGACTTAGACTAAAGTTGATTAAAAGTAGGCTCGATTTACAAGATCCTTGTATAAATATACAAATCATAATAAGTCTTGATGATTGTGCTTGAGAGACTTGGATCATAAGATATCCATATTGAAGGAAACTTAATATATGCTTAATAACTAAGGATAAGCTTGTATATTTAGGGATATGTAAGACACTTTACAAATATGCCAACCATAAAAAGTAGTGAAAATCACATATCAAGGTGATGGCATATAAATCACCCAAAAATGGAGATATTCAAAATTAAAAAATAATTATTCTAACTCAAAGGCTAGAAAGGATCAAAACATGGATCAAAGGGACCATAGGGTGTCTAAATAGGATCCTAGTTTTGAAAACCAATAAGATTGATGTGTTTATGAGGAAGTTTGAACCTAGGAGAATCTAATTTTGGTTGAATTTGTCCAAAAAAATCCAGTTGTATAAAAATGGATCAAGTGTGATAAATAATGACAAAAATGCTATGGAAAATGGTCTTAAACTAAAATTAGTTGTCTACATAATTCCTCCCTTTGATGTGTGTGTAAAATCATGTGTGCATCAAAGTAAAAAAAAATTTAATCATATATCTATAATTACATGAGGGATGGAAGGATGGATAATATCACCTACGGGACCCCTGTTACTCCAATAATGGTCATCTATAGTTGACTACAGTAGAAAGTGAACTAGAACATGGTGTTTCAATGTTGGAATAACATGAGCTTGGTATGAATGCATCCAAATTATTTGGAATATGTATTGAATATTTTAATTATGTATTATGGTAATAATATATGATCTAATAGGAAATTTTCACCTATAGGTAGGTTCCTCTCTAAGGAGAAACACGATCATAGTCAACCCGCAATCTAGACCAGTCTAAGTGAGGGATGAGAAATGAAAGGTTGGAAAATATTTGATGATAAAAATACATGAGGGAATATATAGCGGTAATTACCACCTAAATGGACTCTCATGTTGTGAAAATATGGAAAGAGTGGGTTTCTAGTATAAAAACCTACAATCCATACTCATAATCATATACATAGTCAATGTTCTAAAGTTTTATCTTAGGTTTTGAGACATTTGGAGATGATAAAAGTAACAAAAAACACTAAAAATTTGTAAAGAGTGTCAACAACACTTACATAATCCCCTCATGTACTTTTTTAATATAAATTAATGGGTGATATGCCCTTTGTTTTATCTAAGATAGAGGGCACTCCCAGAATATTAAAACCCTATAAGTGTATCATAAAAGTGATTAGAAGATGAGTTAGAGGTTGATGATACCTTGAATAAATATTTTTAGAGTTTTTTTACACATGGAACAACATGAAATACCATTCACAGGTGTTATAATCTCAATAAGGTGGTCCAAACCCATATGGATGTAGTCAAAGCCCACTAGGCCTAATGCCTAAAAGGAGTTCAACTTAATTTCTAGTGCTAGGAGATAATTACAAAGAATTGAAAAAATTTCTTTGGGAGTCATAAGGTGTGTTTGAACTTTTATAATGTAGAGGAAACCATAGGGAAGCCATATTTTGGCTCAAACTAACTCAAGCTTGCATAGAATGGAAGGAGAAGCTTGAAAGGATAACTTGAGATGCTCACACCTACATGGAGGCTTAGCATGGGAACCTAATATGTTAGGAGATATTAAAGGAGCTATTTAACAAATAATTACTATAAATTTTTCACAAATTGGAAATCACAATTGTATGAATAATCTTTAAGGGCCAAAACATCTTTAAACCCTCTAAAACCCTTGGTAGTGACCTGATGGGGAAGATGAAAAATCAAAAGAATATAAGGGGGATATTTTGACTATGAAATTAATTTTAAAATGTAGAGGACTATTTAGGTCCCCTTCTCATTAACATTATGTGTACCCTACTTGTATGGATAAGGTGGAAGATGGCTTTTATTGACTTTTTTTAGTGTCTTGAAGGTAAAAAAAGTTTTAAATATATCCAAATAATTTTGAGAGATATATTTAGACCTATCCTAACTCATAATTTCCATTTAATTCTTTAGATAATCTCACAAGTGTCTTCGCTAACACCTTCATCTTAGTCAGTCCAAACTAGTAGAGTGAACAATTTAGTGAGAAGGTAAAAACTTCAAGTGGGAGGTTTGATAAGGTATAAATAAGGAATATAAAGGCATGATGACTCTTTAAAAGTGTCATTCACTCCCTTTTATAGACTGGTTTGGAAAATTGAAGATCTCTTTGATGCCAAGGGTGAAGGGTGAGTGAAACAGGAGTGATTATAATTGTAGGCAATGAGAACCCTTGGCCAAAATAATATAGATGATTAGGGACACCTCCAATGCATGTTTTATCTTGTTTATAACCCCTCCATCTCATTTAAATCATCTCATCTATCCCTATTCTATTTTGGATCATTCCAAGAGGGCCAAATGATGAAGGTAATTTATAAGCAAGCAAATTAAGAGTCATACACCACATTTCATGAGTTTCATGCTTTTGATGGAAATTTGTCCTATGATACCTTTCATGGTATATTTAATATTTCATTATAATTCAGATGTAAATCTTACTCTTATATTGACAAGTGGTTTTGTGACTGTTAGACTTCATTATCTTCTCTCATCTCTCAAATTCTATAAGTAGTAACCATTTTGGCTTTTGTAGACTAATACCACACCATGTATGGTGAAGACCTATTGGTTTTGACATTTTAATTTGCATTTGATTAATAAATTAAATTTGGTTTTGAGTTTATAAACATTTTTTCTAATTGTGCAAAGTGATAATCTTTTATCCTTACTTCCCCTTATCCTCTCATGTTTATGCAAAAAGCATAGCTAGTGTGTTAGACTCCTTTCAAGTGTAAAATTATATTTAGAGTGTGTAATATTCCCTTTTATTCACTTACCTTTTATCTCATGCATATCACCTCTATATTGAAACACTTATGTTAGAACCTCTTAGGACTTTGAAGCTAGTTTATAGGTCATGTTTCTTAGTGAAAGGAGTATAATTGTATTATGTAAATCCTTTTGGTATATCACCCCCTTAGATTATTTTCATTTCATGAAAACTTATATCTATTTTCCCATAAGCAATAAATTAAGTAGGTGATAATCACTTCAAGGAAAATTCAGGGAGCTAGCCATTAAACTTAGAGGTCTACTTCTACTATAGGTAAACCCATCTACCTAAAAGTATTCCCATGTTTATAGAATCTATAGAAGGATTGAATACACTCAAATAGGGTAAAATATTTGGTTACAATAGTTATAACATGCCCACTGGGACCCATTATCCTCAAGATAAATTGTCAAGTTGAATGTTAGTCTTGACAATATCAACTAAAAATTTGTGTGCTACTTAATATTTGATGACTCCACTCAAGGTAAAATATATTTGTAGACCATTATTTTGTCATAAATTTAATATCATACTTCATGGTCCTTACTATGTCATCATCTATTAGAGTTATCAATCCTATCAATCTACCCATTCAACTTAAACTTCCTCTTGAATTTCAATACCCTCAACCTAATCTACTCTTTAAAGAACAAGAAAATTTTTCTAGTCAAGAAAGTGAAAAACTATCAAAAATAATGGATAGGAAACATGCCATACTTACCATCAACACTAAGAATCAAATACATCTTGATGCATATGATGCCATTCCCCCCAATACTACAAAGAGTGTGCCTACATTCAATAGTGAAGGTCATGTCACACCTAGTGAACACATCAAGGATATCTCAATTTTTTGTATTTCTCACAATGTCACTAAAGATAATATTTCCATTATACTCCTTTCCATTTCCCTTAGAGGGAAAGAACTTTATTGGTATAGGACTTTGCCTAGTGGATTCATCACATCATGGGATGACTTTGGATTTTTTTTAACTTCAAGGTTTGAAGATGAAAGTGACCACACTTCTCTCATACATCAGTTCAATGTAATAAAAATATCCCCCAATGAAATAATGCATGAATTCAATGAGAGGTTTCAAAATACTTGGTATATTTTTCCTCCTCCTATGAGACCACCTACTAGTTTTGTCTTCCCTACATACGTGAGATCCATTGGTATTGATATTGCTATCATGCTTCAATCCATGGGTGTTGTCACTCTTCTTGAAGCATATGAACTTGACATTATATCTGAGAATGGTCTCATTCAAGTATAAAATTTACCTCTTAAGGTGTCTATGCATCTATTTACTAATGTTCTAGTTGTTTCTCCAAATATTGCCCAAGTTTTTAATGCAAATGTTAAGCCTAAGAATGCTCTTACAAAGGTAGATGAACCTGATCCATATGTAAGAATTCAAACCTTAGAAGCTCAGCTTAGGTAAGACAATATTTAGAAAGGTTATAATCCAAATACCTATCCCTATAAACAAAAATATGACCAATAATATAGAAGAAGAAGAGGTTAAGGTCAGCCTAACTTTAATAGGACTGCCAATGTTTACAATCCCAATTCAACCACCAATGCAAGAGAGATGGTACTGGTGCATAATAACTTGGTTCAAGGGGAAGATTGGAAATAAATACAATTCATGGATGAAAATGAGGGTGGATATCATTTTTTAGTTTCTCAATGAGGATTTAATCCTCTCCTATTAGTTGAAGATGAAGTCATGATGTAAGTAAGTGAATTTGGCAACCTCAAGGAGAAAACTTCACTAACTTCTTAGTGGAAGATACTTTTGTGCTCAATCAAGTAATATATATATTAGATAACAATAGATACAAGAGGAAGGATTTATGAGGTGATGGTAATGTGCCTACAAGTTCATCTAATCCTTCCACAAGGTAGTAAAGCATGGCTGTAAACATGATAATCCTAAACACTCCTACACCTCCTCCAAATCAAAATGTGGTAAGGTATGCTCAAGGTGACTATATTCCTCAATTTTAAACAACTTATTTGCATCCAAGGATTTAAGATAAGGTAATCACTTATTCTCGAAACATAGTGGATTCATTGAATAATGCAAAGGTATCCATTTCCCTTTGGGATGTCCTCCATATGTCTAGCCAAAAAGAGCTCTTACAAAAGCAACTATCCAACATTCATACTAGTCCTTTATCTCCAAAAAATATTCATGGTCATGTTTCTCTTACTAATTACCCTAACAACATTGTGTAACCATCTACCAAAGATGAGAAGCCTCCACCTTTCTATTTCACTCTCATAGTGGGTAACAAACTAGTACATAATTATATAGTTGATAGTGGTGATTCTACATTAGTCATGACCAAAGTTATAGTTGATAAGTTGGGCCTCAATTATGAACCACATAAAAAAGGATTGATTTAACTATATATTACACCTATTAAGATAATAAGGTTGATTAAAAAATTGAATGTCTCCCTCCATGACTATCCTAGTTTGCCCATCCTTCAAGACATTATTATTGTGGACCTTCTTGCTCATTTTATAGTCTACATTCAAAGAGAATTTACAACTAAGATAGTTGTATATCTCTAAGTTGACTACTCCTTATTTGACTTTTTAAAAAATTATGTAATTGAGGTGACCATAAAAACTCAACCACTTGTAAGGTTTCACATTGAACCCTTTATTGAATCAAGCTCTAACTTGAATTGTGTTATCAATGAGAAGGAGGAGTCTAATGTGGATGATGGTGCTTCTAAACTTAAGGTAATAGATAATTTTTTTATATATTAATATGGTTAATATGTTTATGACCATGATCCTTATGCATACTTTGATAAATCTGACCTTAGCACCTATATCATCAATTAAGAATAATTTGAAGGAGCTGAGGTAAGTGTTAAACATTCTTTCTCACAAGCTATTGAGAGTAACTAATTTATTCATCCATATGATGATGATGTATTTAATAATAAAATAAATCAACATAGTTTAAATAATGATATCTTTCTATCTAATATTGATGAAGTTACCCTTTATGATGAAACTCATAAAGAAGAGGAGGATGACTTATGGTAAAAGTTTAATGCCATATGTTAAGAATTTAATCAGCTAAGTAATATTATTTCCCCTCCTAGGAAGGATATATCTGATGTGTTTTTTAATGATATTAATGATAAGGTTGTTGAGTGTTCTATCAATCATTAAAATAAGGACCATGTTGTGAAAAAAGTGAACATCAATCTATTATTCAAAAGCCTACAGTCCTATAAGGACCTAGTGAGTCTAAAGCAAAAAAATTTGTGATTCAAGGATAGTCAAGAGAAACATATAAGGTAAATTCACATTTATATGTGTTGGATCATGAATAATAATAAATTGATGATCATACACATCAATTACATCATTCCCAAGAATAGATCAAAGTTGAGGCAGTTGTCATACCTTCTAGTCTACAGTTTGAGAAATGCATATTAGATATCATAGTGATCAAGAAGATTATAGCTCCAATAAATGATGTTAGAGAGAAATAAATAGGATCAATCAAGGTTCCAATTAGTCTAATTTCATGCCTAAGAATACATAGAGGTGGTAGGCTTCTTGATCATCTACATATACAAGTGGTTGATGATGAGCATGCTTCTCATGCTAGATTACCTTCATGGAGTGAAAAAGATACAAAAGGAACCATATTTGACTCTAGTTGAAGTATGGTAATTTTTTTAACCTCAATATTTAGGATTTGTAAATAGTAGATCAGGTGTGTCTTTCTTTCAGTTGTGTATTGCGTTCCATAAGTGTTCTAGTTGAACACATGTTTTGTTTCCCTTTTGTGTGTCTTATTTTATGTTATTTTACTTTATGTTTGGTTTGGTGTCAAAGGAAAATTGTGTGTAAAAATTATTTTTAGGTGACTACATGGCCCAATGGATAGGATTAGGCTACTCATATTGGGAAATCAACCATACCACCCTTGGGAAATTGCCAAGAATGTTGACTATTTTGATCACAAGTCAAAATAGGTCAACCCCCTATACTCCAAAACTTGATATAGGGGTATATTATAATATTATAGTGTGTTTTATGGCTTATTTTATGTCATTTAATATGTTTCTATCCTTTCCCATAGTATAATGTAGTCTTTATGTCATTTTGTATCACTAAGGGGTCATATTTGAGTCATAAATGAAGGTGGTACAATTTTCTAAAGTGTCAAAGTGTTATAATATCTCTTCCAACGTCCAATATGTCATATTCCTTGTTAGGAATGTTATTACTAACAAAACCTTATAGGTTCTTAACTAGAAATCAAGAAAACAAGTGAAAAAGGAGGAGTTTTAGAAATTGTATGGCTTATGGGGAAGGGTGGCATGTGGGAAAATCTTATTCAATGACCTTTAAGCTCCATTTACTTCATTTCCATGATTTATTTTATTTTAAAGTTACATAAATAGATCAAAAATATTTCTCTTCTCCATTACTCCACTAGGCACATGAAATTCGCCAATAGGCCTTTTCATAGTATGACCATTAGGAGAGTTTTCAAGTCATATTCTCATGGTGGTGTATAGTAAACTTGGTAAAATTAATTTTCATGGTAGGAAATTTAATAATGGTTGCTTATAATTTATAAATCATTCTTAAGAAGCTAACTGTCTTATTTTATTTACTAATCCCCACACCCTATAGGTTTTGCTTTTGTATGAGATTATTTATATAATCTAGATGGTGAAATGCTTCTCACAAGATGTGAAATTAATTATCTCATGTTTTCAATCTATGGTTATATGTTTGGGGTTGACTTGCTAAGCCAAGCATATGAGATTTCAAGATGAGATCATCATTACTAAGTTGTAGGCATATTTAATTTTATACAGAGGTCCCAGTTCTCAAAATGGTTGGTTATGGGTATGATATGTTTTAATTCATGTTTTCATGTCATAAAAATCACCTTATTTCCAATATTAGTCTCTAAATATCATACAATGATCAAGAACATAGTCATATTCAACACATAATTAGCTCCTTACAAGTTTACAACTATAGTCATAGTGTATGAAGGCCCTAAAAATGTTCATGGAGATGTCATGAAAGGTATAATAGGTGTTAAACATACCCCTATAATGTGATCAATTAAACTAATCCTCTCCAAGTGACATATGAATGACTACACTAACTATTTCTCATATGTACACAGGCCTGTAACACTACTATGCACCTACAAGTTCCCTAAAAGGATTTAATCACATTGAGGAAAGACATGTAACTTGTGTTAAGACCTTAAAGGTTGTAAGGATTCATGTGGATACTATGAAATATCTGAGACTAACTATAAGCTCATATTCTCTATGCATTGCTCATTATTAAGCATGAAATATACTAAGAGGGGGGCTGAATCAGTATATTATATATCTTTTACTTAATCTAATTTCTTTTCTTTAACCACTTAATCTCACATTGAAGATATGAAATAAAACTAAAATAATAACATGCACCACATGAGAGAGAGAGAGAGAGAGAGAGAGAGAGAGAGAGAGCAGATTTTTATGTGGAAACCCAAAGTGGAAAAAATCATGGAGAACAATCTCAAGTATATGAATGAGCACCAACTCAAATTACAAAGTTCACAAGCACCAAATTTTAGGAGAACCAACCCCTTTTCTGAGCACCAACACAACAACTATTTGTGATCACCAACCCATAGGAGCACCAACACCTCTTATGTATAAAACATAACTATCTCTCAATGTTGCTTACTCAACAAATGATAGAAATCTATAATATCTCCTATTTTTCTCTCCTCTAAAAAAGTACAAACCATGCACTCTCTTGAATATTAAAAATGGCTTCTCAAGACTTTATTTATATCTTTCCAAATGACCTTTGGCATTCACCCTTTTTGACCCTTCAATCCTCATGAAAAATGGTTCCAAACTTGCATGACTCTTCATATCCTTGCATTTGAAAATTTACATGGTGACCCTTCATACGCAAATGCATCCTTTCCTCTTTTGTCTTTATCTTGGTGACTTTTCATATTCCTTAAAGTTCCCCTTCATGGAAAAAGGCAATATACCCTCTTTTATCTTCACATAGCGACTCTTAAAAATTCCTCAAGATGACTCTTCATGATAAAATGCATCCCATTCCTCTTTTTTTTTACCCTATGACTCTTTGACTTATCCATGGACCCTCTTTTGACTTATATGTAACCAAAAATATATTCATTAATATTAAATAAATATTAACACACATTATCTAAGATATGATGAATATTAAAAACACCATTAAATGTAATGGGGCCTTTATCACCAATACTAGACCTTTGACATCAATGATAATATTTCCAATAATTTCCCCCTTTGTCATTGATGGCAAACTCAAACTAAAACTACCACATCCTAAAACCTACACTGCACATGCCAACCTACACATACTACCATCTAAAAAACATATAGTAACTCCCCCTTATTATAGTAACTTGTACCTATTCTCTATACCTATTTTTGCACTTGTTTTAGCACATGTAACTGTAATTATTTTTTTTCTTCTCCCCCTTTGACATCAATGACAAAGGGCCTATCTTGGATCTAACACTTAGCTCCCCATCAACTAATACCGATCCTCAATGGTAAGAAGAAAAAAAATTACTCCCAAATTCTCCTATAGATACTCAAATTTATCTTTTGGTAGTGCCTTTGTAAAAATATCTACAATCTACTCTGTAGTACTGATATATTCCATCTTAACCTATTGATCTATAACTTTCTCTCTCAAGAAGTGATATCTAATGGGAATATGTTTTGTTCTTGAATGCATCACTATATTCTTTGAAATATTAATAGCACTTGTGTTGTCACAAAAAATATAAATAGGTTCATCATATTTTACCTTGATATCTTCCAAAGTTTGATTCATCCAAAGCACTTGAGTACAACACAATCTTGCTACAATATATTTTGCTTTAGCTGTAGAAAGTGATACTGAAGTATGCTTTTTTCTTAGCCATGACACTAAGCTATCACTAATAAAGAAAGATCCTCCACTTGTACTCTTTCTATCATCCAAGAAACCTACCCAATCTAAATCTGTATAATCAACCAAAGTGAAATCTCTACTTATGGCATACCATAATCCATAATCTAATGTCCCCTTGATATATCTGAATATTCTCTTCACCAACTAAATATGAGTATCTTTTGGAGCTGAATGATATATTGAAACCATACCTACTGCATGCATGATGTATATCCTTGATTATATCAAATATAAAAGACTATCAATCATAGATCTATACAAAGATTAATCTATAACAGGTGAATCTTCATCCTTGCTCACCTTATTTTCTATACTTATTAGTGTGCCAACTGGTACACAATCCTCAAAACCAAATTTATTCAACATTTCCTTGGCATATTTACTTTGAGATATGAAAATTCCTTTATCTAACTAAAATATTTACAACCCTAAGAAAAATGAAAATTCTCCAAGCATAGACATCTCAAATTATTTTTGTATATTATCATAAAATTCTTTTGTCATCTTTTCAAATTTTCCTCTAAAAATGATGTCATCAACATATACCACAATAATCATTTGATGTTCACCTTCTATTTTTATGTAGAGATTACTATCAAAAAATCCTCTCTTGAAACTTTGATCTTGTAGGCACTTATCAAGTCTTGCATACCAAGATTTGGGAGCTTGTTTCAATCCATATAATACTTTTTTCAATTTGCATACATGGCTACTAATATTTGAGAGAATAAATCCATTAGGTTGCTCAATGTAGACCTCTTCTTTTATATTCCCATTTAGGAAGGCAAATTTGACATCCATCTAATAAACTTTGAAATTTTTTAACACTGCATATGTAAGAAACATTCTAATAGCCTCTAGCCTTACCATTGGTGCAAAATTTTCTTCAAAATCTATTCCCTCAATCTGAGCATATTCTTTACATACTAATCTTACTTTATTCTAGGTCAATTCTCCATTTTCATTCAAATTATTTCTATAAACCCATTTTATTCCTATCACATTGTGATCTTTTGGTCTAAGCACTAATTTCCAAGTATCATTCTTTTCTATCTAATTTAATTCTTAGTCTATTGCCTTAAATCAATGCTTATCATGTCTAGCTTCTTAAAAATTTCTAAGCCAAATTTTGGATAACAAAGAGTAATTAACTTGCTCATATTCACTTACCATCATTCTTTTGATGTGAATTCCTTCATTTATGTCCTTGATGATGTCACTTGACATATTTGGATGGGGTTTTGGTGTCTTTTTTATCCTTCTTCTCATCTTCATCTAATTCTTCAAAGTCTTCCTCTTTAATAATTTCAATAATGTTTATTGGATCATTGATTCTTTGTGTTCCATCTTTTTCTATCCTAACACTTACACTTTCAACTATTTTCTTGGTTTTTTTGTTATAACAATTATAAGCTTTAATTTTTTAATAATAACCAAGAAATATACCTTCATCTACTCTAGATTCAAACTAACCAAGTTTTTCATTAGTTCTTTTTATGAAGCATCTACTACCAAAAACTCTAAAATAATCAATTATTGCTAGTTTGTCTTTCCATAGCTCATAAGAAGTCTTATCACTATTAACTCTCAATAATGATCTATTTTGAGTATGCACTACTATAGAAACTATCTCTCTCTACTATTTATCTGGTATCTTGGATTCATTTAGCATTATCCTCACCATCTCCTAAAATATTATGTTTCTTCATTCAACTACTCCATTTTGTTGTGGAGTTTTAACTGCTAAATAATTTTTCTTTATTCCATGATCTTCACAAAACTAAATAAACTAATCTAACATGAATTATCCTCCTCAATATGATCTTAGAGATTTAATATTTAAATTGGTTTCATTTTCAACAAATGCTTTGAAATTTTTTTAAGCTTCTGATTTTTTATTTAAAAATATTACCCAAGTCATAAATGAAAAATCACCAATAAGAAACATAAAATATTTCTCGCCTTGAGTACTTTGATTTCTCATAGGTCCAAAAAAATTAGTGTGAACAAGCTCTAACATCTGAGTGATCGAGTACTCTTTTGTTTTGAACCACCTTCTGGCCTGCTTCCCATGCTGATAAGGTTCACAAAGTGTGTTGGATGGATTTGTAATCTCTAGAAGATTTTTGACTACTTGATTCTTGCTGATGTTAATTATATTTTAAAAATTTATGTGTCCCATTCCCCTATTTTATAGCCAAATTTCTTCAATATTACTCAAAAAACATCTTTGACCTTTGATGTTTGATAACATATATAAATTATTGCCTATTCTCTAAGCATCTGCAACCAACACATTTAAATGTTTTCTCCTAATTTCACAACTTTTTAAATAAAACTTTAATGTGTTCCCCTAATCACACATTTGACTTAAACTCAAAATATTATGCTTAAGACCTTCTACATATTAAACATTTTTAGTTTTAGTTCTACCATTATCCAAACCTAGTGTACCTTTTTTAACAATTTTAGCAGTAGTATTATCTATGAATTTCATGTTAGGATCCTCCTTAGAGTACAATTGATTACTTTTGTATAAGCAACTAAACACATAATTAAACCAGAAATAATAAGTAACTAGAAATCAGAAACAACAAAGAATAGGAGATACAAGAAACAACCAATCTTGTATTAAACTCTTCTAGAAGGAAATACAATGAAGAAATCTCTTCTTCTCACACCTCTCAATTTTACAGATCTCTTTCCCTCAAGAGTTATCTCTCTCTCTCTCTTAATTACAACCAACTCCACTACTTGAATTAATCCACCTTACAAACTATGAGGATCTAACCCTATTATATAGAACTAGGGTTCATGAGCCATGCATTCTCCACCGTTAGATGCACCTCTTAATCAAAGGTTCAAATCTATCCTGCCAAAAATAGAAAAGTAGACTCAAGACTAACAGTTAGTCTTTACATGCAAACTCACTGTTCTCCTCAAAATTAGAATTCTGGGAATGCACAAATGACTGATGTTGGTCTCTATCTATCTGCATATGACCAATGTCAGTTGATCCCTAACTGACATCGATTGGTCCCGATTGATGTCGGTGACTATGTAACTCTAGCAACCTCTATATTTATTCATCTGGTAAAGCTTTTAGCTCCATAACTCAACAATCTCCCACTTGGAGATAAACAGCTACACCTGTACCTGTACAGCAACATCCTCTAGCTTGTTTCTCCATCTTCAAGTTCAATCTTGAAGATCAACAAAAGTTGAATGAAGATTCAACTTCTCCTTTGTTATCAGCTTTGTTAACATATCAGCAGGGTTCTTATCCATATGAATTTTTTCTAGCTTCAAATGTCCATCCTCCAATACCAGTCTAATGAAGTGGTACCTAAGCTGTATATGTTTGGTTCTTGAATGAAAGGCTAAATTCTTTGCCAAATGAATTGCACTTTGACTATCACTGTACAATCTTCAAATATTTTGCTCCTTTTCCAACTCTTCCATGAATTGAGTCATCCAAATCATTTTCTTGCTAGCCTCTGTGACTGCAATGTATTCTGCCTTTGTAGTAGACAAGGCAACAACCTTCTACAACTTTGAAATCCAGCTAACCACCATTCTACCAATAGTGAACACATATCATGTGGTGCTTCTCTTGCCATCCAAGTCACCTACCATATCCAAATCTACATACCCATGTAGAGAAGTGTTTAACCCTCCATAGCATAAATGCCTACTGCTGGTCCCTCTCAGATATCTGAGAATCCACTGAACTACTTTCCAGTGTTCTTTTCTTGGATTGGCCATAAACTTGCTGGCAACTCCCATTACTTGGGCAATATCAAGTCTGGTACATGCCATTGCATACATCAAGCTCCCAACTAATGAAGCATATGGAACTTTACTCATGTACTCAACCTCATCATGTGATTTAGGACACTGTTCTTTTCTCAACTTAAAGTGTCCAGCCATAGGTGTGCTTACCGGTTTTGCATTCTACATATTGAACCTCTCCAACACCTTATTCACATAATCCTCTTGAGACAAAATAAAACTATGATTTTTTTTGTCTCTCTTAATACTCATGCCAAGGATTTTCTTTGCTGCTCCTAAATCCTTCATGGAAAATGTGTGAGCTAATTTTACCTTAAACTTAGTAATTTTCTACATGTGCGAACCTACAACAAGCATATCATCTACATACAGTAACAGGATAATATAACTACCATTATCCAATCTATTAAAATAAACATAATGGTCAGATTGACATTTACTAAAGCCATGCTCTGTCATAAACCTGTCAAACCTCAAATACCATTGTCTTGGAGCTTGCTTAAGACCATATAAGCTTTTCTTCAACCTGCACACAAGTTTCTCCTTACCTTTGACCTCAAAACCTTCTGGCTAATCCATATATATCTCTTCATCCAAATATCCATGAAGAAATGATGTCTTAACATCAAGCTGCTCAAGGTGCAAATCCTCAATAGCAACTAAAGACAATACAGTCCGAATAGAAGTCATCTTTACTACAAGAGAAAAAATTTCACCAAAATTAATACCTAGTTTTTGTGCAAATCCCTTTACTACCAACATAACCTTATGTCTCATTTGTCCATTCTCTCCTTCCTTTAACCTGTAAACCCATTTGTTTTTTAGTGCTTTCTTTCCAGCTGGCAACTCAACCAAATCCCACGTATGGTTCTTTTTCAAGGAATCAATTTCCTCATTCATGCCATGCTCCCAATGTTTCATAGATTCTACCTGCATTGCCTCATCAAAACTTTTTAGTTATCCACCATCAGTGAGCAACAAGTAGTATAAAGAAGGGGAATAATGAATTAGAGGTTTACTTACCCTTTTAGACCTCCTTATGGACATTTTAAACTCATTCACAGCTTGTTGTCTGCCCAAATTTCTTTCTAACAGTGACCGATCTCGGTCATCTCTGGTCGATGTCAGTTCCACGTGACCGACATTGGTTTCCACATGATCGATGTCAGTTTCTATGTTTTCCTGTGAGTGATGATTTTTACCCATGAGTTCATTTTGGATCATAACCTCTTCCAAATCAAGATTGCCCTACTCAGAGTTATTTAGTCTCTTGAGCTAATCACTGTACATCACCTTCTCATTGAAAACTACATCACGGCTTCTAATAATTTTGTTAGTTTCTAAATTCTACAACTAGAATTTGAAATCTCCAAAACCATAACCAATGAAAGTGCACTGCATAGATTTACCATCCAGCTTCTTTCTATTTTCTTTATTAATGTGCACAAAAGCTTCAAAACCAAAAACTTTAAGAAATGAAATATCTACCTTTTTACCTATCCATGCCTCTTCTGGAATTCCACCATCTAGTATAGTAGAAGGTCTTCTGTTAATTAGGTAAACCAATGTATCTATAGCTTTTTCCCAAAATTGTAAGGGCAAAGTAGCATGCAACCTCATACTTCGTGCACGCTCCATTATTGTTCTATTCATCCTTTCAGCAACTCCATTTTGCTGAAGTGTCCTTGGAACCATCCTTTCCTTATGTATTCCACTCATAGAACAGTAAATTTTAAATTTATTGCTGCAATACTCACCACCATTATCAGATCTAAGGCACTTCAATCTCAAACCTATTTCATTCTCAACCAAAGCTTTCCATTTTTTAAATGTGTCAAAAACATCAGATTTCCTCTTTATGCAATAAACCCATACCTTTCTTGTAGCATCATTAATGAAAGAAACATAATACAGTGATCCTCCAATAGAAGCTACCTGAGCTAGTCCCCACACATTTGTGTGACCAAGCTCCAACTTGTGCTTCTTCTTTATTGACCCAATTTTGAGAAACCTCACTTTCTTCTATTTTCTAAAAATACAATGCTCACAGAAATCTAGATCTATGCTTTTCAAATTTGAAAGCTTACCTTTTGACTTAAGAACATTCATTCCCTTCTCACTCATGTGACCAAGCCTATAGTGCCACAACTTTGCATCTACATCTGAAGTAGATAAAATAGAAGGAGAATGATCAGTAGTATAAGTAGATAGATAAAGTGTACCTACTCTCTTACCTCTGGCTAATACAAGTGCACCCTTGGAAACTTTCCAAGATTCAACTGTGAGAGTTACTGTGCAACTCTCATCACCCAACTTTCCTATAGAAATCAGATTCCTCTCCAGGATGGGTACATGCATGACATCCTTTAACACCCATGTGTTGCCATTCTACAATTTCAACTACACTTTTTCTTTGCCAACAATTTGACAAGGTTCATCATCCCCTAAATAAACTTTTCCAAAATATCCATGGACATAATCATTGAAAAATTCTCTATTTGGGGTTGCATGGAAAGAGGCACCAAAATCTAAAACCCAAGATTCTACTTTATTATCCAAATAAAATATAAGATCATCCTGTGCAACAATACTTGTAACTTTTGCTTCTTCTTTATTACCTTCATGCTGATTTTCTTTGTTATCCTTCAACCAACAATCTTTCTTTGCATGCCCTTTCTTTCCACAATTCCAGTAGGTTATTCTTCCATTTCTAGATTTGGATCTACTTCTCATCTTTGACTTTGACCTTGATCTCCCTTGCTTGCCCTTCCTCTTTGCCTTCCCCTGCTTTCAATACTTAAAGCATTACCTGATGTTTCCTCTGTGCTTTTCCTATGAATTTTTTCATTCAATATTACACTAACAACATCATCAACTTTCAAGATATTTGAAGCAGATGCAGTATTACTAACTTCCATTACCAAACTATGCCAACTTTCAGGTAAAGAGCATAAGATTAAGAGAGCCTTAATTTCATCATTAAAAACTATTTTGACTGAATTTAACTGATTTAATATTGCATGGAAATCATTAAGATGACTAGATACTGATCCACCTTCTTGTATTTACAAATTAAATAATTGCTTCATAAGATATACCTTATTCGAAGCTAAGGGCTTTTCATATAAATTTTTCAAAGTATCCATTAACTCTACCATTGTCTTTGCCTGTGATAAATTAGAAATCATAGAAGATGTCAGGCTCAACCTTATAGATCCAAGAGCCTTTCTATCAAGAAAATTCCATTCTTCATCTTGCATTTTTGTGGGCTTTCTTGAAACCCCACCCAATGGTAAGTACAGATCTTTCTGATACAGATAATCTTCTATCTACATCCTTCATAATTGATAATTCTTGCCATTGAATTTCTCTATTCTTAGTTTACTTTCTTCTACCATTGCTTTACTCCCACTCAATCAGAAACCCATGAGAGTGAACCTATAATCAACAAACACTAACCTGCTCTGATGAACCAAGCTCTGATACCAACTATCAGGATCCTCCTTAGAGTACAATTGATTACTTTTGTATAAGCAACTAAGCATGGAATTAAACTAGAAATAATAACTAGAAATTAGAAATAGCAAAGAATAGGAGATACAAGAAACAACCAATCTTGTATTAAACTCTTCTAGAAGGAAATACAATAAAGAAATCTCTTCTTCTCACACCTCTCAGATGTACAAATCTCTTTCCCTCAAGAGTTCTCTCTCTCTCTCTTAATTACAACCAACTCCACTACTTGAATTGATCCACCTTACAAACTATGAGGATCTAACCCTATTATATAGAACTAGGGTTCATGAGCCATGCATTCTCCACCATTAGATGCACCTCTTAATCAAAGGTTTAAATCTATCCTGCCAAAAATAGAAAAGTGGACTCAAGACTAACAGTTAGTTTTTACATGCAAACTCACTATTCTCCTCAAAATTAGAATTTTGGGAATGCATAGATGACTGATACTAGTCTCTGTCTATCTGCATATGACTAATGTTGGCCGATCCCTAACTGACATCGGTTGGTCCTAACCGATGTCAGCAACTATGTAACTCTAGCAACCTCTACATTTACTCATCTGGTGAAGCTTTTAGCTCCACAACTCAACATTTCACTATGCCACCATTGATCTTCTTCAAGGTTATAAACTTGATCTTGTCTCTTATCATGTGCCTCAAACATACACTATCAATGAACCATGGGTTTTCTTTATTTATTACATACAAATCTATCTATACCAACATATATTTTTTAGGTTGTTTCTTCTGCCATAAACCTGTCTAAATTTTCTTCTTGATGAATGGAGCCTTGAAACTTTGGTCTTTCTTGACTAAATTAAAAATGCTTCTATAATACTAGGCTATGTGTCTAAATTTATTTCACTTGTAACATACTATGGCCTCTTCATTAAATCCTAATAGAGGATCAAAATATTTGTGGCTTCTACTTGACTTTGCATGAGTTTCCTTCTTATTTCTAAAATTACTAGCCCTTTTTGATATTTTTTTTCTTATGACCATATCGATTACAATAAAAATAGTAACCATAAAAATAATACCTATTTGTGTATCTCTAACTTGATTTCTTTTTGTATCTCTATTCCTTCCAGTCTTATTTGTATGATATGTCCTATGTATTATTAACTTCTTCCCTTTTTATTTCCTCTTTTATAAGAGCTTCAGCATAGCTCTGTCCTTTTTCTATGTTAACCTTGTCTTTGAAAGTAGAGGCCTCCCCTTTATCTTTTTCAAATATGATACCTATCTTATAAGATATTGATATTTGAATTTCTAATATCTTATTCAACATATTAGTGTTATTCTCAAATTTTGAATCATTGGCTGCTCTATCATTGATTATTTTATTTGTTTTCTCAATATCTACTTTTAAAGAAGTAATTTCAATAACATACCTTTCACATTCTTCACTTCCTTTTTGCAACTATGATGTTAGATATTTTTTTTCTTGGCTTCTTCAACGTGTGCTTGTAGATCTTCAATTATTTCCTTTAACTCCTTTTCATTTTTCTCAATCTAGAGATTTAATCTTCAATTCTTCTTCTCAAGATATTTTAACTCTTCTAAGGCATAAATGAGTTCTCCTTCTAGATTCACTTCAAATTCATCATGTTCTTCTTCTTAATCATTTGTACTTTTACTTGTGGAGGCATCTTCATGTATGGACATGAATAAAATCTCTTCTTCTTCTAAATCACTGACTCCACTATCTTCAACTGAGCTAGGATATTTAGAATACAAACTCTTCTTCTCAAATCCCTTCTTGAATTTTCCTTTGAAATTCTTTTTGTATGTAGACTTTCCTTCTTCATTGTCACCATTACCCTTATCTGGGCACTTAGCTACAAAATATCTAATATTTTCATAATTAAAATATTTAAAAGTTAATTTTCCTTGATATTTACCTATGCCCTTTTTCAGCTTGCAAATGAATAGAGATTCATTTTCATCTTAATCATCACTATAACTATCACTTGATTCTTGAATCTTAGCCGTCTGTTTATTTGATGTCTTGAAAGCAACTTCTCTCTTTTAGGGTTTCTCTTATTTAGTCTACATCTCATATGCCATAAGAATACCATGTAGCTCATCCATCTTTAGCTTAGCTAAATTATTCATCTCTTCAATTGCCAAATCTTTTGCATCATTTCTCAATGGTAGAGATCTCAAAATATTTTTTACCACAATTGATTTATCTAACTTTTTTCCAAGACCTTGAATCTGATTAACTATTTGATCAACCCACAAAAGATAACTTTCTATATTTTCTTCCTCTTACATCTTCAAACTCTCAAACTATCTTCTAAAATTTAGAAGCTTAGCTTGCTAAACCTTTCCATCACCTTTGTAAATATTCTCAACTTTTACCCAAGTTTCATGAGTAGATTTAAATTGCATAACTTTAACAAATTATGATTTACATAAAATACCGTTTAAAGCTTTAGAATTATTTTCACTTTCCTTCTTTTCCATTAGAGTAGTTACAAGCGTATGTGGCTCTTCATATTCCTCCACCACTCCTTGCCAAATGTAGAATCCAAGGGCCATCAAATAATTTTTCATCCTTATTCTCTAAAAATCATAATTTTTCCCATCAAACAAATGTGTCTTATTTTTAGAAAAACCTTCATGTGATCCATCCATCATGCTTTCCTGATCTACCTTCAAGCTATAAAACTTATTATAAAGGAACCTGCTTTGATACCAATTGTTAAGCATGAAATATACTGAGAGGGGGGGTGAATCAGTATATTATATATTTTTTACTTAATTTGATTTCTTTTCTTTAACCACTTAATCTCACATTAAATATATGTAATAAAATTGAAACAATAACATGCACCACACAAGAGAGAGAGAGAGAGAGAGAGAGAGAGAGACCAAATTTTTACATGGAAAATTAAAGTCAGAAAAACCATGGAGAACAATCTCAAGTATATGAATGAGAACCAACTCAAATTACAAATTTTGTAAGCACCAACTTTCAAGATCACCAACCCCTTGAAAATATTTATGAGCACTAACCCATAGGAGCACCAACCCCTTTTATGTATAAAACACAACTATCTCTCAATATTAATTACTTGACAAATGATATAACTCTACAATATCTCCTACTTTTCTTTCCTCTAAAATAAATATAAACCATGCACTCTCTTGAATATTAAAAATGGCTTCTCAAGCCTTTATTTATAGCTTTATAAATGAATTTTGGAATTCACCCTTTGTGACCCTTCAATCCTCATGAAAAATGGCACCAAACTTGCATGACCCTTTGTATCCTTACATTTGAAAAGTCACATGGTGACCTTTCATAAGAAAATGCATCCTTTCCTCTTTTGTCTTTATCTTGGTGACTTTTCATATTCCTCAAAGTGTCCCTTCATGGAAAAATGTGCCATACGCTCTTTTGTCTTCACATGGTGACTCTTAGAATTCCTCAAGATGACTCTTCATGAGAAAATGCGTCCCATTCTTCTTTTGTCTTTACCCTATGACTCTTTGAATTTTCCATGGGCCCTCTTTTGATTTATATGCAACCAAAATTATATTCATTAATATTAAATAAATATTAACACACATTAGCCAAGATATGAATATTAAAAATACTATTAAATATAATGGGGCATTTATCACCAATACTAGACCTTTGACATCAATGATAATATTTCCAACACTCATGTCTCACCTTCACTACCTTGTTTGCAATTGAGATGTCCACCTATAGGGGGCCCCATAGATATTTGAAAGGTTTGCTTAAAGTTGTGTGAACATGTTTGAGACTTTCCTGGAGGTCTTATAATGTTGGAGATACTGTAATAAACATGTTTGAGGCATTATATTAGTAGGCAAAGTGAGAATTCACTTTAAGAGAATAAAGCTGAGCTTTAGGGACAAGTTTCCCTAAAAACCCCAAAACATAACCCTAGCCACCTTTGGTGTTACCAAATGATGATCTGACATAGAGTATTGATGAGGTTGAATGCATTCATCTTGTATCCATCATGAAGGGGTATAACCTTGTAAAAGAGAGTGGTTGTTTGACTAGAGGAACATGTTAACAAGAGGCTTCCAAATCATGCATTTATTCACTATAGAAAGGTAGTGTTTTCTATAGGATATTGAAATTTCAAGTGGCCTTATTATCCAAATAAGCATGAAGGAGTATATATGCATGATAAGTCATCTTATAAAGGTAAAAAGGGACATGTTTAGTTCAAAGGTCATCAAGAAGGAGTTAAATTATAAGGTTTTGACTTGCATCACCATCTACAGGTACCTTGCCCTCAAAAATATTGCTTACAACTAACTATAGGTACTTATAAGTTCATAGGTGCAATTGGTGAAATCTTGCAAATAAGAACACTTGAAGATTTAAAAAATACTTCCAAATATTTATAACAGGATCTAAAGGTATGAATCATAGGATTTATAGGTTGAAGATCACCTATAGGAACCCTGTTACTCCAATAATGGTAAACTATAGTTGACTGTAGTAGATAGTAAGCTAGAACATGGTGCCTTGATGTTGACATAACATGGGCTTGGTATGAATGGATAAATGTTACGCCCCTAACCTATCACATGTATGAGGATAGTATTAACTGAATTGTCACTTACTTATCCCTCTTTGATGTTATATTACATTTATCTATGCTTTCTTTTGATTAGTAGGTTGGACTATGGAGTAACCATGTCCTAGATAGACTATATAGGAGGTAGTGGGTAATTATTTATCATCATATTATGAATTCTGCTCTTATTGAAGCTTGTGGAGGTTTCCCCCTTGAAGTGGCTTATCTATTACCATATATTTGGATATATTTAAGTCATATTTGGATATAATTCTATTATTCTACTTTATTTTTGAAGTAATTTCATTAAAAGTGGTATCAGAGCTATGATTTGGGCAATCTTGTGGGCGAAACACTAAATTTTTAAATTTTGTGATATATAAAAAATGGTTGTGAAATTATCTTCAAAAATTTTACTGGAGGTGAAAAATAATCAAATTAATCTTTCAATAAAATTTTAGATCATTTAGATCTATTTTACAAAAGTTATCTCTATTTTATGGCTTTTCATAAAATTGCTCTATAGTTCACAATTCAAAGAATTTTTCTGAGTTATTTACATTTTTGGAAAGATTAGAAAAATTTGGCTATGGTATATTATTTGTATATTTTGATTTGATGCTGACATAATTCCAAAATTTCTTGGTCAAAGTTAGGTCAAAAGTGTCAATAAGGGTTGACATCGTAAAACCCTTTTATGGTAGGTCCACAAACTTAGGGCCAAGGAAAGGGTGCTAAAAATCTAGGTAAAACTCCTAACAAGGAAGAGATGGAGTCAAAAGGGAGATGTACTAGACCCTTTATACTAGGGTTTTCTGACATAGATCAAAAAGTGAGCTAACTTAACTGTAGTGTGCAAGGCATTCAGAGTGAGGTGAAAGGCATACAATCTAATATGCAATCCATACAAGATAGTTTGGGAGATATCATGACAGCTTAGAAAATTAATCAGTCAAATCATCAAGCTAACTCTATTGCACTACCCCACTAGGGTGGTTCTCCAACTAGTCTACTTCAAATCTAACTCCATGGCCATAGAGGAACTTATTACCAAAGGTGGATATGCGCAAATTTGATAGAAAAGATACACTCAATTGGATCAACCAAATGGAGAATTTTTTTGACCTACATCAGATTCTAGGTGGATAGAAGGTTACCATGGCATCCTTATATCTTGAACCTAATCAATTCATTTGGTATCAATGGTTGTGTGATCAAAAGAAAAAGATGACTCTCAATGTCACCTGGTCAATTTTTATAGAGGAGCTGCAATTACACTATGGCAATAGTGTGATAGAGAATTACTTTAGGCAATTGGAAAAATTGTGACAAACTAGATCTGTCAAGGATTATATTCATCATTTTTATAACCTATCCTTATGTGTGGAGAAATTTTTTGAAGCAAACTTGAATGACCTATTTTTGGGTGGACTCAAGGACCACATTCAAAATGAGGTACGCATGTTTAATCCACTTAAGATTTTTGATTCTATTAAAATGGCATGTAGAGCTGAGGAAAAATTCATAGCCAACAAGAAGCATCCATTCACTCACTTCAAAGATCATAGCATATCGTCACTAACATTTCCTCCACCTACTAGATTAACCCCTCAATAAATTGAAGAGAAGCGTGCAAAAGGATTATGTTTCGATTGTGACAGCAAGTGGAGTAAAGGACATAGATGTGCTGAGAAGAAGTTATTCTATATTGAGGGACCAAATGAAGATGAAGAAGTAGATGATGCCTCCAATGATGATGAGGAAGATATAAAGGAGGTACTTGAAGATTCCCAACCTACAATCTCTTGTCATGCACTTGCAGGTATTAGCACTCCACAAACTCTTAAGGTGGTTGGTTTCCTCAAGAAATAGAAGGTGACAGTGTTGATTGATTCAGGGAGCACACATAACTTTATAAACCATAATTTGGCCACTTGATTGAACTATTTCATCTACCCAACACTAGAATTTTAGGTCATGATTGCAGATGGTGGCACAATTAATTGTTTAGGCAAATGCCATAGTATTAAGCTTACTATGGGTGGGTACAATCTCAACTCTCCTATGTTTTCTATTCCCATGGATAACATATAAATTGTTTTGGGATTCCAAAGGCTCACAACCTTAGGTACCATTGAGATGAACTTCCAAGAACTATTCATGTGCTTTCATTCTGAAGGTAAGAAAATTGAACTACATGGCATACATGCAAAATCTCTATAATTGATTAGTTCACATCAGATGACCAAGATTTTAAAAAAGGAGGTAGAGGGAATTATTGAATGATTATTCTCCATAGAAGTTCAACCCACATAGGCATCTACACATCCTAATCTATAGATAATTCTTGAGGACCACTCATCTATTTTTGGGGCCATGCCGAAAGGACTACCACCAAAAAGAGAACATCATCATGCCATTCAACTAATTCCAAGTAGTCAACCACTAAATATCAGACCATATAGATATCCATATGCACAAAAGAGTGAAATTGAAAATATGGTCCATGAGATGCTGGAGGCAGGGATCATCAAGCATAGCCAAAGTGCATATTCATCACCAGTGGTCATGGTACAAAAGAAGGATGACACATGGAGGATGTGACCATATTATAGGGAACTCAACAAGTACACCATAAAAGATAAGTTTCATATTCCAGTAATTGATGATTTACTTGATGAGTTACATGGTGCTAATTATTTCACAAAATTGGATCTTTGCTCAGGGTACCATCAAATTAGAATCAAGGATGAAGATGTTCATAAAACTACTTTTAAAACACATGAGGTCCATTATGAGTTTTTGGTAATGCCCTTTACTCTTACAAATGTACCATCTACTTTTCAGAGCTTGATGAACACTATTTTTAAGCCTTTTTTAAGGATGTTTGTGCTAGTTTTATTTGATGACATATTGATTTATATTCAGACATGGGAAGAACATTTGCAACATGTGAAATAGGTGTTGATAGTTTTGGAGAAGCACCAAATTTATGCGAAGCCATCTAAATGTGATTTTGGAGTACAGGAGGTAGAGTACCTCAGTCACATTGTTTCCCATAAAGGTGTCAAAGTTGATCCCCAGAAGATCAAAGCAATAATGGAATGGCCCATGCCAAAAATTCTCAAAAACCTTTGAGGGTTCCTTAGACTAACAGATTACTATAGAAGATTTTTGAAAGGTTATGGTAGCATAACAACTCCACTCACTACATTGCTAAAGAAGGATGCTTTCCATTAGAATGATGATGCCACCAAAGCATTTGAGAAACTAAAATTAACTATGTGCACCACTCCAATTTTGGCTACTCCAAACTTCTCACAAACATTCACTATTAAATGTGATGCTTCTGGGTCTAGATTGGGGGCAGTACTAATGCAAGAAGGAAGACCCATTGCATTTGAAATTCATCAATTCAAAGGTAAGAATCTACAAAAACCTATCTATGAGAAAGAAATGATGGTTATTCTTCATGCAGTTAAATAATGGAGGCCTTATCTGATGGGTAGACACTTTAAGGTGAAAATGGATCATGATAGTCTCAAATACTTTTTGGAGAAAAGATTATTATCTGAGGAACAACAAAAATGGGTAACCAAAATGTTGGGTTATGATTTTGAAATCATCTACAAGAAGGGTAAAGATAATGTAGTAGTAGATGCACTATCTAGATGGGATGCATCCACATAAGCATTACTTTGTGCAATGTCCATGTTACAAGAAGATTGGGTGGATGAAGCTAGCTTATAATGGGAGCAAGACAAGGATACATAGATTCTGATTCAGAATCTCTAGCAAGTTAATTTAGCCTCTGAAAATTTTGAATGGAAAGCTAATGTCTTATGGTATAAGGGTAGGTTATACTTGTGCAAAAATTCAAAGCTTAAGCATAAGATTCTTGCAAAGTTGCATGCATCTCCAATTGGGGGACACTCAAGGTTCTTGAAAACTTATCATATAATTAAGAAAAAATTATTTTGGGAAGGACTCAAGCGAGATGTACAAATTTTTTTGGAAGAATGCTTGATATGCCAACAGAATAAAGGTGAAATGGTTAAGACCCTAGGTCTGTTACAACCGTTAGCAATTCCTAGTCAAAGGTGGGAGGAGATTTCCATGGATTTCATTAATGGGTTGCCTTATTCTGAAGGTAAGAATGTTATATTGTTCATTGTGGATAGGCTTACAAAATATGCCCATTTTTGTCCTCTCTCACACCCATTTTTAGCAAGTACAATAGCATCTATTTTTATGGAAGCAATTCTCAAATTACATGGAACCCCAAAAATAATTGTAAGTGATCATGATCCTATTTTCACTAGTAATTTCTAGACTGAACTATTTTCTTGTTTGGGTACTCAGCTAGCTCATAGCTCATCTTACCACCCCCAATCTGATGGATAAACTGAAGTGGTTAACAAATGTTTAGAGGGGTATCTCCATTGTTTTGTATTAGATAAACAAGAACATTGGATTAAATGGCTACCACTTGTAGAATGGTGGTATAACACATCTTTCCATACCTCTTCCAAAATGTCTCCATTTCTAGCACTATATGGTTACCATCCACCTTCCATCACTTCTTCATTAAATGTGCACACCAAGGTTTGAGATGTGGAAGAACACATTCAACATCAACAAGAGGTTTTGGCTAGTTTGAGAGAGAATTTGTGCTTGGCACAAAATAGGATGAAGTAATAAGCAGATCAACACCATAGTGAGCCAAGTTTTGAGGTGGATGACTGAGTATTTGTTCATTTTTAGCCTTACAAGTAGATGTCCTCAAAGTAATAGAAAAATGACAACAAACTTGCTCCTAAGTCTTATGGCCCTTATCAGGTTCTACAAAAAATTGGAAGTGTGGCTTACAAGCTCGAGTTACCTCATTCATCTCACATACACCAATTATTTCATGTTTCCTATTTGAAGAATGTCATTGGACAAAAAGTTTCAGCCCAGACAGAGCTCCCAGAACTAGATGAAGAAGGATGAGTCATTTTAAAACTATAGAAGATCCTCTAAACACATACTAAGAGGTTGAGAACTAGAGAGATTAGGGAATATTTGATCAAGTGGAAAAACTAGAGTAGTGAAGATGCAAATTGTGAAGGTGAAGATTTTCTGCAACAACATCCAGAGTTGTTCAACATTGAGGACAATGTTGGTTTGAATGGGAAGGGCATGCTACACCCCTAACCTATCACATGTATGAGGATAGTATTAGCTGACTTGTGGCTTACTTATCCCTCTTTGATGTTATATTACATTTATCTATGCTTTCTTTTGATTAGTAGGTCAGCCTATCGAGTAATTATGGCCTAGATAGACTATATATAAGAGGTAGTGGGTAATTATTTATCATCATATTTTGAATTCTACTCTTATTGAAGCTTATGGAGGTTTCCCCCTTGAAGTGGCTTATCTATTATCATATATTTGGATATATTTCAGTCATATTTGGATCTAATTCTACTATTCTACTTTATTGTTGAAGTAATTTCATTACAATAAAAATGAGTTATAATATGTATTAATGACTTAAATTAGGTCTTGCATAAATAATACAAGTTATTATAGTCAATGTTCACCTATAGGCATGTTCCTCTCTAAGGAGAAACATAGTCATAGTCAACCTATAATCTAGACCAGTGCAAGTGAGAGGTGAGAAATGGAAGGTTGGAAAATGTTTTATGATAAACATACATGATATGGAATCCATTGTGATAATGACCACCTTAAGAGATTTGTGTGTAGTGTAAACAAGGCAAGAGGATGTTTCTAGTATGACAACCCATAATAGTCTATACTTAGAATCTTATACACAGTCAATGTTATAAACATTTGTATGAGGTTTTGAGGCATTTGGAGATGCTAGGGTTACCAACCAATCCTAAAAATTTATGAAGAGTGTCACCACACCTACTAAATCTTGTCATGTACTTTTTTTAAATAAATTAATAGGGGATATGCCCTTTGTTCTGTCTTAGATAAAGGTCACTATGAGAATATTAAAACCCTATAGGTGGATCATGAAAGTGATAAGGAGATGAGATAGAGGTTAATGAGACATTAAATAAAGTTTTTTATAGCTGTGTTACACATGGAACAACATGAAAAACCATGTATAGGTGTCAAAAAATCAACTGGGTGGCCTAAACCCATATGGATGCAGTCAAATCCCATTAGGCCTAATCTGCACTTAATGCCTAAAATGGGTTAAAATTTATTTTGTGTTATAGGATATTATCATAAATCATTTAAACACTTGAAGGGGGATTCATAAGGTGTTTTTGAACTTTTTAAATGTAGAGGAAACCACAGGGAAGCCACATTTTGGCTCAAACTAACTCAAGCCTACATAGAATGAAAGGAGAATCTCAAGAGGCTAACTTGAGATGCTCACACCTATATAAAGGATTATAATTGGAAATTTATAGTTTGTAATATCTTTAAGGAGGTCCTAAGTAAATACTGTGTTGAATTTTTTCACAAATTAGATGTTAGGATTGTATGAACAATCCTTAAGGGCTAAAACATCTCTAAACCATCCAAAACCCTTGGTAGTGACCCAATGGGGAAGAATGAAAATCATCTAAGGGGGATATTTTTACTAGTAAATTACTTTTATCTTAGAGAGGACTCTCCAAGGCCCCTTCCCATCAACCTGATTTATACCCTACTTGTATGGACAGGGTGAAAGATGGCTTTTATTGACTATTTTTGGTATTTTACATGTACAAAAGCATTTCAAGAGATGAAAATAATTTTGAGAGAGATATTGGGACCTATCCTAACTCTTAATTTCCATTTCATGATTTAGATAATCTCACAATTTATATTGAGAGATGAAAACTGGATAATAAAATTGTGTAGGATATTCTTTGAATATTCATGCATTATATATGAAGTTGTGAGCTAATGTATTTTATCCTATCCTCTCAGCTTATGAAAATATATAAGGTGAATAGTCTCCTCATTTTGGTGCCAATGTATGAAGATTAATATGAATAGTTAGGAACTATAGTGACTATAAATATGATTGCTTATTTGAAGAAGTTGATGACCTTTTATTGAGATCAATATAGACTTTCTGGTTCATAGTTACCTATCAAATTTATTATGTTAATTCTTATTTATGTTATCATGTTTAATGCTTTGGTCTTAACTATCTAATGTAATATGAATGCTTTGTATACTTAAATAACTTTGGGTTAATCTCAATTTCTTCTTATTGCATGATCATTCACTTCTGACATGCTTCTAGTTAACATGAATTCACTACACTATCTTGCACAAAATAATAAAACTTATCTATCCTCATCCTTAGCATGTTTTGTTGAATAAAAAACCTCTACTAAAAATGGTGCATTGATCATGTAAACACTCATTCTAGATAAATCTATCATAATATGGTTACCAAGACAATGGGATATTGAAACCTTGTTAGACAAAAAAATATGGCACTTTGTAGAAGAAGAATCCAAAAAGATAGGTCTCACCATGAGTGAAATCATTCAGGAACATGTGTGTGTGTGTGTGTGTGTGTGTGTGTGTGTGTGTGTGTGTGTGTGTGTGTGTGTGTGTGTGTGTGTGTGTGTGTGTGTGTGTGTGTGTGTGTGTGTGTGTGTGTGAAAATTTAGTGTGAACTACCTAAATTATTGGATAATTGGTTGACAATACTAGAGTACTACTACTTTCATCCTAGAGTGGAAGAAAACATTAATCAAATTGAAGAAAAGATAAACTAATTAGTGAAACTAGAAATTGAGTGGACAAGAGTGATAGATTATTTGGTTGTAACCACTATAGATGTATACACTATTGAGTTCATAGTATAAGACTATATAACATTTGAAACTATGCAGGACCACTTCATCTAAGGAATCAAAGGAAAATTTTTATAGCAACTACCTATTCTATTGAATATGTTGGTGATGGAAAAGGTCATGGTGCCTATTCCAACCAATATGGAGTAGTCACTTTGGGCATATGGGGATTTTTGTGCATGATGGTGAATGATGTATAGATTAGTGAATATATCTTGAGCCTAAATCTAGAATGGAAATGTGAGGGAAGAAGAGTTAGAAGCAAACTCTGGATTCATAAAGGGAACTATGACACCAAAATAGATGTAATAAATAGATGGATACCCAAGTAGCCACAAATAGAAGTAATAATAGTAGTAGAGTAGATGATTAATGAGTACGTAGAAGTGATGATCAAGATGATGAGTGAAGGTTAAATAAATATAACTATATTGGATGCTAGCAGAAAGAATGAGAAGATGAAGAACAATTAGAAGAAGAGAGGTGAGAAGAGGAAGATGAGAGTAGTTTAGGAGTAGAATAGATAGAAGATATAAGTAGTGCACATCTATAAAAAATGGTATTAATAAAAAAATAATTATTACAAAGATAAATAAAACATAGTCATAGGTTAATCATAGGCTCAAGCATAGCAGAGAAAGAAGTCATTACAAAGGATTATTCACTATAAGTGTATGCATCCCCACAACCCAATCTTATATATCCTAATATAAGTTTTTAGCTAGCTGAGTAGGAGGATAAGAGTTAGGAAAAACCATTCTTAGAGCATGTGAACCATTATGGCATGGATATTTAAACAAAATCAATTATGAAGTATTTGATATATATAATATTAGGTAAAGTTGAGCAACAACAATAACAACAAGGAAGTATAGAAAATCAAAGTGTACCCAAAAATTCCTCTAGTGCAAAGAGTAGTACATAGGTAAGAACACTTAGGATGTAGTCACCTCAAATAATAGTTGTATAGAAGATCCATCTATACCAGTCACTATCATGAATCAATTAGGAGGGTTCTTAAATTTGGCCATCCATGATGGGTCTATAGACCCTAAATATTACCTTCTAACTTATCAAATGAAATGGCAAGTTAAGGGTGCCAAAGATGAAAATTTACAAAAGTGTGAATTAATAGGGGATCTAGCTAGGAGATCATTGGATTTCATATACAAAATATATCTATAATAGTAAATCCTTAAAGACATGCAAGATTGGATCATCATATAATTTAATATTAACAAATGTATTAGCCAGATAATATAAGACTTTAAAGAGATAAGGCAAAAGTTTGGAGAGTTGGTCTATGACTTATGATCATAGATTTTTTGATGTAATGAATAAAGTAAGATTCAATTTGATAGATAAGATAAGGTAGCATGGTTTATTGAAGGAATGTGACGTAGGATTAATTGCAATATGAGATAAAATTAGATGCTAGAGATGCTACACTACATGTAGAATAGATTGAAGATTATGGAGAAGTTCTTGATGTTAACTCAAAATTGGAAAACACATAGTAGTCTTTCATGAAAATAATGGCATAGTATCATAAAATATGAAAACACAAATTAAACATATGGTGTACAAAGTGTAAAAAAGGACACCACTAAAATGAATGTCTAAATGTAAATATGGAATTCTACAAACTTTATCAAATAGTAGGGCATGCCATGACACAATGTCATCTGCTACAACAATATATCAAAAATCCTCAAAATTTGTATTGTCATTTCTTCAAATAAACTAATCATGATGAGAAAATTTTTATATCTTTATAATAACTTAAAGAGGGCATATCCAAAAAAAATTCATTACAACACAAAAAGTCTTGATGAAGTAAACAATCCTAGGCCTGGAGGCTGATAATAATTGTGCAACCCAAATGGGTCCTTAGTGAAATCTGAGTTCACTATAGTACATACCTCATGTCCTAGCTATATGGACCCCTTATTCACTAGGATGGACACCCCTATCCCCTCAATACGAGTATGCAATGCCTTAGAGTTCGCCCATAATGTAGCCACAATAATTGACTTGGACTCCACCAATTATACAATTGCAATTTAGTATGGGAGATAATAATCAACAATACCAACATTAGAATTTTGTACAACCATAAGGAGGATACCAAAGGGGATATAAATCTAATATATAAGGTCAAGATGGTTATAGAGGAGGATACCAAGGTGGTATAGGAAATAACTATCAATATCCACCTCTATAATGTTATCTATGTGGAGGGTACAATCATGCCCAAATAAATTAACCAATGAATCCATATAGATAATGATATTATTCATACTGTAGAATCCCCAATCAACATGATACATAATATTTCCCTATTCTAGAGAAGCAGAGGAATGGTAAAGCTATTTAAAATGTAAACATGGTAAGTCTAGAACCTAAATAAAATACCTTTCTATATGATGTGACATGGTAATAGCATGAAAAAAAGGATTGCCTCCACTTGAGATGCCTCAGGATTAGGGCATTAGAAAGGTTAGATAAGATAAATACTCAGATCTAGCTATAGAAAAGAGTATTATAAATGAAGCTATGTAGTTGTTGAAAAACATTAAGCAAGAAGAAACTACTGATGGTGATGCTACAATAATCAATGCACAAATATATGGTCAAATTATGAGCATCATATGACAAGATAGAGTTGTCACTATGTTAATGAATCTACTGAAACTTTTGAGTACTCTGCACAATGAAGACATATCATAGAACATCATGAATCTATTACATAATCTTTTAGAATGTGCTTAATATGGCTAACAAAAGATAGAAAAACTAGTTTGGTATGTCAAGATGAAGAAACCATGGGATGTTGAAGTGTAGATTGATATTGAGGTTGTAGAATATGAAATATCAAATGTTGTCTTTGATTTTGGAAACATAGTAAATATGATTCCTAGATCCACATGGGAATTGATTGGATGACCAACTCTTAGCTACAACCCAGTAACTCTGAGCTTGGTTGACTACAAAAAAGTTGAGCCTATTAGTATATTAGAGGATGTTGAAATAAAAATCATAGACTCATCTTCGTGAGGAGAATTTAAGGTCATATATATGAAGATTGTAGTAATGCACTACCTTGTATTGATAGGAATAAAATGGGCATATGATGGTCAAATGACTATCAATATAGTACATAACCATTTTGAGGCACATCAAATTGATAAGGTTGTGGTCATTTCCCTCAATAGAGCTCACAAATCATACATAATTCCTATTGAACCAAAATATCCACATGTTTCATAATAAACTAGGTTGATGAGGTCAATATTAAGGAGAATACAAATGCTTTGTGCATAATTTAATGTAACTTCCTATACCAATAGGCTAAACATCAACTATAGTCACTGATCACAAATAAATTCAACACATCAAAACAATAGATACCAAAATCCATAATGACCTAGTTGGTTGTAAATTAGTTTATTATTGATGACTATGCACTATATCTACAAAATCTCCCACTCATTCAGAAGTTGATTTCCTATATCAAGCTGATGATCACATGCAAGATTACATAGAACCACTAAGGGAAGGTATAGTACTATGGGAAATAGTTTCTCATATCAATGATGATTTAGATATGCATCTCCTTAATTGGGATCATGGTTACCATGAACTTTGACCTATGAGGATGGTCTTTGTGCACAAATGAAAAATGCTTGTATACTATGTAATGAAGGATATCAATTATGTTATTTTGCATATACAAGTTCATATTATAACTATCAATTAGTGGGTTAGCACTTTTATCTATACTTTGAAGGGAGTTATTATAACTTTGTGGGAAACTCCTTGAGACAATCAACTTGAGTGGGATGACACTTGTGAACTCATGATCAACAAATTTTAGCCACCATAATTCATCTACACCAATTGGCCATTATTTAAAGAAGGTGAGTGCCCTAAGATTCATGTACATAAATGTGTTAAATTTTAGAATGAGAAACATGTGGAACCCAAGTATTGGGTTCAAATTTTTCACAATTCACTATCTCCACTACACATAACATGGTACATGCACCAAGAGCATAAGAGAGAAACCAGGCATTAGGCATAATTTTAGAGTGATTTCATTCAAAATTTTGCCTTTGAAGATGAAAATATTTTAGTTCATAATGCATTATAGAAACTCAAGTAATTTCTATGCCATGGGTGTGTGGAAGATGTGAGCACCTCAACAGAATCAACTATGTAGAGAAATGTAGCCTCTAATCTTAATTTGGTAATTTAAAGGTATAAAGCTACTAATATTTAAGAACAAGATTTGACGTAGACTTTCATCAAATCTAGGATGAGGTATAAGACAAGGAAGACTCTGATTCTAATGCTGATTTAGATTTGAATGATTTATTTGGACTTAAGTGGCCTATGAAACCACTCAAGGACACTAATGTAGTGATAACTAAAGAAGATAATTTGTGCAGCATCCCAATCTTGGAAAAATAAGGGTAAAGGAAGATCTAGGAATCAGTGGATGAAGGAAAACACAATATATATCAACAGCCTCTCAAGAAGCATGTTGTTAACATTGGAATAGAAAACATTCCAAAATTGGCAAGCATAGGTGACTATTGGACAAAGATTGAAATTTCAGAAGCCCTACAACTTCTAAGGGATTACCAAGATGTCTTCTCAAACAAATTCTCAAAGGTTAGAGGAGTTGACCCATCTCTTGGTGATATATATATTGAATTGAAAGAGTGCACACATCTAATCAAGAAGTGACTATATAAACTCAATCCCAATATGAAGCTAAAAGTAAAGGCAAAAATGGATAGAATGTAAGATGTAAATATAATCTATCTAGTAGAAAAAGTTGATTGCATAAGCCTAATGGTAGTACAACCCAAGAAAATAGGAGAAATATAGATATGTGGAGACTACCACATTTTGAATGATGCATTTGTAAATGATCCATTCCCCATACCATTTATTGATGAAGTTTTGGAGTTTATCATAGGCCATGAAGTATATTCTTTTATAGATGGGTTCATGGATACCATTAGATTCTGATCATAGAGGAAGATCGAGCCAAAATTAATTTTAAAATAGATTAGGGTTATTTTGTATATAAAGTCACATTGTTTGGCTTGAATAATGCACCTATGGTGTTCTCATGCATAGTAGTTACAACATTCAAATATTTCATCCATGAATTCTTGGAAGTTTACTTAAATGATTGGGTATTTTTCTCCCTATATAAAGAGCATTTGTCCAAGTGTGTAGACACTCAAAAATGTCACCTAGACTATTTTTTTATGTCAAGTTAACTTGGACCCATTTTTTTATCTTTAGCTTAGTAAAATACCTAGTTAACTCATGACCCTACCTTCAAACTTGACCCTTTTTAATTTATCAAATTCAACCTCCTATCGTTTTTAGGATCTCAACTAACACTAGTCAACCTAATGAGTGTCAGTTAGCCTACCCAGTGCTAATCATATTTTCCAAGCCTGTTTCAAATCCATTTCCAACTGTGTACGAGATAAACATTACATAAAATGTAAAATTTCACATGAAAATCATACAATGTAGCATCACTTCAAATTAGCATCTTTATCCCAAACTTTTTTATCAATTTCTTCCCTCTTCACTTCACAACTTCTTGTTATACAATGAGAACTATTGGAAGAGCTAAGGGGAATAAATTTGCATTTAGACCCTCTTATTCTCTTGTTTAGGTATTAAAGTAACTTGAGACTCTATCTATGTGAATTTTTAAAGATAAATTACTATTATGCTACCCAATTTTCTTTAGGTGTTAAGTATCTCAAACTTTACATCCAACATGGGTCATTTATTTATTGTTAACTAATTTACTTCATTGTAACCTTTCTACCTCAATCAAGTCACCCACACCCCATTTCTCACCCAATTGGTCTATACTCAGCCTTTTACCCATCCACCATTCCTTTTTAATCCCACTTTAATATCTTATCATATCCACATAGGTAACCATCATCGGTTCCTATAACCATCATCAATCACAGTAACCATTGTCAATCACTTAACCATCACTAATTAGATCAACCATCACCGGTCAACTTGACCACCACCACTCACCTATTAGAGTAAATAACATATTGTTATTTCTTAGCCCCTTTACACCTAGAAAAACTCCATTTCCACTTCTAACCTATCTATAGGGTTTATTTAGACTTTCTGAACCAGATCATGACCCATTTTGGCATGGTATTGACCCACTATGCTACATCTTAATCATTTTATTGAATAGGTATTTTATTTCTCTTTGGCATAAGCATTTATTTTCCTATCAATTTAAATTCAATTGTCTTTACTTAATTTTATCAGCACCATTTTTTATTAGGGGAGTGGATTCACATTTGTCCAAGGTTACTTCCACTTCTTAGAGCTAGGATATGCTAGGCATTTCGCCTTTTATATCTATTTAACCAATAATTTGTTTTAGTGTTGTCCTATTACATGTGGTCTTTCCTCACCAAAAACAAATTCTCACTTCATCTAGTCATCAACAAGCACAACATTTAACTAGGTACATATCTCTCATCATTTATTTCTTTCCTTCTTTCAAAAAGTTAATAATAGAGTTAGAAATAGTAGGAAACATTCTGACACCCCTGGTGGGACCCTTTCTGGGTTCATAGTTCTATTTTGGCATATAGTTTCACTAGTGATATTCATTTCCTTGCATTTCCATAATTTTTTAAATTCAAAAGATAAACTTTTCATTTTTTTTCTTTTCTAAAACTTAAAAATAAAACATTCATTCTAAGCCTAAGTTGCATCTTCATCTTACATTAAGTGCATTATAGTTGTTTTGTTTTCATCCAATGACATCAAAATCTTTCTATTGGTTAAAATTGAATGCATTCAAGGTTTGCATGCTTGATTTAGCTCATATAATTAATTAAAATCATTATGAATTAAGCATAACACACTTATGTTACACTACCAAACCACTTGCATAAAACAAACATCAAAACTTACTTGAGATAAGGCCCATTGGGATTTCATCACCCTTTGGATCACCTTACCCTACTTAATAATCCCACTTGGATTTAATCACCAAAGAGAGGATCTACTCCATTATCTAGTGGAGTATAAACTCTAGACAAATGGTATATATTGGCTAAGTATCCTAGCTCATATTTGGGCTCATGAAGTGCGAGGAACAATCCCCTAGTACCAGGCCACGTACCCAATCTAGTGTAGATTATTTTGAGCACAAAAATTTAACCTAAAAACATCCTTAGGTATTTCTTATAGTACTTGACTGGTAAACCAATTTCACCTTTCACACTCTTTAAATCATAAGCCAAAAGTGATTTAAAATGAATCCTAGGATTAATTGTGCTTTTAGTGTGTGCCTTGTTTGCTTTGAGTTCTTCCTTTGTCTGCTTATTGTTTGAGGTGAGAGGTTCGCTATCCATTCCTAATTTATCACATGGTCTTTACCCAAAAACAATTGAGAAATATTAACAACCAACCACCATCTAAACCCCCCATGCATTACCCCACCATTATCCTTCACCTACTAGACCTTTAATGGTTCCCAAAGGTGATGTGGATTTTACTACTTTTTTGGACAACAACCAAATGGCTCTTGAACACTATCTTAATACCTTTGCCTACCATGCTTTGGCTAATTTTATCCCTTTAATGGATCCACCTTATGGTATGCCACACCACCTCATGGTTGGTGTTACATCAACCCAACCTTCTATTATCCAAGCTTCATCTTCTACCATTGGATCATCTACTACCACTACCCAGACACCTGTTACCCCATCCAATACCTCTAACATGGGCTCAAATTTACCCCTTATCACTTATTCCCAATCTACTGATGTGGCTTCTTCCACACCCATTTCTACCATTTCCTCCATATCAACCAATATACCAACCTCTACACCATTTTAAAACCTAGTACTATCCATACTAAAAACACTTCACCCCATTAGCACTAGGGTGACTACCCACAAACAACCCACAAGCACTTTAGTATTACCAACCCAAACCATTCCCCCATCAACCAACCCAAATGTACCCCTAAACCAATTGTTATAATTTTTGAAATAAGTCCCCACAAAATCCTCTCAATATATTCCCAACCCACAAGGATATATTATGCCTTTTACCCAACCCTCAATGCCTATCAGTCCTGCTAGGGCACTATCCCAACCTCAAATTACCACATACAAATATCTAGCCACTTTTGTACCTCTTATCACATATTAGATAGTAGCTCCAACCCAACCTCAAAATAACTTACCATCGACTTACACAACTACCCAACCCCAACCCAATTTGATTAGGATGCTTATGGATAAGATGACCCATCTCAAGTCATCTATCTTTGGGTCTCATAACCTTTTATCCTATGACCAAATCTATAATGAACCTATCAATCCATCTATTCCAATTCATTCTTATCCTCCTCAATGAGAACTCCCTAAATTCTCTAAGTTTTAGGGTAAGGAGGATCCTCAAAAAAAATTGATGATGTTTCACCATTCTTGTTACTTGATTACATATGATGATTCCCTCCTCCTCTGAACCTTCCCTATGTCTTTATCAAGACCCACCTTGTATTGGTATAGTGCCCTTCCTAGTCACTCTATCTTTTCATTCTCCCAACTCATGAAAATCTTCTTAGAACATTTTTTAGTGAACATATCCAAGAATTTCTCCATAATTGACCTCTATTCCATCAGGTAATTTGATGATGAATCAATCAATGACTTTGTTGCATGATGGTGAGGTTTCATCAATCAACTATCTTTTTCACTACCTCAACAGAACTCATCAAGATTTTCTATAGGGGATGTGTGAAACACATTGCTCCCACCTTCAATTAAAAACATTTAAAACCTTTGATGAAACATTCACTATGGCACAAAAACTTGAAAATTGGACCATAGATGAAGGGAAGTTGAAGCTACACAACTACAATTCTAGATTCAATCCCAATGATCCCTCTCCCATTAAGACAGCTAAACAACCTAATCCTAAAGCCAAAGCTTCTACAAACTTAGTGGTGTTGAAAGTTTCCCCACCTCCATCTGTTAACCAACTACATCAAACCACTCCTTCCAATCCTTCTTACCCACCAGACCAAAATCAAAACTAGGTTCCCCCTAAATAATTCACACCTATTACAGAATTTTGTGCCTCCATGTTAGATAAATTTTTGAAAGCTAATGTTATCTAACTCCCACCTATCAAGCCACCCCAACAATTTGACCTTTATCACCCCATGCCTAGGTGGTACAATGAAAATGACCATTGTGCATTCCATTGGGTCAATGTACATGACATAAATTGATGCAATACATTTAAGAGTCTTTACCAAAACCTGATCGATAATGGTGAATAGTTGTTTGACAACCCTGACATACCCCCCAACCATTCCCTTGATATTTTTTTCAAACCTTTTCCTAACCATGATCCACCTACCCAACCCCATAACAACCAATTTAAACCATCCTCATCTCATGAAGCACACACTATCGACATGGTGGATGAACCTCTTACTTCGATCACTCCATCTACTTCACCTTTAGAAGAATTGAGTTTATATTTCATCCTTTTTGGTACCCAAATAGAGAAATCAATAATGTCCATCCTTTCACTTAATCAAGCTATACCATATCTACCCCTTCATTGACCAAATCACCAAGGGAGTTAGCTATTGATGTAACCACCTCTTTCACTACCCTACCTATCAAAACACTAAAGCCATTGTCTATTCCATTAGATACTCAAATGAAATAATAAATCATGACCACACCTACACCCCCAATCAAAGAGACATACATCCCCCCTTTGGAATCCACCTTGCAAACATACATGACCCCATATATCTAATCAACAATTCTAAAACATTCTAGCCCAGGAAAACATGAAGGAACCATTCCCTCTACTTCACCCAAAGGCTTAACATTTGAAATAATTGACCAAGGAACCAAACCTATTTATATGCCCTTTTCTAGGTTAGTGCAAAGTCTATAATTCACTTCCCAACCTGACCTTGATAGAGCCACCTTCTAGCATCATCTTGGGATACCATACCAAAATAAATCCAAGCCCTTTACCTCATCGGCATCCACCTTTAAACCTATTATCAACCCTTCATTAGATGTCTCTTTCTCCCAAGCCATAGGAGAACCATATTACCCAGCTCCACCCAAGTCATCTCATAATTTTCTAACCAGACCAATTAGGAATCTGGGAATCCTCCCAAAGCCTAGCATTTCTCACCCACCTCTGAAGTTAGATCTAAATCCATTGAATCTAGCCAAAAAAACCACCAACTAAAATAAATAAAAAAGTGGATTTGTCTAAACTTCCACTCCAATCTCAACTTATACCACCTCTTTCTCATTTACCAGCTATTTTAGGACCTCACCCTACTACCATCCTAGTTACATATTCATCTTCAATTAAACCAACCCCCTTTTCTATGCCTACACTTCTGCCTCCCAAGCCATCAACTCTTTCATCATTCTTAACCAATTTAGCTACTTCTACTTTCCCCCTATTATTAATCCTTAATCATCTAACTTGATTCCATCTACCTCTAAATAAGCCATAACCAAGTCACCCCAACCCAAAGCATCCACCAAATCACCTGCCATTTCTAAAGACAACCCCATACCTAAGAAGGTTGATATTTCTACAACTAAAACTTCATCACCTCCAATGCCTCTAAATGAATCCTACTTGGTTACTTTACAAAGGCTATTATAAACATCTTCAATTAAACTTCCACCCATTAATCTATTCACCCCCTCTAATACCAAACCCTTTTGTTCTGATGACAATTTTATCTGTGTACCATAGGGCACTAGGACATGACACAAAGAATTGTAAATCTCTCCAAGAACTTGTTCACTGACTATATGATGATGATGATGATTTGTTATCAGATGAACCACTTTCACCCTCCTCACCAACCCAACTAATAACATAACCAATCAAACCATTGACCCAACTTATACTGGATCCCCCACTTCTACCTAAAAATGAAGGGGAAGAACTAATGCCATTACCTAATCTAACTGATCTTATTATCTACACCATTCACATGATTACCTGATCTCAAGCTCAACAAAGGGGTAAAGGAAGAGATAATGTGTCTATTCCATAGACATATCCTTCAAAATCTAAACCTTCTAACTAATATCCAACACTAACCTCCTCACCCATGCCATCACCAAGACCTAAGGTTTCTATCTTAGGTGTACCCTCCACTAACTTTTCTACATCCATTAAACAAACTATGTTGAAGCAACTTCACCAAGCACTGATGAAGATGAGTCTTTGACTTGATCAACACCTCAACTCATCACTATCAGGAACTGATAAAATCTCTCCAATCTATAGACGTACAACTAGATGACCCTTATCCTCTTTCATCTTTTGTTGGGACTCTCCAACATTTAGCCATCATCACCTTCCAAGATTTTGAGATACCTCTAGCACATTCTAAAGAGTCCAATCCTCCTCTCTTTATCACTTCATACATCAATCACACCCATATAAAAATAGCAATGATTAATGGAGGAGCTAGTATCAATATAATCTCTTCCCATACTTTTGATCGACTGCACTTACCAAAAAGCATCATGGCCAAAAACACCATAGTTCTTCACTCCTTGACACAATAACCACTACCTTGGGGACCATTGTCCTTCATATACACTTGGGACCTCACACCATTCCTAAACTATTTTATGTTTTAGAGGTTGAGTTCTAATATAACATTCTCTTGGGATGCCCTTGGATCCAAGCCATGTGTTGTATCCCCTCTACTCTACACCATTATGTTAAATTTGAACATGAAGGGCAAGTTATAACCATAAAGGCTGACCCCAGTCAATTTTACATCTTTCAACATGACCTATAGGTCTAATGATGTGCTTCTTCCTCATTAATCTACCTCATAATCAACCAACCCTACTACAAATCCTATACCACTAACCACCACTCATAGCACTTCCATAATTAACAATGATGAAGCCTCAACTAATACATCTATCCCTTCTTCTTAGATTCCCATTAATGATCCCTTATCACAAACATTCCAATATCTCTCCCTTGGGGAGTGCCACCTTCTTTCTTTGGATGATTTACCTAATCCACAAGAATATGAGAACCTCAAATATGACCCTTCATATGACCCTAATCTAGGAACCATTATCCTCTTTGGTCTACTAGATAATCAAACAAACTTTGTTTATAGGGGACTCAATAAACCACTTCTTACCCCTACTTATATTTCATATATACAATAATTAATTTTTGATTTATCCTACCTAGATAGTCTAGAATTTGCTAAGATATATCTTCATCACTATGCCTAAAAAGGGTTTGTCCTTGGTCATTATGAATAGGGACCCCACACATTCCCTATGATCAAAACCTTATAACCACATAATTACTTTAGCCTTGGTTATGTCCCACTAGAGGAACCCACTGAATCACCTCATTTCATTGCTCTTATCGATGAGGACACCCCTCACCATCAACCCAATCACCATAAAAATTTGAAGACCTTGACATTATCCCCCCCTAGCTTTTTTTTATCAACATTGTTAGCCTGGGCCCTCTAATTTATCACAAGGGTGGCCAAACTAAGTTTTTTCCTCTCATTCACCCCAAGATGGTTGAAAAGGACTCTTTTACCATCAACACCATCCAACAAAAAGATGATGAGTCCATTCTATCATACCTTGGTGCAGGGAATTCTTCTATCTACAAATCCCTTGCTCTTAAAAACCAAATAATACTCAATGAATCCACCACCGATGTTAATTTGGGAACTCAAGATAACCCCCACATCATTAATCTTGGCTAATATTTTAACCTAAAATAAAAATAAGATTAACCATTCTTCATTTGAGACCAAAACATTGAATTCACATGGTCTTATCAGGATATGCCCAAGATTGTCCCTTTTATCACCTTTCACAACATTGTTACCCATCATAAAGCCAAGACAATTTAGAAAAAGCTTCACAAGATGCATCCTTGCATCACCCTTCTCATTAAACAGGAGATTAAATATCTCTTAGTCATCAACTTCATCCAACCCATCGACTATCCACAATGGGTCTCTAATATTGTTACCATTACTAAACCCACTGGGGACTTTACCTTTGTGTGGATTTCCATGACCTTAATGTCACATACCCAAAATATGACTTTCCTTTGTCTAATATTGACCAAATAGTTTATCTTACCATTGAAAATGAAAAGTTTTTGGGATATAATCAGATTATTATTAACCCCTCTAATTAACATAAAACCACCTTCATTACCCCTTGGGAAACCTTATGCTATCGAGTCATGCCCTTTGGTTTAAAGAATGCAGGGGAAACTTATCAATGAGCCATGACCTATATCTTCCATGACCTCATCCTTAAAATCATGTATAAATATTTTTATTATCTCCTCAATAAATCCAAATACTGCAAGCACCATCTATGATCTGAGCAATATTTTAGGTGATAATTCAGGTGATGGTTTTACCCTAATTGGTGGCAGAACTTCTGGGAGCCATAACTTTTGCACTATAGCTCTATTTGACTCCCCGTTTAAACTATTGGAAAGCTAAGGATGAGGGTAAAATAATTATATGTACTAATATCTTATAATTTGGTTTTACCCCTTGAAAATAGAATATAAGTTCCCCAAATTTCAATTTTAGTAGTGCAGTCTAAAATTAGTAAGTTTCTAAAAATAGTAATTCCTTTAATTTTGTATTGTTGTAAATCATGGAAGTAAAACCACTTAATATGAATCAATATTAGTGACCTTCCACATCCTCATCCTACCTTTAAAATGTGTATAAATGAAGATGTAACCCAAAATGGAAATCATACATCTCTTCCCAGAGAAAGGCATATGTTGTATCTATAATTTTGAACAATAAAACATCTATTCTTAGAGATAACATTATTATAATTATGTTATTATTCTTTCTTGAATTTTATTTCAACCAAATATTCTAAGTTTTGGATCAATCTATTTGTTCTCATGATCATTTTTGACCAACTAATCAAATTTCATGTCAAGCCCAATCCCAAGAAATGTATTTTTAGGGTGTTATCTAGGAAACTCCTTGGCTTCATCATCTCCCTTCATGGAATAAAAATTGACCCTACCAAGGTCAAATAAATCCTATAAATGCTTCCTCAAATAAACCTTAAATAAATTCATAGCCTATAGGGTAAGCTCCAATCTATCCATCGCTTCATCTCCTAGCTATCAGATAGATACTAAACCTTTCACCATCTCCTTTAAAAAGACACCTCCTTTAAGTGGACTAAATATTATAAAAAATAATTTAATTCACTCAAGGATTACTTACTTTCCCCACTAGTTATTATCCCACCTAAAGATGTCCAAACCTTCTACCTTTACATCTCTACCACTGATCACTCCTTATGGGCCATGATCACTTATTGATATGAATAAAATAAAGAGGAAGCCATCTACTACATAAACTACACTATTTTTTAGTATGAAACATGATACACCCATCTTGAAAAACTATGTCTCACACTCATCTTTTCCACCTCCAAACACCATCACTACCTTCTTAATCATTAAACATACCAACCCACTCAAGTATAAACACTCCAAGCATACCAAAATCAATGTATGGTTAAGTGGCTCATGCTCCTAGCTGAGTTGAATCTTGAGTTCCTTCAATAAAAATACATTAAGGGGAAGGTAATTATGTAAAAATTATTTGAGTCACCCCTACCAAATAACCAACCTATTTATCTTAACTTTCTTGATGAATATATTATGACTCTTTCTTAGGAAAGAACCTTCTACCAAATGACCATGTTTTTTGATGGCTCCAAATGAATATGTGGTGGGGGTGTAGGAGTAAATCTCACTCTTCTTTATGGATAACCTCTTCCACTTTCCTTAAAACTTGACTTTGATTGTACCAATAACATGGCCAAATAAGAAGCCTTAGTTATATGTCTCCAGACCACTCTCACCCTAGGAATAAAAACCATTTCTATCTTCGATGACTCCTAACTCATGATCAACCAAGTCAATGGATCTTAAAAATGTGCAAATGATGTTTTAAAAAATTATAAGCTTCTAGTTCATGAAATCTTTACATCCTTTGACCATTATCAAATCCATTTGGTTAATCGATCCACCAACAAATTTTTAGACATGATGGCTTCCCTGACCTCTCAAATTACTTCTTAACTCATTACATCTAAATTATGTGTCACCATTCATCATTTTATCAATAATTCATATCATTTTAGACTTTCCTACCATTTATAGTGTGGATCCATCTCTTTTTGACATCTGGTATGACCAAAATTTTAACTACCTTAGCCTTGGTATCATACCACCTAACCTCTCAAAAAATGCTAGAAAAGCCTCCATTCAGGGAACCTCTTATTATACCATACTAGGGGGAATCTTATACAAGCATGGCTTTGATGGCCTTCTTCTTTATTTTCTTCATAGTCGTGATATTTCCAATGCTATTAAGGAAACCCATGATGGTATCTATGGGGGACATTTTAGTGGCCTCATTATTATTAAACAAATCCTATATCTTGGCTACTATTGTCAAGAGAAGGGATCTGGACTTTAAGAGGTAAGACAACCTCTACCCCAAAGACTAGAGAGAAATGTGTATCACCTATTATAGTTAGAATGTTAGTGTGATAGGCCCATAAAGTCCAAATAAGCCTTTTTATTACCTTCATCTTACTTTCCATCTTTGGGGTAGAGGTCATCTTACCTCTCAAAGTTTGAGAATGATTATTGTCAAGAATGTCTTACACACTTCAAGTTGTTTGATGAGCATCACCTCACCACCCTTAATCATCTTTGTGTCTACCAAGAACAAATCACCCATGCTTAAAATAAATATCTAAAAGAGTGGGAGTTCAATATTAGAGACATTATCCTTAAAGAAAACTAGCACGTAACCGATATGGATAAAAGTAAAAAGGGTAAATTTGCTTTCAATTGGCTTGGACCTTATATCATCACCCATAAGTATGGATCAGAAGCTTATCATTTATACTCCCTTGAAGGTGAATCAAAATCTAAGCCTCTCAATGCTTTACATCTACATCCTCTCTTCTATTAATAAGGACCTAATTAAACCTTGTCATCTAACTTGAGCTTGTCCATTGGTTTACAAGACTTTCATCTCCCTTCTACCTTTACCCTATTCTCTTGAGGACACTTGATTAAAATAGAACCATGTGATTATACATCATAGTTGTAGCTTAATCCTAAGAATGGGCACCATGGCTTTACCCACGACATGGCTCTCATGGATACTTTTCAGCTCTTATTAGATGGAATCACATTATCATTCATGTTTCAAATCATATCCCATTACCTATCAATTGCCTTTTGTGATAAAATTCTTACCCCCATGAAGGTATAACTTTAAACTTGAATAGGCTTATCCATGTCTGAAACTATCATTCAAAATAAAAAATGGGATATTAAAATTATCACCTCTGGCATTACAAACCGCTCCCATGAAGGATGGTTATCGACTAAAAAAATAGAAAAAATATAGACCACTCCCTTGGAGGATGCTTGAAATCTTAAAAAAATAAAATTCAAACTTGGACGACTCCCTTAAAGGATAGATAAGTCAAAATTTTCAAAAATGCCAATCATGTGAAGCTTCTTGCATCGATCAGCTTTAACCTAGAAAAATAAATAAGTAATATAAAATAAAATTTATCCCACAAAGGGGACCATAATCAACCTTCCCATAAATTTTATTTTTAGAATTCTTGCATCAATTAGTCTACACCTTGTATCATGACATGGACTTGTCTATTCTAGTTCTTTGGTCACCTACATAAGGAGCAAGCTAACCCATATTCGGTTACCATATCACCCATTTCCTATTTAACCATACCTATTACCTACTTTCCCTTCATACACTCTCTAAAATAAGGGACTATGATCTCACTTGGCACATTACATTTATGATGGCATATTTTCACTAAAAACATGCTACTACGAAGCGTATGGAAGGATTATATGCATTAAGACTTATCCAACTTCAGTTTAAAAGGGTCCTTGTTAATGAACTCAATATGCCTTTTTCTTGATCCCTCTTATTTGGTTCATGATGTCACTGTCTCTCATAAATACCTTTCTCAAGAATTTGATACTTCTTTTATCAAATCCTGTCAAGTACATACCATAGCATTAGTAAAATTGATCAACTTAGCATGAACCATTACAATGACAAAATCATATTACACCAACCATTTTGCTTCATCAAATAAAAACATTGACTAAATTCCCACATTTTATCCTCTTAGCATATGAACATTGCCCATAAATCAATATCTAAATATTAACAAATCCCATTGCATACCTAAGCTGAACATATAAATCCTAACAAAACCATAATATATCATCCATAAAAATTAACAATACAACATCACAAATGCTTACATCATAATAAAACCACATCCATCTCATATAAATCTCATGAACCAACAATACATTTCAAAGTCTATAATCTCTTAGATATACATCTCATGTCATCAACACATAGGTTGATATCAAAATTAGATACACATTATTCCACATAAACCACTCACATATCAACATCCATAAATTAAAAAATCATCATCTCCAATATCTTTAAACATCTAAAAACATCTAAGTTTTATAATCAACATTCATAAAAAAACATATCAATAACAATCGATGAATCTCTATGAACAATACATCATATAAATCATCTAAATCACATATATATACAACATAAATACATGTCCTATACATATCTCTCAAGCATATATATAGATCACATCATCGGTATACAAGCCATTAACAAAAATCATGTACATATACTAACGTATATATATCAAGTCCCTAGGGTACCACTACCACTGACCCCACCTACACTTACACCTATACCTCCATTTGGTGGAGGTCCCCTTGGAATACCTCCTTGTCATCTTATTATTGTTTCCCACTATCCTAGTGTCATGAGTGTTGGCCCACCTACTAACATCACCTAGTACTCACCCCACCTCAGATCATTAGGGTAGTGCTCCAGTATAAAGCCATTATATCTAGCTCTTATAGAGAAATTATATATTGAGCATGTGTAACAAAACTAAGAGGTTCCACCATTGTTTTACCTATCTACCTTAGTGTATCCCTCTCATGTGTAACCACACCAAGTGTAACCCTTGCTTAATCCCTCTCCACTGTAACTTTGGTAATTTTCCCCTATAAAATAGCTACTTGTCCCTATGAGGTAGCAACCTATATATGGGATTGGTCCCTCTCCATAGTCAATCTTTTTAGTTGAAACTAAAGAGTGGAAACCTATCCCTATAAAGTAGAGATCTAGGCCTGAGCCACTACTAGAGATGCTACTATCTGTGGGTCACCCTATACTAGTTCTCCTACTAGATCAATATCCATGGACCCATAACCTCTATCATCCCAACCAAAATTAGTTGTAACATATCTAGCCTAATACCACATAATGTACCCATCAGTGAATCCTACATCATCTATAGTATCTCTCACTAGTATCTCCTCATAATCTAAAATAACATCTTCAGTTGTATCTCTTAGAGTAAGATCTATGTATCCTCCCTCTTGTATAAGGGGGAATCTAATGAAATACCTTATACTAATCCAAATTATCAATGTACTCGATCAATAAGGATGAGATTGATCTCATCATCTCATCACCCATATATTCATCTCTAATTTTTTAATGAGATAGTATGATACCTATATCCAACCCATAATGGCCAGATAACATAAGGCCTCCAAACTATAACATCAAAAACTAGGCTATCTAAGGTGTCTTTGAACCACTCTACATCTCATACACCCCCACCTTCCCCTATCAGGGCACCAGCTCTCCTCCAACACATGAAATCCACTCTATAATATGTAGTCATATAAGCATCTATGGGTAACCCCAATGGTATCAATACCTTGATGTGCTCGTATGCACAATAATGGAGTATAAACCCCACATTGATCCCATAATGTTTATGTGCTTTGAACCCACATAACTCTCTATATATCAATACCAACAAAACTTAGGCCCACCTAAATACGGTCCTCCTAAATAGCATCTCTATGACTACCCCTAGTATTAGGTATGGTAATCCCCCATGACTCAAATCTAGAAACATGAATCACATCACCACCTTCAACATCATCGTCAATAGATGTCTCTCTACTAGTGCCCTCTAAAATAGTGGCTCGATGCTCATGCCACCCACATACCAACCCACATGGTCCATGTCTACATCATAAAACAACTCCATGTGATAAGGAATTTCCTCCCTCTCTATGTGATAAATTGGATCCCCTCAAATAGGTAGTTAGGTAATCATATGCATATCCTCTAGTAGGATTCTCATCTCTCCCATCAACAACTAGAAAGTGTTCATTGTCAGATCCCATCTCTTGATAAGGCCAATAATCATGGCCACATCTCATGGTAGCTACTAGTAATGTCGCATGGCTCTTAAACCCATAGCCTCCATGTGCCACCAGTCTTCCTCTATCATAGTAGCCTAAACATCTACAAATATCCATGGAACTTGATCACTCATCTGAATTTATGCATGTGCCTATGAAAAGATAATTAAATCAACACCATATACTTACTTTTACACCTCACATAGAGTATCACCCCACCCCTCTCTTTTACCCACTCAGTACCACCTTCAACCCTTAAAATTATTATTTAAATACCCTAACCTCTTCTCCTTACCCCCCAACTCTATGTTTGACCTTCTAAAACCTAAACCCTAAATCTTACACACTCCCACCTACACCTTGCATCCTACACCCTATGCCCTAAACCTTAAACCCTAAACCCACTATCTTGCCATTTTAAAACCCCTTTCCCCTCTTTTTATGACTGGTGATGGTTTCCCTAACCATCATCATTCAACTCTTTCCCCTTTTTCATCTACCACTTAACCATCATTGGTTCAAGTGAACCATCATTGGTTAATGTGTGTGAGCATTGATAGTGTAAATCAAACCCTCAACCTCCCCAAACCCATCAAATACACTCTTTCACTACCAATTTCCTACCCTAGACACCTCACACACATATATACCTTCTCCATGCTTTCCCCCCCAATTTCTATCACATACAAGATTATTTTTACCAATTTAAAACCTAGGGTTTTTTTCCTACACATTTGCCCACACAACTAAACTTCACTCTCTACATACCCTTAATACAATAAATAAACTCAAATTATACAGTCAAAACTACCCTACCTCATTCCATGAAAAATATCATGGTCAGATTCTCTATCCCACATCACTACTATAGTCAAAACATGCTCAAATACTCACTCACTCACTAACACACTCTCACCACCTCAACAAACACCCTTTGATCATAGACAATTTTCACACCACCCACAAGAATAGCCAAATTCAAATGATGAAAATGACATCCCATTTTCACTTTTTACCTTTTGGTTTTTAGGGTTTTCCCCTAACCAACACCGATCAGGGTGACAATCACTAGTAAACCCCTTTGACCATCATCGGTCAACGGACTACACCCTTTTTTATTTTTAAAAGCACCCATCTAGGTGCTAAATTTTTGGGACTTCCTCCCAACCTCATATCTTTGGAGATAACCCTTCTCCATTAAACCTTCACCCAAACCAAACCTTGTGGTGTTTCAAATTAGGGCAACCTAGTTAACTATTGCTCCTTTAAATTTGGAGACCAACTATTCTCCATAACCAACCCATGAACCTTGTCAAAACTATATTGGTCTTAAAGTTCATATTAGATTTGTCATCTATGGGACTATATAGCTAGCATCCTCTTACCTAGTGCATTAGGATTTAGTTTAGCCATCCTTTACTCAACCAACCATCTAACCCATTTACCTACATCTACCTCAATGTTGGCCATTGTTACACCCAAACTATTCACACAATTTACGGTTACCTCATTTTGGTCATTTTGACCACTTAGACTAGTTTTGGCCCTATTAATTTTTTTTGAAATTCATACTACCTCATGCACAACCTACCCATTTATAATTTTAAAGGGAGTATTTCCTACCTTGGATACCCACAAAATCACCCACCCTATCTCAGAAACTTGATACTTGTGACCCGATCAGCTATGACCAATGTTGGGTACTAGTTACTATCTCACTTAGACTAGACCTCAACCTTATTGTTATTAATAATGATAAATTTTGGTCCTTATGTGATCTTAACTATCACATTTTTTGTGCATTTTTCATCTCAAATAGCATAACCCTTAATCACCCACCTCATGACTCACCATTTACCATCTATCAAACTATGAACTAATTTTAGTTTTGCCTCATCGACTCTTGATTTGAGGGGGAATACCTCCTCCCATACTCAGGATGACTAAACAAGGCCCAAAAAACCATTATTTTTTGTTCTATGTCTTATTAACCTAAATCCATAGAACAAAAAGGAGAAAAATGTAGACACTCGAAAATGTCACCTAGACTAGTTTTTTATGTTAGGTTACCTTAGACCCATTTTTGATCTTCAGATTAGTTAAATACCTAGTTAACTCATGACCCTACCTTCAAACTTAACCCTTTTTAATTTATAAAAATCAACTTCCTATCTTTTTTGGGATCTCAACTGATGTTGATCAACCTAACTGATGTTGGTTAGCTTGACTAGTGTCAATCATGTTTCCTAAGCCTATTTTAAAGCCATTTCCAGCTATGTATGAGATAAAAATTGCATAAAATAGAAACTTTCACATGAAAATAATATAATGCAACATCACTTCAAATTATCAACTTTATCCCATACCAATTTATTAATTTCCTCCCTCCTCACTTAATAACTTCTTTCTATAAAATGAGAATGGTTAGAAGAGCTAAGGGGAAGAAATTTGCATCCAAGCTCTCTTATTCTCTTGTGCAAGTATTTAAGAGACCTAAGACTCTATCTATGTGAATATTGAAGGCTAAATTACTATTATGCTACCCAATTTTCTTCAAGTTTTAATTATCTCACACTTTACATCCAATGGGTATCATTTATTTATTTTTAGTAATTTCCTTCATTGTTAACCTTTCTACCTCAATTAGGTCACCTATATCCATTTCTCACCCACCAGGTCCATACTCATCCTTCTTCCCTTCTACCATTCCTTTTTAAACCCACTTTAATATCTTATCAAATCTACATAGGCAACCATCACCAATTCTTATAACCATCACTGGTCACAATAACCGTCACTGGTCACCTAACCATCATTGATCAGATCAACTATCTTCAGTCAACCTGATCACCACTGGTCACCTATCAGAGAAAATAATATATTATTATTTCCTACCTTCTTTACACCCAAATATACTCCATTTCAAATTATAACCTATCTATAGAGTCTATTCAAACTTTTTGAACTAAATCATGACCTATTTTAGCATGGTATTGACCCATTATTCTACATCTTAATAATTCTATTAAACAACATTTTATTTATCTTTGGTATAATAATTTATTTTCTTATTAATTTAAATCCAATTATCTTTCCTTCATTTTATCATCACCATTTTTTATTAGGGGAGTGTATTTGTTGTCCCTAAAAAGTGATTCCTCATTTTTTAGACAACGTAGGACTATTTTGGTCCTGCTTAGACCAAATTATTTTTTCCCCTTTCCAAAAATTTGTTTTGAAACATTCAATTTCGTCATTTTCTCAAAAAAAATTATCTAAAGGAAATAAAGGGACTAAAAGGTTCAATAGGTTCAAAGGCTTCTACAGGCAAGTTTGATCAGAAGGGACTAATTTCTTGCACTTGGAAACTTTCAAGATAGGTTCAAAGCTTTGGTTCAAGGTACAACGGAAGCTACCAAGTGTCATTGGCCGAACCCCTTTATGCTTTATTTCGAAGAAGTGGTGGAAGATGCCATGTGTCCCTTTTGAAAAATCATTATAAGCCACCATGTGTCTACATCCATGTAAGTGCTAGAAATATGCAGACCATGCCACGTGTCCCATTGTGACTCACCAAAATGTGACAAGTGTCAGCATTCGCCTCTCAAAGTTTATTATAAGCTGTAAGCCTTCTTTCGATAAAGCTTCTTTTAGAGTTCTATAGAGGGTGACAAGTGGCAACTATGAAAGGCCCCAATGTATTCATCTAAGAGTGGTGAAATGTGCCACATGTGCCTCCAAAGCTTGTCAAAAGCTGACAAGTGCCAATATCCACAGTCTCTCCCCTTCGATTCACTATTTTGAGTAAAGACCATGTCAGGCCCAGGAACGAATGACTAAATGAAGTGGAATGCAACAAGTTTCTACATCTTCATGACTAACAAATGTGTTTAGACTACACCACATGTATTTGTATAAATCGGTGGAGGCTGGCAAGTGTCATCGTCTGTGAGAGCTTGAGTGAGCCCTAAGCATTTCTATGATGCTAAGAAATCCTGATAGTAAAAAGTGTCGGGTGTTGATGGTGGAGGGTTTCAACATGATGCAGTGGAAGATGTCATGTGTCCTCACCTATTCTTATAGAAGGTGACATGTGACACTTGTTAAAAGAGGTGGATGATGCCACATGTCAAAGGATGGGGCCCCCTAAAATGAAAAAAAACATAAAATCAAAGGTAGGTGACTTCCTTCAAACAAATTATCTGAAGGAATTCCTTCAAGCATTTTGTCCAAAGGAAATAAAAAGACCAACAACACTCCAAAGAAATTAAATCCCGAAGGCCACCTAGAAGATCCAGAAGGACAAAGACCCTTGTGGAGGGACACTTGACACATAAAATGGACCCTATGAGATCCCAAAGGGCAAGTTCCCTTCAAGAAAGGCCAAGCCTCAAGGTGTAGCAGAAGCTACCAAGTGTCGTATGCTGAGACACAGTCCCTATCAAGTTTTAAAGGAGTAGAACCCACCGTGTGTCCCAACCCAACGCAGGGAAAGCCACCACGTGTCTGCATCCATGCTCCCTTCAGTCTCTAACAGTCTCAAAGCTTGTTCCCAGAAGCTTATTTCAAAGCTGTGGTTTCTACCACATGTCCTCACCCACATCATGGAATGATGACAGGCCCATGGATGTCAAATTTAAAGCGACTGGCTATCCATTAACCTTTAATAAGGAAAAGACCCATGAACACCAAATCAACTACATTCAAGTGTCTATTGCTTTTTTTAGACTCAAAATATGAACCCATATGCATTCAAAAAGCCTAAGGCTAAGATCAAGAGAAGGAAGAGACAGAGAGGGAAACTTAGCAAGAGTTACTACCGGTAGCTGAAGTAGTTCACTGAGTAGATATTTAGGGAGCTGGTAACATTGAGATCATCATCTTCTTATCCATTTGGAAGTGAAGATAGAGTAGACAGCTATGAAACTAAGTAGATGAATGAATGAGTGATTTAGGCTAAGGAGGAGGCACTAAGAGAGGAATCGACATGCCACATTTAAGGCAGCCGCCCTGCTCTAGTAGGGCCCTTCTTGACAAGACCAAGAATGCATCCAAGGCATTGAGTGCACTGAATAGGTTACTTCATTGGAAAAAAGTGCCAAGTCTGTCCTAGCCTCTATATAATGAAAACTCTTTCATTATTACAATAGAGACCTTTTTGATTATCAGAAGCAAAACTCTGCCCAAATTGAAAGGCATTACTGAGACTTTGAGCTCAGATTGTAATTCATATTATTTTATCTAAATGAGAAAACAAGTTACTTGTAGACTTTGCGCTGTTATATCTTGTGCTAGCCTAGGAGATTATTCGTATGTCTATTTACTAGAATCTTTCTTGTCCATTTGACTTAACAAGCAGAACTAGTGGAGGTGATCAAGAAGGTGTCCTGAAGGCTAGTTATGGGATGATGTTGTGCCCCCATAAGTACCTTCAGTGTGTTTGCATTTTCCTTTCTTGTGTAAAGAGACTTAGGACAATGTGGTGCCCCATTGTTCTTCATTTTTCTCTCTTGGGTTTATGGTCACTCAGCACCCCCATTACCTGTTACTTGCTACTTGAAAGATTCTTGCTGCCTGGTGAAGAATGCTTCTGAAAGAAGAGAAGTGCCTTCTATCATTGCACCAAGATTTCTACTATTTAGGAAGGAATCTAGCTCTTGGCTAAAAGTTGCTTTTGAAAGAAGAGAAGTACCTTCCCCATCACCTAGGATTTCTTCCTTATTTATTAGCATCATCTTTAAAAAAAGAGAGATGGATGGTTCATCCCACCCCTATGTCTTACTTTCTACATATATATTATATATAGCCTATATATATTTAATAGGGAACCTCCCTTTGATGAGAGGAGAGATTTGTCTTTGGTTGATGTAGTAAAGTTGCACACCTAGGTGACCAATCTTTTGATGCTATGGTGATAGCAAATATTTTGAATGTCAGTTAGCTGGTCAACAAAATATTCACCCAACAATTCTGGCAACTACGCTAGGGAAGGACAAGAAATTTGAAGCCTCAAGCTTCAAACTAAAGTGTGACTAGTCTTTTTCCATTTTTGATCCACAATCTGGCAACCCCATGCTATACCACAAGCTAGAGAGCTCAAGCTATTGTTGATCCTATCTTTGATTTAGCATAGCAAAGATATTTTGACCTACTTCTTCCCCAACCCCAAGTTCAACGATCTAGGAGTATCCCTCCTACCCGTACCAAGACACCAACACAAGATAGAACTACTTTTCCTATAGTTAATAGAGCCTTACCCATCCCAATTATACCAATTTTTTTATCCCTGCTTTCAATAATCCTATCATGGCAGCTCAAGGCCCCTGGGGTAACTCTTTCAGCCTACTTAATTTAACTCCACCCCTACATGAACTTCCACGAAGCTCAAGAAAGAATTTCCCCAAATTCTTTGGGGATGGAAAAGTCCATCTTGATGAACATGTTGATGCCTTCAGCATAGCCTGTGGCATGATAGGCGTAGCATTTGAGGATGTGGTAATTAGGCTTTTTGTGGAAACTCTGCAAGGTGCTACTATAGACTAGTTTTACCACCTGCAAGCCCAATCAATAACTAATTAGGACACACTTAGAGCCAAATTTGAGGCCAGATTCAAGCCTATAGAGGATGCACATGCCTTGTTGACCTAGCTCATGTAAATGAAGAAGGAGCCCCAAGAGCCTATGAGGGATTTCATAGCAATGTTTGATAAGCTGAGGAACCAAATTCCTGTTATTACTCAGCCGACTCCTGAAAACCTTAAATGCTTCTTCATTAACTCACAACTACCTGAAGTGAGTTTCCTGCTGAGAAGAGCTAGTCACATAGATCTTGAAGCTACTCAAGATTTGGCTACCAAAGTTGAATATGACCTTATCTTAGTGGGAAAGATAAGGAGGGACCCAAATAAAGGTAAATCTTCTTCTTCTTCAGGATATTCCCCTTCCACCACCACTGATCCTATGATGCAAAAGCTAGAAAATGAACTGCTAGCTCTTAGAAGGAAAGTGGCACAAGGAATGTCATCCACTCCTGCATACAGAGATATACCTAGGAAGACATTTCAGAATCAAGTGTACTAAGGCAATGATGCTAGGAATCAGGGACAACAAAATTTCCTTCCTCCTCCACAGAAGAATCTCACCCTCGAAGCACCTCCAACTGACTCAGTAGTTGGATATCTTGAAGTTGAAGCAAACTTCTCATCCCAGCCTGAGTTGAATCCTAAATAAGATGCTAATCTCTTCACTGAGGAAGAAGAAGAATTAGCTGGTGACTCCCATATTGGTTTTCTGAACTATCAAGATGAACCTATGAGTAAAGGCAATGTAGCTAAGGGGTCATACACTATATTCACCCAGTCTAAGAATCAATCAACTCAATAAGCTGATAAAGAGAAAGTAGAGGAGTAACCTCAGCTATTAGTTTCAATTGCTAAGCGGGGATCCACTCTCCCTTTCTAGCCAAAAGGCCCGGTGATTGCAAGAAAGGTAAGTACCCCAAATTCCACTATGCCTTTTACTTCAAACTCGCAGTCCAATACTTCCCCCCCTAAAACTCAAAAATATGATATCTCATCCTTTGTGCCTAGTTCATTTCCATCATTTGATATAATTGATCATATTAAGAAAATGAAAATTCAAATGTTTGAATTTGAATTCCTGCAGTCCCATCTTGAACAATTAGATAAATTGGTTCAGTATGTTAAAAACTAGAATGTCCCTATTGAGCAAGCAGTTCCCAAAGTGACTCATGATCCTCCTAAGGATGCACCCACTAGGAATAATCTTGTCATTTACCCTCCTCCCACTCCTATTACGACTGAACCTTTTTATGTCTCATTACTAATAAATGGATGGTAGCTAAATAATTACATTATTGACTTTGAAGCTTCAGACAATGTCATGCCTGCTAAAGTATCTGAATCCCTTGATCTCACATTGACCAAGATGTTTGGTAGGCATTTCTTCATGGAGAACAAACAAGTGCCACTATTGGGGCAAATAAAAGACACACAATTTGCCTTTGCTACCTTTCCAAACAAAATAATCAAGATGATTGTCTTGGTAGCAGACATCTCAGCATCATATGGTATCCTTCTTGGGTGGAATTTTTGTAGGGATGTTAGTGGTGAATTGAGCATGGATTTTTCAGAGGCAAGGATTCCAATCAAAGGTGTCATGAAGAGGCTACTTCTTGAAAAGGAATCAAAATACGTAGTTACCCAGACCTCAGCACCTGAAGCTCAAATCCTGTTTGAGTCTTCAGGCCTAGGTAACTACTTTCTATCTACGGATGAAGTTCATGAGGCATCTGATAAAACTCCTACTGGTAACAACCTAGAAATGTAGTCAGGCAGAATAGTTAAAGAATTGGCTAGGCCTAATGCAAGTGTGGAAGAATCCCCTCCTCAGAATAAAGAAGAACCCCAAAGGAAATCAGTATCAAATGAGGTATGGATTCTTGAATTCGATGGTAGTTGCTCTTCCACCAGTTCAAGAGCTGGGGTTGTGTTAATATCTCCTCAGGGGGATATTTTTCCTTTATCTAATAAGTTTTAATTCAGCAACACCAATAACATAGCTGAGTATGAATCTTTGTTGTTGGGATTAAGAGTTGCTAGGGACAAAGGCATCAAGCTCTTTCATGCCAAAAGAGATGCTAAACTAGTGGTTTGTCAGGTAAGGAACCTGTACCAAACCAAGAATGAAATATTGCATCATTACCACAATCTAGTCTAGGACCAGCTTGAAGACTTTGATGCTTTCAAAATCTCTATATTTCCTAGAGAATTTAACAATCAGGCAGATGCATTGGCTATTTCAACCACTCTTACCCCACCCAGATTTCAAAGGAGATAGGTACACTATTGAGTTAGTCTTTAGACCAAGCATGCCTGATAATGCCAGTCATTAGCAGGTATTCGATAATGATAATCACATTATTGCTTCTTGGAGTAAAAGGATAGCTTTAAATGGCTACATTTTGAAGGTAGTGAACCTCAAGAGCCTAAATCGACTCTTGAATTGATTTCAAGCATAGGTAAAGAGTTCTTGCAATTGAAAGGGAATAAAATTCCCAAAGGCCTTGTTTCTCTTGAGAAGCTATTTGATAAGCATGATAGATTCATCAAACAATAACAAATAGATTCAAACTCTACCTAGGAGTTTGATCAAGTAAATCTAGGAACCAAGACAGACCCTAAGATGGTGAACATTGGGAAGTGTTTTACTCCTAAGGAACGTTTCAAGTTTACCACTTTGCTTAACGAATACATGGATGTCTTAGCATACTCCTACAATGACCTAAAATAACTCTAGCCTAATGAAATCTGACACAACATTCCTCTCAAGGTTGATTCAACACCTTATAAGAAAAAGTCTCAGCATTACAATCCAAAGATATTAGGTACCATTTTGTCAGAGATTTAAAAAATTCTAAATTCCAGCATAATCTTTCCAATCCATCATTCCACCTAGATTACCAATATAATACCTGTAAGGAAGAAGAATGGTGAAATTCACCTTTGTGTGGATTTTAGAAATTTGAATCAAGCATCCTTGAAGGATAATTATCCTTTGCCAATCATGGATCGAGTGCTGCAAATAGTGACAGGCTCAGAGATGTTATCAATGCTAGATGGCTTCTTAGGATACAATCAGGTCAAAGTTGGTGAAGCAGACTAGCACAAGACCACTTTCACCACACCTTAGGGCACATTTACATATAAAAGGATGCCTTTTGGCTTGATAAATGTTTGCACCACCTTCCAAAGAGCAATGGACCTTACCTTCAAGGATGAGATGGGTAAGTTCATCATAGTTTATCTTGATGACTTGACTATATTCTCTAAGCATCACCCAGATCATGTGAGCCATTTGCATCAAGTGTTGAAATGCTACCACCAAAATGGCATTTATCTAAACCCTAAGAAGTCAATTTTTGGAGTAACTGAGGGGAAACTTCTTGAACACATTGTGTCTAAAAGAGGCATAAAGATTGACTCAGACATAGTCAAATCTATCCAAGAACTTTCCTTGCCCACAAGCAAGACTGTTGTTCACTCTTTCTTTGGGAAGGTGAATTTCTTATGGAGGTTCATCCCTGAGTTTATTGAGAAGACTAAGCACATTATAAACATGATGAAAGGGAAAGCCACCTTCAGCTAGATTGAAGAAGGCAAGTCAGCTTTTGAGGATATTAAGACTGTTATTGCCCATGCTCCAGTTCTAGCCTGCCTAGACTATAGCAAAGAATTTACTATTTATAGATATGCTTCAGAACATATGCTTTCAGCAATTCTAGTTCAATAGAATAAAGGTGTGGAATCTCCCATTTCCTTCATAAGCTATCCTCTCAAAGCTCATGAGCTAAAGTACTCAAATATGGAGAAACATACTTATGCAGTGGTGAAGGCTGTGAAACATTTTCATTTCTACATCCTCAATTCTCAAGTGACTGCCTTGGTCCCTGACACAATAGTGAAATCTATACTAACTCAGCAAGAGTTTGGGATGAAAAGAGGTAACTAGGTTGAAAAAATATAAGAGTTTGATCTAATCATCAAGCCAAAGAAGCTAGTGCATGGGAAGGGGTTATGCCAACTGATTGTTGATAACAAGCCAGGAGAGATAGAGCATGAAGAGTCAGAAGTGGATAACTCACCTACAGTCATCTTTGTCTCCACCACAAATGAGTGGTATTTAGGTATTGCTCATTTCCTCACTTATGGTGAATGTCCTGAAAACTTGTCTTATAAAGAAAGGAGGACCATCAAGCTAAAAGCCACTAATTTTGTCCTCTGGGACAATGGCCTGTATAAGAGGCACCTTGATGGAACATTCCTTCACTGTGTGGACAAGGAGCAACAAAGCCAACTTTTAAAGTCCTTCCATAATTTAGCTTGTGGGGGACATTTTTTTGCCCCAGTGATAGCCCATAAGATCCTACAAGCTAGGTACTATTGGCCAACTCTCTTTCGAGATACATACAAGTGGGTCAAGAGATGTGAATTGTGCCAGTAGTTTGTCGGTAGGCCCAAGCTAGCCACCCTGCCTCTCAAACCAGTGGTCATAGAAGAGCCTTTCTAGAAATGGGGAATTGACTTTATTAGTGTTGTGAACCCATCATCAAGTGTTTCACATGATTATGTCCTTACAGCAATAGACTACTTCACCAAATGGATGGAAGCAGTTCCAACCAAACATACTACTTCATAAGTAGTATGCAATTTCTTCAAAGAAAACATCATGTCCAGGTTTGGGGTCCCAATCAAAATTGTCACTAATAATGCTACCTGCTTCACTTCCTAGGAGATCACTCAATTCTACTTCCACTATAGAATTACACTCTCCCATTCCTCTGATTACTTCTCACAAGAGGATGGACAGGCTGAGTCAAGTAATAAAAACTTAGTGACTATCATCAAGAAGCTGGTGGATGAAAACTAAAGGACTTGGCATAAGGCATTGGTTGATGCTCTATGGGTGGATAGAATTACACCAAAGAGAGAAATTGGTATGTCTCCCATCCAACTTCTTTATGGTGTAAATGTTGAGATACCAATCACCTTAGAATTGCCAGCATTGAAATTGGCAAGGGCAATTGAAGGTCAAACGTATGAGAACTCATTTGAGAAGAGGATCATGTGCCTTGCTAAGCTGAATGACCAAAGAACTATAGTGGTGGATAGAATTTCCACCCATCAAAGTCTGGTGAATAAGCTCTTCGACCAAAAAGCAAAGAATTGTGATCTCTGGATTGGAGATCGAGTCCTGTTGTGGGACAAGAGAAGAGAAGTAAAGGGGATGCATAGAAAGTTTGATTCCCTGTGGAAGGACCCTTTCATTATTCATCAATTCAATGGTAAAAATAGTTTCCTACTGAAATATCAAGATGGGACTCTCTTTTCTCTACCTCATAATGGGAAACATCTGAATCACTTTAACTCTTGAAGTATTAGATGGGTTCTCCTATACATATGTATATTTGTATAGTCTATTGTTCTATTTTGTTCATTTTGTTTTCATTTTTTGGAGCCTTTCTTTTTGGGTAGCATGACTCCATAGCCTAATGGCACACTTTAAGGAACTAGAGATTCTAGTTTCTACTCCCCTCAGCTATTCCAAGTTGTCATCTGAAGAGAGTTCCCCAACAAGAGCTAGATGTCCCTGAAAAGTGATTCCTCATTTTTCAGACAACATAGGACTATTTTGGTCCTGCTTGGACAAAATTGTTTTTCCCCCTTTCCAAAAATTTGTTCTGAAACATTCAATTTCATCATTTTCTCAAAACTTTTTGTCCAAAGGAAATAAAGGGACTAATAGGTTCAATAGGTGCAAAGGCTTCTACATGCAAGTTCGATCAAAAGGGACTAATTTCTCACACTTGGACACTTTTGGGATAGGTTCAAAGCTTTGGTTGAAGGTGCAGCAGAAGCTACCAAGTGTCATCGGCTGAGCCCCTTTATGCTTTGTTTTGAAGAAGTGGCAGAAGATGCCATGTGTCCCTTTTGAAAAATCATCAAAAGCTGCCACATTTTTGCATCCACATAAGTGCTAGAAATATGTGGACCATGCCACGTGTCTTATTGTGACTCAACAGAATGTGACAAGTGTCAGCATTCACTTCTCAAAGTTTCTTATAAGCTATAAGGCTTCTTTCGATAAAGCTTCTTTCAGAGTTCCACAGAGGGTGATAAGTGGAAACTATGAAATGCCCTAATGTATTCATCTAAGAGTGGCAAAATGTGCCATGTGTCCCTCTAAAGCTTGTCAGAAGCTGACAAGTGCCAATATCTACAGTCTCTCCCCTTCGCTTCACTAAATGAAGTGAAATTCACCAAGTGTCTACATCTATGTGACTAATAAATGTGTTTGGACTATGCCATGTGTCCTTACATAGATCAGTAGAGGCCAGAAAGTGTCATCATCTATAAGAGCCTGAGTGAGCCCCAAGCATTTCTATAATGATACAAAAGCTTGATAACAGAAAGCGCCAGGTGTCAATGGTGGAGGGTTTCAACATGATGTAGTGGAAGATGCCATGTGTCCTCACCTATTCCTATAGAAGGTGACACACGACACTTATTCAAAGAGGTAGATGATGCCACATGTCAAAGGATAAGGCCCCCTCAAATGAAAAAAAACATAAAATCAAAGGGAGGTGACTTCCTTTGAATAAATTATCTGAAGGAATTCCTTCATAAATTTTGCCTAAAGGAAATAAAAGGACCAATATCCCTCTAAATAAATTAAAGCCTAAAGGCCACTTGGAAGATCCAAAAGGACAAAGACCCTTGCGGAGGGACACTTGACACATAAAATGGACCCTGTGAGATCCTGAAGGGCAAGTTCCCTTCAAGAAAGGCTAAGCCTCAAGGTGCAGTGGAAGCTACCAAGTGTCATGTGCTGAGACACAATCCCTATCAAGTTTCACAAGAGTAGAACCCACCACGTGTCTCAACCTAATGTAGCAAAAGCTACCACGTGTCTACATCTGTGCTCCCTTTAGTCTCTAACAGTTTCAAATCTTGTTCCCAGAAGCTTATTTCAAAGCTGTGGTTGCTACCATGTGTCTTCACTTGCATCACGACATGATGATAGGCCCACAGACATCAAATTTGAAGTGACCAGCTAGTCGTTAACCTTCAATAAGGAAAAGACCTGTGAACACCAAATCAGCTACATTCAAGTGTCTATTGCCTTTTGTGGACTCAAAAGATGAACCCAAATGCATTCAAAAAGCCTAAGGCTAGGATCAAGAGAAGGAAGAGATAGAGAGGGAAACTTAGTAGGAGTTACTGCTGGTAGGTGAACTAGTTCACTAGGTAGATATTTGGGGAGTTGGTAATATTGAGAGCACTGTCTACTTATCCCCTTAGAAGTGAAGATAGAGTAGACAACTGCGTGGCTAAGCAAATGAATGAATTAGTGATTTAGGCTAAGGAGGAGGCACTAAGAGAGGAATCAACATGCCATATTTAAGGCAGCCACCTTGATCCAGTAGGGCCCTTCCTGATAAGACCAAGAATGCATCCAAGGCATTGACTACGCTGAATAGGTCACTTCATTGGGAAAAAGTTCCAAGTCTCTCTTGGCCTTTATATAATGAAAACTCTTTCATCGTTACAATAGAGACCTTTTTTATTATCAAAAGCAAAACTCTACCCAAATTGAAAGGCATTACTAAGAGTTTGAGCTCAAACTATAATTCATATTATTTTATCTGAATGAGAAAACAAGTTACTTGCAGACTTTGTGTTGTTATAGCTTGTGCTATCTTAGGAGATTGTTTGTATGTCTATTTCCTAGAAGCTTTTTTGTCCATTTGAATTAACAAGTAGAAATAGTGGAGGTGATCAGGAAGGTGTCCTGAAGACCAGCTGTGGGATGATGTTGTGCCCCCATAAGTACCTTCAGTGTGTTTGCAATTTCCTTTCCTATGTAAAGAGCCTTGGGATGACGTGGTGCCCCCATTGTTCTTCAATTTTCCCTCTTAGGTTGCTAGTCACTCAGCACCCCCATTACCTGTTACTTGCTACTTGAAAGATTCCTTTTGCCTGTTGAAGAATTATTTTAAAAGAAGAGAAGTGCCTTCTATCATTGCACTAGGATTTCTATTATTTAGGAAGGAATATAGATCTTGGCTGAAAGTTGCTTTTGAAAGAAGAGAAGCACCTTCCCCATCACCCAGGATTTCTTCCTTATTTATCAGCATCATCTCTGAAAAAAGAGAGATGGATGGTTCATCCCACCCCTGTGTCTTAATTTCTACATATATATATTGTATATAGCCTCCACATATTTAATAGGGAACCTCCCCTTGATGAGAGGAGAGATTTGTCTTCGGTTGATGTAGTAAAGCTGCACACCTGGGCGACCAATCTTCTTATACTATGGTGATAGGAACTATTTTTAACACTAGTTAGCTGGTCGACAAAATATTCACCCAATAGGATTGATAGCCATCAAAGGAATCTTCCACTTCTTGGAGCTAGCATATGTTAGGCAGTCCACCCTTCATATCTATTTAACCAATAATTTAGTTTAGTGTTTTCCTATTATAGGTAGTCCTTCCTCACTAAAAAGGAGTTCTCACTTTGTCTAGTCATGAATGAGTGAAAAATTTAACTAGGTAGACACCCCTCATCACTTGTTTCTTTATTTCTTTCAAAAAGTTAATAATAGAGTCAGAAATAGTGGGAAATATTGTGTTTGATGTTAGAACAATGTCAAGATTTGCACATCACATTAAATTTGAATAAATGTTTATTATTTACACCTTTTAGTGTTTTACTTAAACAGGTTGTTTGTATTGATGGAATTTTAATGGATCAAGCTAAAATATTAGTAATCTTGAGTATTCCACCACCTATTAGTTCTACTAAAGTGTGCTCTTTTCTCAGACATATAGGATACTACTAAAAATTTATCAAAGGTTATGCATCAATTTCATCTCCACTGGAAGTCTTAGTACATAAGAATTTCAGGTTTATATTGACATCTAAATTCCAAATAGCTTTCATTAAGTTGAAATAATGACTGGTCATTGTGCCAATACTCATTTTCCTATACCGGAGTAAACTATTTCATGTACATGTAGATTCTTTGGGCATCATAGTTAGTGTTGTACTTTCATAGCCAAAATATGGTGCACTTTATCATCCTATCCATTTTTCTAGCTAAAAATTATTAGATGTAGAGAAAAATTATACAACTATAGAATCAGAAGCATTGGCCATTGTATTCACACTCTAAAATTTTTGGCAAAATCTTTTGGCAACACCATTCAAAGTTTTCATGGACCATCAAGCTCTATGATACCTGGTCAACAAACTAATGCTAGGAGGATGAATATCTTGCTAGTTTATGCTCTTTCAAGAATTTTAATTCCACATACATGTAAAACTAGGTAGAGAGAATGTGGGACCTAACCACCTCAATTTAATTCCAAATGATGAAGAGCTATAATAACTACAATAAGATTCACCTGATGTGAACCTCTTTTATGTCTCTATGATTCCTAAAAACTTCAAATTTATTTCTAACTTCCTTGAGCAAGGAATATTCCCTATGCACTTTTAAAAATGGGATAAAAAGTAGTTTGTGACTAAAGTACTACCATACACTATTATTAATTAACTACTATATCACTTAGGAAAGGATGAAGTCCTACATAGGGTTGTCCTTGAACATAAACACCCTCAACTCTTAGAGGAATCTCATTAAGGAGTCATAGGATGACATTTCATAGGAGAGGCTATAGCTATAAAAATTCTACAAAGTAGACTATGGTGGTTGAATTTATTCCAGGATGCACATAGAGTTGCAAAACATTACAATATCCACCAATGTATAGGAAAACCACTTTAGAAAGATGAGATACCATTGTAAGCCATGTTAGCATAGCAGCCATTTGAATAATGGGGTATTGATTTTATAAGACCCATAAACCCACCAAGAAAGCATAGTAAAGCTAGATATATCATTACTATGATAGATTATTTTACTAAGTGGGTTGAAGTTATTACCACACCTAGATGCAATACAAAGGATGTAATGGAATTTTTATATGAAAATATCATTACCAAGTTTGGATGTCTAATCAAACTAGTCAGTGATAGAGGAATGCACTTACTCAATAATACCATCAAGGCCTTGATTGAAGAGTTTATTATTGGTCATCATAAAAACATTGCCTATCATCCATAGGTGGATGCCTAGGCTAAAGCTTCAAATAAGGTACTTGGGAAAATGTTCACAAAAATCTATGATGTCAAATGGGATGACAAAAGATCACATTCCTACAATATTATGAGCATATCACAAAAATTATAAAATATTTATATGATTTACACCATTTTAGTTGGTGTATGGTCAGGAAGTAGTCATGCCAATGGAGTATCTAGTGCCCAACCTATACATCTCTATGGTCATGCATTTAGGAGATCAAGAATCTCTTACCAATTGACTCTTAGAACTAAATAAGATGGATGAGTTCATATGAAGAGCAACATGGACATAAGAAGTGAATAATAAAATTTAGAAAGCATGGCATAATAGGAAGCTATGCCATAAGGCATTTCAAAAAGATCAACCAGTTTTGTTATATGATACCTAGTTTAGAGCATTCTCAGGCAAATTATAAATAAGATGGATAGGGCCTTACATTATAAATGACTTAATATAGCAAGGAATATTAGTTTTAAGGGATTTTTAGGGAACCATATTTCTAGGACAAGTAAATGGTTGTAGGCTTAATCCCTACCACTAATAGTCTATTGATCTCATTCCACAAGCTAAGTGAGTGCTGAGTAACACCCTATAGATTAGGATTTTTTTGATTTGCAAGTTTTTTGTTTGTGGTTTTTTCTATTTCATTTGTTTGTAGATGATCTTAGTAATGAAAATGGTGAAATACATAGACAAAGCATCGAGTATGCCAGACATGCATAGGAAGAGCCATGTGTACTGACAAAAAAGTCAAAGAGGGGCTACTAAAAAATATTAAGTCTAGGAAAGAAGCCAAAATGTCACGTTAGAAAGTTATCCATTAGGTAACGGTCATCTATCAAAAATAAATGTAGGATCTAAGGGTAAATGAATATGATCTTAAACAAATAAATGGCTAGTCAACATCAATAGCTAATACCCCTTGTATAAACACCTAAGGGCATAATGACTTAACTTCACACATGCACCAATGACTAACTACTTTAATGGCTAGATAGGAATTTGATTCACCACATCTGCCATTATATTCAAGATGATTAGATAGCTAGGCATGGCCTCAACATGAAAGCCAAGAGGCATAAAATTTATAAAAATATAAGTTCAAACTCCATGATCACATTTCATTCTTAGAACATTTTTGAGATCTATAGCTATCAAAGAGTCAAAATATTTCCTTTTCATATAGCACTCAAACATAGTCAAATTCCTTCTCTCATAGTTATGGACACCATTCCACTAATTTGACCCCCTTGAATTCACAAAAAGAATCCATGGGTGTTGACATGGTGCTTCAACAGATAAAATATAATGATTAGGAGCCATTCTAATACCTACATGAAGTTGAGTAGATCTTCCATCTTGACCCTATTGATACTATGCAACCACTCACCCTCATAGCTCCCCATAGATTTTATAACATAGACATTGAGCATCTACTATGAATGCTAACCTTTTACAATATGGGAGAAATCATTCAAGTATTGTTTGGATGATATAATTAAGGAGTTATCTATTTGGGTCTAAATAAGATGATCATCATCAATACACAAACCATAGCCTGAGCATTGGGCTTGCCTACACATAGAGACTCACCACTACCATATAAAACTAAGACACCACCTATTTCATAATAATTTTGATATTTCTATGTGAAATATAACTAAATAATCTTGGTAAATGAGATCCTAGAAGAACTTATATGCAACCTTGTCTAGTGCATCACCACACAATTTTGGTAAATGGCCAAGTCTAACAAATAGAAACCTAAGGGAGCTATGGACATCACCCATAATATGATCTAGCAAGGAAAATAATTCAATTAGATATAATAATTTGTACAAAAATTACTCACAAACATAGACAAGTTCTAGAACAGTCCAAGTTAGACTTTTTGTACCAGTTCTTAATCCTCCTCTTATGTTTCACATAATGAAAATTGCCCAAGGGGAATATGCATCTAGATATAGACTACTAGTTAGTACAATAGTTCCATAACATCATATGGATATAAAAACAAGAATCCCTCACATTTGAGTGGAAATTCAAAGTATGGTGGGAGGAGTGCTTGGACCTCATCACCACTCACCCCAAAGTTCCACCAGATGCCCCCCAGTATTTGGGATAACATGCCAACATTATGATGTAGCATAAGGAAGTTTTCATAACAATCCATGAACTACCACTCTCACCTTTCAAAAGACTTCCATTTTTCATTATAATGGATATGGCATAGGATGAGGTGGCTAGGTAAAAAGAGCACATAGTGAGGTGAGAAACCCCCTTGAAATCAATACCACTAGGCATATACATTCCTATGGTGAAACCATTAGAACCAACATTGAATTCATAATAGGAAAAGGGGAAGATCAAAGTAGACCTTCATTCAATATCAGCTCCTCTAAATCACACAACATACAACATGACAACATGGAAGGATGACCCAAAGGTGCCTCATATAGTTGGATCCTATGATTTCATAGAGATGGGAACTGATGTGCATGAGGTCTACCAATTCATGTTGGTATACATGGCTAGAGACTACTATGGCAAGGAGGAAGAAAAATAATTCTTTTTCTAAAAGGTAGTGCACATAGTGAAAATTCACAAGCAATTTCCACCATAATTATGGGTGGAACTCCCCACCTATCCACATTCCATCATGGGGGATACAATCAAAGAGGAGGTAGAGCAATTATGATGCAAAATGGAATTCTTCCTACCAATGAATACTCTAATGTTTGAACCTAAGGTTATTTTTTCACCCCATACTAGAGAGTTTGCTAGAATAACTTGTGCATAAGCCATGAATGAGATAGGAGATCATGTCTTGCCTACAATCTAAGAATGTACATTTGGCTAAATAACTTTTTCTTAGGATGTACAACCTACCCTAGAAACTTTTGCACCACCATCACCTTGGTGTAGACTAGTCACCATAGGCAAAAAAAATAGTAAGTTCCAAGTTCAGAGGTGTAGCCTAATGACTCCCCACCTTCACCAAAGATATAGGAGGTTGAATACATCATACCAGAGTAGAGCATAGCTAAATAATAATAGGATACAAGAGAATAAGCTGTTTGTGCTACTGAATCAATATGAAATAAAGGGAAAAAAAGAGAGACAAAAACAAGAAGCACAACACTAGCAAAAAATGTAGTAAGTCAAGGAAGTGGAGGCCTTTAAAAAGGCCAAGGATGTAGTGGAAGACTTGTATAAGGCTCAGGAGATGGCCCTAAAATCCTAGGAAGTAGCCAATACACAATAACAAGTGCTAAAAGAGAAAGATAAGAAGGGAAAAGAAGAAGAATACAAACAACAAGATGTAGCAACCCAGGCACAAAAATAGGTAGAAGAAGCTTCCAAGAAGAAATATCACCATGATGAATCCCTACAGTAACAACAAGAATATACACAAACACAATCTCAAGCATAGTCCTAAGATGTACAAGAATAAGAACTAAAGAAGAAAACAGAAGAGGAATAGAGGAAGAAGCAATGATAAAAAAGGAAGTAGAAGGAAGAAGAAGAAGAGAGAAAGAAAAAAGAGAGAAAGGAAGCTAAAGAAAAAATAAAAAGGAAAAGGAAGAGAACACTAAGAGAGAAGAAGAAGAAGACTAGATAAATTAAGAAGTAGAGAAGAAGAAGAAATAAGAAGAGGAGGAGAAGAGGAAGATGGAGGAAGAAGCTAGGAGGAAGTATCAAGAAAAAGAAGCTAAGAAGAAGCAACAAGAGAAAGAGGCTAAATAAAAGATGGTTGAGGATGTTTTGAAACAAGCTAAGTTACAAGCAGATGCCATAGTATAAAATCAAGAAACCACCATGATGTAGGCATAAACTTAGTTTCCATAGATTCCACTAAGAGGTGTATAGCTCTAGGAGGTCCTAATAGTCACTGCTCAGTGCACCACCTTTTCCTTTCCTCTAGAAACCATGCCATGCTAAGATCTTGAAGCAACAACAATCACATTGGCCACTCTTATGATTAAGAAATAGGAATATTTGGATGTCTCTTTCCTTCTCTTAAATAAATAATTAGAGTGATCCATAGCATTCTAGGAGTTTATCACATAAAAGGATGCCTCCCTAGAGTAAGAGTGGGACTAAGAAAAGGCTGAGAACATGGAACTTTAGGCTTGAATACACAAAGAAATGAAGGAAATTATAGACACTTGCCTAGCCTTGGATTCTCAAGTCATTAGAGAACAAATCATGTTAAATCACTACAAGTTAATGACACTAGTAGTAGAGATTATAAAAGACTAGTACATAATGCAACAACTCCATTCAATTAGAAATTTGGGCTATAGTCTAAAGAATGACACCATGACTTTAATTACCCTACTTTAGGAGTCTCAAGGTATGTTAGACATCACATACCTTCAATCACATCAACTTTCATGTACTCTTCTAGATTGGATGTAGTAGCTTGATAATTCCTTTACTAGCTCCACTACAAACTTCAATGTAGTTGTCATGGCATGCACAACCATGCATAGCCTAGTTATATTGATCAATGAAACTAAACTTTCCCTCTATCAATCATTCAATACTCAAGATAATTTGCATGACTAACTTCTCAACTAGCAGTAGGACCTATGATGTAGTGTATTTGTATGGGAATAGGCATAGAGACATGAATAAAAGCTAGACCATCTAAGCACATAGATCCAATTGAAGGTCAATAATATAAGGGCTGACCTAAGTGTTATGCAAAATTAGGACTTGAAGGAACTCATCAAGAGTTATGCATTAATGTGCATATTTTTTTCATGGTCCAGGAAGTCATGCTTGATTAGGATGCATTCAAAACTAACTTGACTCCATTCTATAGTGAGGTGACTCCAATGCTCAAAGTTCCTATGTACATGCCACTTTTTAAAATTCAATAGGTGATCATGCAATGCATGACTACCCAAATAGAGGTCAAGTATCCTTTTGAATAGACTTCTTCCTTAGAAACACCTCCTCCTACTAGTTGAGTGTTATACAATGCACAAGTTTTTAAAAAGTTTTGTATAATTATGAACAATGTTTTGTATTGGGGATGACTAGTGAGACAAGTGGGGCCAAGATGATTGAAAACCCATAAATAGTATCCACCTAGTTATACCAACCTATTGAAAACCTAAAAGGGTGCACTAGTACAAAAATAGTAATATATGATTAAAAAACTATTAAAAACGTTATATAAATGACCAAAAAAAATCACGTGGCCATTAGTAGTATATTACCAGTCATTTATAGTGTGACCAAATTGATGATTAAACCATTTTTAGTCATTTATTGGTGGTTTTGATTGATATATTTGGTAGTATATTTAGTCATTGATTGTTGTAATCTAGTCACTTATTAAGTCATTTTTTATTCACTGATATATTTAGTCATTGATTGTTGTTAACTTGTCACTTATTTAGTCATTTTTATTCACTGATTTCTATCCATTGATAGTGTATTTAGTCATTAATTTTAATCATCATTTTGATCAATTTGGTAGTATTTTTAGTCATTTTTATTCACTGATTTCATTAGTCATCATTATGTCCTGATCACATTTGTTGCATTTTTGGGGAAACTTAGCTGCACTAACATATAATCAATGTAATTGTAAATGCTCACTTCTTGAAATAAGAATTTAGAAAACCTTCAATATGGATTATAAATGATGATTAAAAACACCCATTACACTATTTTATTTGTTACATTTTTTAGTTGAGGGTATCTTTTCAGCTTCCATTGGATACATAAGTAGTAGTAGTAGTACATATATTTTAAATATATCTATTTAAAAAATGTGGAGAGATGTCAAATTTTAGACTCCTATTTTAGATTTGTCACATAACATACTAATTAATACTCCATTAACTTCTTTATTAATTTATAGCTAACAAGAGTATGAAAAAATTTAAGTCATAATATTAAGTACAAGAAAGGTAAATCTAATTAGATTGTAGATTGATTAAGTCACCTCCAATTAAGTAATAAGAGTACCTTAATATTAGGCACAAAAAATTAGCTCCAATTATGTTGGAAACTAATTATGTCACCTCAAATTATAGAACTAATAATAGTCTTAGATTCATGTGGCCATCAGAATTTTAAATGGCCCATGTTGTATGGCAGTGATCCTTAATTATTCACAGACCACATAGAATGCATAGATATTATTCTAATCAATATGTAGAGCATGACTATGATGAATCTATGAAAATTTCTCATGAATCAACATTTACAACATTAGGGAATATAGCTTACTCTAATTTTAAACTCGGGATGAATTAATAAATGTTTGGGTATTAGATACAGGTGCCACCAAACATATGACATAATGATGAGACTTCAAAACATATAACATAAAACACAGAAAAATATAATCAATAATTTATTTTAACATAATGAAAAAAATATTAAGAAGGCAAAATACTAAAATTTTATTGAGAAAAGGTGTTCTTACAATAGATGCAAGACAAAAATATGTCTTTGCTTTGAAAATTGTGTTGATACAAAGTGTGTTTCTCAGTGCTATGACTGAGAAAATTGAGTTACAATAAATTTTTTTGCTTATACATCTCCAAAATAGATTAAAAAAAATGCTAATAATATCCCTAAAAAACACATTCAAACTACTGTATAAAGTATTGGGCCAAGCTATCTATAGAGTAAAAAATTCTACATTTTTATTTTTTGAGTTTTAGTTGTGTGCTTCAAGTTTTGTCCCTGTGCGTTTCAGTTTTGAGGCAATTGAAGTTTTGACACAGAGTGCATTTGTGAGTTATTTTTTCCCTAAATTTTGTCTAAGTATCAAAGTTGCATGGAACATTCCAAGTGTCATCATCTAGGACACATTATACTTTTTTTCTAAAAGCATTGAAACATGCCACGTGTCTCATAGTAATTCAATAGAGCGCGGCAAGTGTCGGCATCTATGTTTCATGTTTCTTATACATTTCAAAATTTTATTTCAATAAGCTTCTCTCAAGGTCAAGTGGAAGGCACCAAGTGGCAACTATGGAAGGTTTCAATATGTTTTTCTAAAAGCAATGGAAGATGCCAAGTATCCCTAGCTAAAGAAAGCAGAAGCCACCATGTTTGTCAGGATCTTGCTCCTCAAATAGAGCACATATGATTACTTCTTGTATTAGCAACTAAACACAGAATTATACCAGAATCAATAAGTAACTAGAAATATAAAATAACATAGGATTTGAGAGACAATACATAATTGTATTATATACTTAGAAGAAAATACAATAAAGAAGATGCCACTTCTTCTTCCACCTCAAAGGTTTGCCACGCCTCAAGACCTTCTTCCATCTCTCTCTCGGTCCCAACAATCAACTCAAATGTAGAATTGATGTTCACCTCTCCAACCAGTCAGTAACACGCTATCAGTACACCAAGTACACAACCGTACTCCAAGTAGATCTCTTGCTCTCTGCTGCTACCTGCAAATCACTAGACCTTACTCACCATGTAGATATCTCTACACCCCTGAAGAACCCTTGTCCTTGCCTCACCAAGTCCTTATGATTATTCAACTAGTACCCTAGTGGATCAGCTCCTAGACCTTGTAGACCCTGCAACTCTCCCTGGTCATACACTCTCAGCACCCCTTTAGAACTAGGAGGAGCTACACTAGCTCTCTCTCAAAGCTCAATGGCTTTCTAGCACACTTTTACAATACAGCCAATGAGTCTCTTAAATAGATCTCATGAAAACAATAATTAGACACATAATTACAATAATTAGATCCACAACTTCTAGTCTAAATTTGGCTCTTAACATGCAAACACTTGGTTTGTTAGCTAACTGCCCATAACATTCACAGTCTGAACCACACAGGTGACCAACGTCGGTCCCTGTTTGCCTGGGGGTGTCGACACCGGCCGATCTTTGACCAATGTCAGTTTCTGTCTGTCTATACCCTACCAATGTCGATTGTCCTAATTGATGCTGGTGACTATAACACTCAGAAAACACTCTGCAACCTCCCTAACTTCTCTTGTTTGCATCCTGGTGAAGCTTTTAGCTCCACAACCTAACAATCTCCCACTTGGAGATAAATAGCTACACTTGTACCTGTACATGTACCCTGTCTAATCTATTTCTTGGCTTGTATCCCTCTTCAAGCTTAATCCTGAAGATAACCCACCACACAACCTATGGTGTACCTCCTGTCATTCGAGTAACCTACCGCATCCGAACCTACATATCCATGTAGTGAAGTCTTTGACCCTGCATAACATGTTAACCTGCTGTTGATCCCTCTCAGATACCTGAGAATCTACCTTCCCTGAATTGGCTCCATACTCTCTAACAACTCCCATTGCTTGGGAAAACTCAGGTCTACACTAGACCTCATGTGATTTTGAACCCTATTCTAAGCTCTGCTTAAACTATCCAGCCCTTGGTGTGCTTACTGATTCTGCATCCTACGTAATGAACCTTGCCAACACCATCTTCACATTAACTCCCACTAGAGACCAAATCTCCATGTCTCTTATGCCAAAGAATTTTGCTACTCCAAATTCCCCCTAACATACCTCTGAACTAACCTTACCTTTTAGCTCAGCAAATCCCTGTATGTACAAAACCTGTTAGCAAACCATCCACATACAGTAACTAGATAATGTTGCGACTCATCATCCACCTGGTAAGAATAAACACAATAGTTACACTGACGTTGACTAAAGCCATGCTTTGTCATCCTCCTGTCAAAACCTATACCACTGTCCTGTAGCTTCCTCAAGACCATATACCTTGGCCTTTTGTCTCACGTATCCATCCACTCTCTTCTTTAACTATGGGAATTCGTCCATCTCTCAGTGCTTTCTTCCAGCTGACAACTCTACCAACAAATACCTGTTTGGTTCTTCTCCAAGGACTCACACTCCTCATCCATGCCAAACTCCCACTGTATCTAGATTCTACCTGTATTGCCTCTTCACATCTTCCTAGTTCTCGACCATCAGTAAGCAATATAAAGAAGGTGAACAATGAATATGAGGTTCACTTACCTTTTCTGACCTCCATATGAGTGTTTGAGACTTGTTGAAAGCTTGCTGTCTGCCCAATATCCATTCTAGTGACTGATCTCAGCCATCTCCCAATCTGCTCTCGACCGACATCGGTTCTCTGTGACTGACCCTATCTATCGACGTCGGTCCCATTACCGATGCTGGTGTACCTATTGCCGATGTTGATCACTATATGACTGACGTCAGTTCCTGCTTCCCGACACCACTGACTCTGTTGATCTACACATGACCGACGTCGGTGCCTATCTATTCGATGTTGGTTCCTGATGACTGATGTCGGTATCTGTGTTCACTTGTGAGTGATAACTTTTTACTCGCAAGCTCTCCATGGATCAAAATCCTATTCAAATCAACACATCCCTGCTCAGAATAATTTAGTTCCCTCACCTGATCTCTGTCTGTCATCTCCTCCATGAAAACCAAGGCTTTCTAGTTCTTTAGCTTGTCAAAAACATCTGTCTTCCACTTCAGAACATGCATTCCCCTTCTACATATGTGACCAAGCCTACAAAGCCACATCTCTGTAACAAAAGGTGAAGCAGTAATATAAGTAGATAGATAAAGGATACCTACTTTCTTACCACCATCTAATTCAAGTGCATCTGCTGTGAGAGTTACTGTGCATCTCCCATCACCTAACTTTCTTAAAGAAATTAGACTCGTCTCCAAGACTAGTACTTGCATAACCTCATTCAACACCTGTGTGTTATCCGTCTGCAATTTCAGCTTCACTTCCCCTTTGTCAATCATTTGACAAGGCTCTCCAGCTCCTAAATAAATCTCTCCAAAGTCTCCAAAGACATACCCATGAAAAGATGCTCTATTTCAAACTGCATGGAAAGAGGTAAAAGAATCTGTGAACCAACATTCCACTTTATCCAGAACATCCTGTGCAACATCCCCTGTAACATCTGCTCCTCCCTGTTGATCTACTACTAACCAACAATCTTTATTTCCCTACTCTTTCTTTCCATCAATCGAACCATTCATGCTATTCAGTTTCTCCATTCGTAGCTTACTTCTTTCTACCATTGCTATATTCCCACTCAATCAGAAACCCCTGTGAGTAACCTATAATCAACAAACACTACCAGATATGAAACCACCTGTTAGTAACCCAACCAAAAGCTCTGATACCAACTTGTTAAGATTGGTATCAACCTGGTCCACCTGCTCAACCTGCTCTGATACCAACTTGTCAAGATCTTGCTCCTTAAATAGAGCACATATGATTACTTCTTGTATTAGTAACTAAACACGGAATTATACCAGAATTAATAAGTAACTAGAAATATGAAACAACACAGGATTTGAGAGACAATACACAATTGTATTATATACTTAGAAGAAAATACAATAAAGAAGATGCAACTTCTTCTTCCACCTCAAAGGTTCTCCATGCCTCAAGACCTTCTTCCCTCTCTCTCTCAGTCCCAACAATCAACTCAAATTTAGAACTGATGTTCACCTCTCCAACCAGTCAGTAACACGCTGCCAGTACACCAAGTACACAACCATGCTCCAAGTAGATCTCCTGCTCTCTGCTGCTACCTACAAATCACTAGACCTTACTCACCATGTAGATATCTCTACACCCCTGAAGAACCCTTGTCCTTGCCTCACCAAGTCCTTATGATTCTTCAACTAGTACCCCGGTGGATCAGCTCCTAGACCTTGCAGACCCTGCAACTCTCCCTGATCATACACTCTCAGCACCCCTTTGGAACTAGGAGGAGCTACACTAGCTCTCTCTCAAAGCTCAATGGCTTTCTAGCACACTTTTACAATACAGCCAATGAGTCTCTTAAATAGATATCATGCAAACAATAATTAGACACCTAATTACAATAATTAGATCCGTAGCTTCTAGTCTAAATTTGGCTCTTAACATGCAAACACTTGGTTCATTAGCTAAATGCCCGTAACATTCGCAGTCTGAACCACATAGGTGACTGACATCAGTCCCTATTTGCCTGGGGGTGCCGACGCCAGCCGATCTCTGATTGATGTCATTTTTCATCTGTCTTTACCCTACTGATGTCAGTTGTCCTGACCGACACCGGTGACTGTAACACTCAGCAAACACTCTACAACCTCCCTAACTTCTCCTATTTGCATCTTGGTGAAGCTTTTAGCTCCACAACCTAACACCAAGTGGCAACTATGAAAGGTTTCAATATGTTTTTCTAAAATCAATGGAAGATGCCAAGTATCCCTAGCTAAAGAAAGCAAAAGCCACCATGTGTCAACATCCAAAATATCTTCATTTTGTTTCATTGTTAAGTAAAGACTGTGGTGGGCCCTGAGTTTTATGGTAAATTTGTGGAGCGTGACAAGTGTCACCATTCGTATAAATCTAAAATGAGTCCTGAATGTTTCTATAGTCTAGCTAAAGCAATGTAAATTGCCACGTGTCCCTTTTTAAAGATATGCAGAAAGTGACACCTGTCCCTATTCCCCTTTTGAAGCTGCTAAGGTAAGAAGTGTTGTGGGTCCCATTTTCTGTAAGTTGTTAAAGTTTCAAAGTAGCAAACTGTGATAGATGTCAAAGATGGAACACTCCTGAGCAAAGACATATAAAGAGTATAAGTTACGTAGAAAGTGCCATGTGTTTTCTGTAAGTGTCGTGAAAGCTGCCAAGTGTCATTTTCTAGTGTCGCCTAAATAATGAGATGGTTTTAAAGTTAAAAAGTGGATACTACCAAGTGTCCTCACCCATTTCAAAGGGGGAAGTGTCATGTGTATCTATTTCAGCCAATGAACTTGCAAGGAGATGAAATGTTTCAGATCAAGGAAATATCTTTTGTTAGACACTTCCAGTTTAGTTAGAGTTCAGTTAGACCATTGGATTGGGAACATGCGGGTAATCTAGACCTATTCTGATGCTATAAATATGGGTGTAGAGATTGATAGAATCATCATCAGAAGATAGAGAGAATTTTTTGTAAAATATTATTGTCAAGAATTTTTAGACTTTTTTAGTTGTAGCTAGTAATGTCATTTGCCTTTGTTCTATTTTCTTGAATTATAAAGTTTGTATAACTATGCATGTTTATATGTCTTTTATGTGACTAGAAAATAAATAAGAAGATTAAGTTATGTTCCTTTATTGATATTTTTTATGTTATTGCAAAACTGTCTAAGTTGTGAGCCTTTGATCCTATCTATTCTCATCTTTTACATTGATCATGCCTTGTTTGCTCTTTAATGTAATTGAATCTTAAAGATAGCTTTCCTATGTTTAGAATTAAGGGTTGAATTAAATCCAGGCACATCTCCATAGTTAGATTTTCTTTCATTGCATTTGTGTTTCTATTTAATTTCTATCCCTTTTCTCATTACACATTTGAGATAAAGAAGAGCCAGCTTCTTTAAAATTTGGAGGTCATTTCAGGTTGTAAGTTCCACATTCCTAAAACTTACCATTGTTGGTGTTGAAAATAATGCAATTTTAAGCATCAACAATTTTTGGCATGCCTGATGGGACACCATCTTGAAGTTTCTTTCAATACCATATGAACCAGAGAGCTATAAGGAGTCAAAGTTGTGGACCAGTAACAAGATCTCAATCTGCTGTAAATCTAGGTATTCTTTTTCCACTATTGGTAACTAGTCCAAGAAGAAGGGTCAATCAGTTTATAGCAATACCAAGAGTAAACATGGGAGCACCTATACCTCCAAGAAATTATGCAAGTTGGAATATTGGTAGTCCTTTGATTCTCCCAATACCACTAGCCACTTGGGACCCTATTCCAATAAATGCCCTAAAAGCTCTACCCAAATTTAGTGGGAAAGATTTCAAAACACCTGAAAAACATCTATAGGATGTGTTTGATGTTTGTGCTATACATGTGGTCACATAGCAAAATGTGGCCATAAGATTGTTAGCAGCTTATTTTAAAGGGAAGGCTCTGAATGGTATAAATCCTTGACCCCAATACAATATCTACATGGGATCAACTTGGAGATATTTTCTTTGAAATATTTGAAGAAAAGGGTGATAAGTCTTCTTTGTTACAATAATTGATTACTATCAAAAGGGCACCACAAGAAGCAATGACTGACTTCAATTCAAGATTTTAAAATACTTGGGAAAGAATTCCTACTATAGCAAGACCATTATGAGGTGTGACTTTAGTCTTTTATCTTAAATCTTTAAATTTAGATATATTAGTGATGATTCAGTCACTTGGAGATCAGACTCTGCCAGAAGCCTATGAATATGTAGTCAGAGCTAAAAATAATTTAATAGATGCTATAAAGTTTCCCCCAAGGCCTCCCATGCCCATGTTTTTAGAGATTACCTTACCTTTGCCTCAATAAACCCCTAATTTCATAGCTCCACCTGTGTCTATGTACACATATCCTCAACAACATGCTAAAGAACTTGTCCCTGCCCAGTCATCTGAGATGGATGATATCAAGAACACCTTATGGAAATTTTCTAATGAGTTAATTAACATAAAAATACAATAGAATCCTTATCCTAAACCCCAATATTAAGGCTACCAAGGAAATAAATTTCCACCATAGCCAAACTAATATCAGGGTTCTCAAAGGCAAAATAACCCTCAGCCAATAAACTAGTTAGTTGCAGTCCCTAAACCCTCATAGACTATTCCCCCTAATCCAAATAGGGAGATTATTCAAGGGTAGAATAATTATATAGATGAAACCAATGCTTGGTGTTTCCCTTGTAATAATTCTCATATGCCTAGAGATTATCCCATGGGTAATCTTCAATATTCTTAAATGAAGCTTCCACTTCCAAAAAGCCAGTAGTATAATCAGATTACTACAACAAATAAAAGAGAAGGATGATGGAACAGCCTAAATTCACAAATAATGAGACTATGGGCCCTCCTCCATTTCAAAGTCATCAAAACATAGCTACTAGACAAGAAGTGCATTAGCCAGTGCAGAATCAAGTAGATCCTAGACAAGTTTAAGAAAAATCAAGGTACCCTTATTTTCCAAGAACCCAAACATTAGGGCTAGTGAATGTGGTGGATCAGCTAAAGAGGACTCTAGCACAAGTGTCAATATGGGACATATTAGCCATTCTTGAGCAAAAGATACTATTACAAGAAGCTCTATAGGGCCAAGCAGTGCCTAAACATACTAGCACCAAAGGACTTGTTGATAAAGAAAAGCTCAAGGACATAGTTCCTCTGTAGACAACAACCCTTTTAAACAATGCAGTAGAGGTAAGTAAATCCAAACCAGAGCCCTTCTATTTGACTCTAATAGTTAGAAAGAAACTATTGCATAATGTGATGATAGACTCAAGGGTTAGTAGTATAGTAATGCCTAACCAAATAGAAGATTCTTTAAAAATAAAGTATGATCCACTTACTAGAGGAGAGCAAATAGAAGATGTAATTAGATGGCAAATTAGTGCAAACAATAGGGATAATTAAATAACTCCCATTGCAATTATATACTTGTCTTAATATAATTGTCAATCAAGATGTGTAGTCATAGATATACCCCCTATATTTGGTTTATGTTTATCCAGAGACTTCATAGCCAAAATAGGAGGATACATGTCACTTGACTGGTCTCACCTCATCATAAAAACCAAATATGGTTCAAAAATGAAAATACTATCTGAGCCACTATCTAAAGATCACATCACCAATGAACCAACCCCAAATTTAGAGGTAGCTCATGCTATGCTAAATAACGAAGAAAGGATCTTTGTTGAAGGGTTAGGTGATTGGACTAAACATGACCAAGAAGAGGAAAATAACCATTTATTAGCTATGATGCATAGTAACCCATATGGAAATTATGACTCTACTGGTCTGGGTACTTATGTCATTTTTGATGAAGACCATGAAATCCCAAATGTTTTAAGTGAAGAAATGTCAACTACTCAAGAATTTGAAAAAGATTCAAAAATTTGGAACTTAAATTTTGATGGGGATAGAATTAAAAATGGTGCTAGAGTAGGAATTTGTCTTGCTACTCCAAATGGTGAGAAAATTTTAAGATCTATCTGTTTCTAATTTGCATGTACTAGTAATGATGTTGAATATGAATCCTTAGTACATTGGCTCATATTAGCCAAGAAAAAGTGAGTAAAGAATCTGAGAGTAAAAGGAGATTTAGAACTAGTGGTGAAGCAAATTAGAGAAAAGGTAATAGCCAAAAATTTAAGGATGAGATCTTATAGACACAAAATTTGGGAATTAATAGAAGATTTTGAAGCTTTCAATATTGAAGTAGTTCCTAGAACCCAAAATTTTGAATCTAATAGGATGGCACAGATTGGCTCACAGTTTGATCTAGAAACTAGCCTATTAGTTAACAATGAGTCAGTAAAAGTTATAGTAAGGCTAACTATCTCAGGCAATGATGAGAATTGGAAAGTATTTGAAAATGATTCTTAGGTACTCTCATTCTTAAAACAATCAAGGGAATTTGCTTATCAATTGCAATCCAAAATTGAAGAGGCATATGGAGACCAATTTATACAATTAAAGACTAATAAGCTTCCCAAAGGCTTGATCACTTTAGAAAACCTATTTGATCTAGAAGATATAGGCCTAGAGAAGAAAAGGTTTCAAGTAAATAAAGAAGATTATTCTGAAATAGAGGTGAGTGAAGGGAGAAAATTAAAAATTGGAAATTTTGCAACTTAAGAGGAAAGGGAAAGACTAGACTTATGAAAAAGATATGACAGATTCATAGCCTAGAGCTATGAAGACCTTCATGGATATAATAGAGACATCATTCATCACACAATAGAACTAACTGAAGGATCTAAGCCAATTAGAGTAGAATCTAGTGAAACATTGCAGACCCCAGGGCAAACCTCAACTACAGTCATTGTAACTATTTCATCCCAATCTCTCAGTGCCATTGAAAAAAAAAGAGTGTGGTATCATCACCACCAAAAGCTTCTCCATTAGTTTCAGCCTTTGGGGTTCCCAGTTCTGTACATTCACCACTAACAGTAGTGATAAATGTTGAAGAGAAGGAAACATAGCCAGAAGAAGAAATTCCAAGGAAACATAAGAGGCTGAGGTTTCATCTTGATTTAGAGGAGGGGGAAGAACCCTCACAATACCAACCATAGAGTACCTCGGCTACTCCTTAGGTAAGTGTTTTTTCTCCTTCTTCTTCTCTTGAGGTGACAATCTCGTCGAGCCAAATAATATCCCCTACCACCTTTGCTATGCCCATTTCTCATTTTGCCCCATCTATCCATACTCAGGCCACATCATTGCCTCATTTTTCCCCCTCTATCCCAAAGAAATTACCTCATTAAATTTCCTCTAGCCAACATTTGGCTATTCCATATGGCTTGCCACAAGGTTATCCTTTTGTGGGTGGGCACATTGCCTCTCCTTCTACCTTCCAAACTCAAGCAATTGCTGCTAAGAAGGAAATGGAAGCTTGAATGGAGAAAAAGAGGATAGAAGATAATAAAGCCCTAGCTACACCACATATGAGGTCAGAATTTGACCCAATTCAATAGCAACTAACGTTGACCCATTTGTCACTTAATGTAATCAAACCAAATGAGCAGATGTAGCCCAAAGATTATACAATGAATGCAATGGCTATAGATATGTCCCTTTTTAGGCCACAAGATAGGGTTGAGTTGCTAAATGAATCCAATTCTATAGTATCTAATGATTATTTGAAAGTATCAAAGAATCTACAGAAGATGGAAGTTGATCTAGCTCAGGAGAAAGCAAACTATAGCAGTCTAACTATAGAAATAATTACCAAGAATAATGAAATACAGAGTCTCAAAAAATAGTTGTAAGATATTATTTCTTTTTAGACTCACTAGGCTATTCAGGCCCAAAATGATTCTTTGAAAGTAGGGCTGATGCAGGTGAAAGACGCAGTGACAACTTTAAGGTGGGAGAAGGCAACATTACAATAAAAATGTGAGGAAAGCCTACAACAGGTCACTCAAATTCAATAGAAGTTGTTGAATGAGTAGAATAATATGACTATTATACAGACCCAACTTCAAGCCAAGTGACAAATGATAGAACAATTGACACTTGAGTTGGCTAATAGGCCAAAGAATACAGGAGTTTTGAATCTAGTTAAGGATCTTTATGCATCAATATGGAAAAGAATCTCTAATGAGATTACTTAGCTCAGACCCTCTCTAACCTTTCTGATAAATGCATATAAATTGTGCGAAAATGTGGAGACTTCAGTTGAAATCACTTTGTCCACTATCTCTTCAAAAGTTTTTGACTCTCAAATGTTGCTACAAAAGCTATATGATGTAATTGATGAAACATTATCAGCAGCAGGGATTAATGATAGAATGATCGTTGCTAAAAGAGTGAATGAAGTTCTTAGTTGCAACTCTACTGCCCATTTCATAGTGGGAAGTGTCTTATGTATCTATTTTAGCCAATGAACTTGCAGGGAGACAAAATGTTTTAGATCAAGGAAATATCTTTTGTTAGACACTTCTAGTTCAGTTAGAGTTCAATTAGACCATTGGATTGGGAATGTGTGAGCAATCTAGAGCTTGTCTGATGCTATAAATATGGGTGTAGAGATCTCTAGAATCATCATCAGAAGATAGAGAGAATTTTTGCAAGAGATTATTGTCAAGAAGTTTTAGACTTTTTTAGTTGTAGCCAGTAATGTCATTCGCCTTTGTTCTATTTTATTGAATTAGAAATTTTGTATAACTGTGCATGTTTCTGTGCCTTTTATGTGACTAGAAAATAAATAAGAGGACTGAGTTTTGTGCCTTTGTTGATATTTTTTGTGTTATTACAAATTCATCTAAGTTGTGAGCCTTTGATCCTATCTATTCTCATCTTTTACATTGATCATGCCTTGTTTGCTCTTTAATGTAATCAAATCTTAAAGATAGCTTCATTGTGTTTAGAATTAAGGGTCAAATTAAATTCAGGTGCATCACCATAGTTAGATTTTATTTTGTTGCATTTGTGTTTTTGTTTAATTTCTATCCCTTTTCTCATTACACATTTGAGATAGAGAAGAGCTAGCTTCTTTAAAATCTAGAGATCATTTTAGGTCGCAAGTCCCACATTCCTAAAACTTCCCATTTTTGGTGTTGAAAACAACACAATTTTAAGCATCAACACTATCTAATAGCTATTACATGATAAACATCAACTATGTCATTTTTTTCAAATATTTTAGTGGCCACCATGTGAAGGTCCCTTCTTTCTCTTTCAGATAGACAAATATGTCTATTTTTTCTTCATAAGCAAGGATTATGTTACTTGTGACCTTTAAAATATTTACATTTGTATCTCTTATTCCTTTCAATTTAACACCATGTATAATAGATAGTGAGTGAATCTGCCCAATGCCCACAACAACACCATCAAATAGATCCAACACCTGGACTTTATCCCCTTCTTGGAGATTATCAATACACATCTACAAAAATAAAAAAACACATTATATTGATATATAAAACACACATTATATTGTAAAAAATGGAGTAGGGTAACGGTCACATACAGAGTTGAAAAATAAATTTGAATCGATTATGTGTTCTTTGGGAAGAAAATAATGACCTAAGGAAAGGGGATTCACAAGGTGTTGATGGAAATTTAGGATATGGCAAAGTTTAAGTGATTAAAAGGGAGAATATTTTAATAGGAGAAAATGCAATTAAACTTGGCCACAAGAAACAAGGGCCTAAGCATAAGATGGATCTAAATAATAGGGAGGGTTTCCCTGTGAGTAGAACCCCTAACCAAAGGCATGAGATCCTCAACATTTTGGGATAGTTTGATCAAAAATATGTGGGATAAAATTACTTCCTGGAAAGGAAAATGGCTCTCATGGGCTGAGAGACTAATAATGATCAAAGTGGTTATCTTAGCCATGCCAGTCTATATCATGTCTTGCTTGGTGATTTTGAAGGGGGTAGAGAACAAAATTGAACATCTCATGTAGAAATGTTTTTGGTAAGGCATAGAGGAGAAGGACAAGATAGCTTTTGTGGCTTAGGAAAAGCTTTGTACTTCCAAACAAGAAGGTGGGGTTGGATTGAGAAATCAAGCAATTCAAAATAAAATATTAGGAGCCAAACTAATTTAGAGGATGCATAAGGAACCCACAGTAAATGGGCCTAGATTTTGAATAGGAAATATTTGGGCAATGTCTCTTTTGATTGGATTTTCATAGTCACAAACACCCCAAAAGGATCAAAGATATGGAACTTCATGAATAATTAGACATCAGTCATCATAGATTTAATATCATGGGATGTTCATGATGGTAACAAAGCTAAATTTTGGTCTGATTCTTGGGCAAGATATCCAAAATTGGATGATATTCTAGATATTACGCATATCAAAGAGACCCTATCAAGGGTTTGGGGGGCCAAGGTTAAAGATTACATAATTCTAGATCTAGTAGAAGAAGGTGTAGACTAGAAATGGAGGTATTTTTCAATATTCAATTTTAACCCCCAAGAGGTGGATAATCTCAATTAGGAACTAAAAAAAAGAACATTTTTTTTAGACAAGGAGAGGACTCCACTATTTGGTGTGGTTCAAAGACTAGGATTTATTCAATTAAGGTAGGTTATATAAGTATAGTAAAGACACAAGGAGGTATGAGGAGCATCATCCCTATTCAATATTATTGGAATAATTTTGGAATTCCTAAATTAAGATTATTCACTTGGATAGCTCTAAAGAAAATGATTCTAACTGCTGAAAGATTTAGGAAGATGGGTTTCCATGGTCCTTCTTGATGTCCTTTATGTAAATCCCAAGAGGAGATAGTGGATCACATTCTTCTTGGTTGTCAATTCTCTTTTGAATTTTGGAGCTAGTTATGTGCAAAGCTAAGATGGAAGAGTGCCCTTCCTAATGATATAATGACTTTGTTTCAATACTAGCCTAATATCAAAAGACATTCTACTTATCATTGTTTATGGTTTATAAGTCCCATAAATCTAATCTGGGGACTCTGGAAGGAACATAATAGAAGATTATTCCAAGAAAAAGAAATGAGTCTCAAATCCCTCCAAAATAATATTAAATCAAGTATTATGTAAATAGTTAACAACAAATTAAACTCTATTAGGTTAAGGGAGGCAATTTTTTCAGACTAGGATACTAGTATGAGGTTTCAATGGGGTGGTTTGAGAATTCCCCCTATTTTAGATCAGAGGGTCAGAATAGAAAAGATCAATGTCAATAATTAATTTGTATAGATTCACCAATAGGATGGGTAAGGTGAAATTTTGATGGATCAACTAAAGGAAATATAGGGGCTTCAGGGGCAGGATGTATAATTAAGGATTGGAAAGCAAGAACTTTAGTCACTTTTGTTAAACCACTTTTGGAAGGCACTAATAATGAATCTGAGTTTAAGGCCTTATTTCATGGGTTTTTTTTATGTAAAATTATCATAATTAAGAAAGTGTGAATTGGAGGTGACTCAGATATTGTCATAAATACTATAAGAATAGGGAAGACTCTAAATTGAAATCTAAATGCTCTTTTAGAAAAAGCCCAAAACTTGAATAGTACTTGAATAATAATTATTTGCATGTGGTTTCATATCACTCACCTAAATTTTAACATGACTAATTATACTATGAATATCATGTACATTCTCATTGAGTTCATCATCATAATTATCACTATCAACATTGACATGAAGTTGTATAGTTTTGCAGAGAGCTCTATTGATAGGGCCTTTTTATTTTCATTTTTCTTTCATATAATTTCTCTACATGTGATTTAATCATCATTAAAAAATTAATATAAGTTAATTAAATAATTCAAAAGATATATTTTTTTGTCTAAAAGAACATTTTAAGCATGAAGAATGACAAAACATTGGAACAGATTAACTTACAACTTACATAATATAAAAGCTATAAATTTGTGTCCAAAAGAAGAATGACAAAACATTGGAACAAATTAACTTGCAACTTAAATAATTCAAAAGCTATAATTTTTTTTCCAAAATAACATTTTAATTATGAATAATGACAAAAAATTAGGATAGATAACTAACAACTATTATATTACCTCAACTAATTCAACATAATTATGATGATTGTGTTGTACATTCTTGTCCAATTCATCATGATCACTATCAATATCAACAGATCTATTAACATCATGAAGGCATTTTTGTTTTCCTAATAATTTGATAAAATTGCTCTGTGTGTGGTTTAACCATCATGAAAAAAAATATACAAAGCATTCAATAGTCAAATAAATAATGCAAGCTATAAACTTGGCTAAAAGAACATTTTCTAGATCACTCCAACAATAAAGAAACTAGGTTGGATTATCCTATGCTCATATTTCAATAATCTATATATTAAGAGGCATTTTTATAAAAAAAAATCCAAACAAGAATAAATGAGATTAATAGAGCCTCTTACCTCATCTAAATCCATGGATTTATGCTCATTCCATGCAGAAATTATAGAGTTGATGGAGGCAACCAACTATAAAACTTGTTGAGTGAGACCAAATATGTAACTCATTACTGATTGGTACCCTTATTTTGAGTTGACATGATATATAGAGGCTCCTACTAAGCATTTAATAGATGGCTATGAAATCTGTATTGACGAACTAGATTTCCACTTCATCCCACTCTTATATTTACTAGGTTGATCTAGTGCTACCATATAATTGAAAATATCTTCGACACCTACTTATTTATTACTATTTTCCACCTAAAATACAATGTCAATTTAAACATATAGTCAGTTTAATAAAAAAATAAAAATAAATAACACAATGTAAATTGAACCAAAATTGTAAATTTGTCTATTTTGGCCTGCAACCTGCCTCAGCCAAATGTATATCCAGCCCTCAAATTATCTCTTTTTCTCTTTCCTCTATTATTCTTTGCCAAATATTATTTGGAATGAATAATTTATTTCAATGCTTCCCACTATTTGGGAGATAGAGTGGATTTTAACCTCTCTTTTCCCTCCATGATTATTTTTCTGTAATTGTATCTAAAATTGTTCATCAAAATTCTCATCTTTTGCTTGTAATATTTTCTAGAGATTTTTCCACTAGTAGTCTCAATCATTTTTTATATTAAATTTTCCATAGTTCATGTATTTTTCTCTACAAAACTTGATTTTCAAATATCCAAATGGGCCCTACATCTTGCACCCAACTTAAAGGCCCACTTTGTAGCATTTGGCCTAATGGGCTCACCATATTTTGATACCTCAACCAAGAATGGATTCTTTCCTTATAATTTTATTTATTTTTCATTCCTCTCTATAGATATATACAAATCTTGACTCAATATTTGTCTTTTGAAAAAATTAGATACATTTTCTATTACACCAATACTAGTATTTCTGGCTGATCCACTAGTTCCATAAAAAAAATTAGATGAAACAAGTGCACTTTGAGGCACAATAGATGCAAGTGGTCTCTCTTCATCTATAACTTCATGCTCCTTGGCCACATTATGTGTGGAATGAGTAGGTAGATCATTACCATTCTATATATATTTCACTTCAAACATATCCTTTAATGTTGAATAAATCATCTGCAGACCTATTGTTCCTTTGCTATGATGTTTTTCAATAATCTCTCTTAGACTTTGTGCTAGAGATCATCAAAATGTTTCACATACCATTTGATATATTAGGTTTCACATCACCATGTGATATATTAGGATGCACACCACCATGTGCTATATTAGGCTGCACATCACCATATGCTATATCAGGTTGCAAATCATCACAACTATTATTTTCACCAATTGTATTTATTGAATCACAAATGTGTTGGCTTATATGAGATGGTGGCATTGTATCTTTTATTTCTTTTTGTTTTTGGTCTAAATTTCTTTTCACTTTTTTTATTTCCTATAAAACAAAATAAAATATCATATTATGTCTTATATACATAAATCTCTTGCCTATAACATTTCATTAAACACTATTAAACAAATAATATACTACTTAGTGGATTTATAACTTGCCTATTTGTCAAACCAAGACACGATAAATATACAATATTCTTGGCCACTTTGTCTCTATGAAATCACTCATAATTTTTCAATGAAATTTTAGCATTATGATCACTAACATCAACTAATTTGTGCCTTACAGTCATTTTCCTCATTTTGTGAAGTCTAAATAAACAATAATGTATAAATCAACAACTTGAATTAGTAAAACTTTATTGAGTTCATAATTTGATAATTTTTTACTTTATAATTCACTAATAACTTATGGAAACTTAAAATATAATTTATTTTATAAATTAAAAATATTTTTTAGTAAAAAACCAAGATGTTTACAATTACAAGTATCAGACTATCAATATGACTATCCCTTGTTTCAACTGGATATTGACACTTATGAATCTTGATCACTATTGTTTATATCTATTTGATTTTCTTCCTCATCCTCATCTATGACATGAAATAAATTTTCTCTCCCAATCTCTTCATTGGTAATCAAAATTTCTTCTTTAAACACTCCATCATTGTCTTCATCCACTTCTTCAAATGTTTCTTGTAAATTAACATATTGCCCATTAGGAATTATATCAACAACTTCCATGAATTTTTGTTTAGAATGAGACTCTTTTTGAATGACATACAAACATCTTGGGCTTCTTACATCATCAATTATAAATTATTGGTTCATTTAAAGAGGGGAAACATATGGATCATTTGTCTCTGATAAAAATTGTCTTGTATTTGCACGCACAAATCCATACTCATCAACTTGTACTATGGATGGCCTAATCCACTTAAATTTTAATAATATATGACTATTTTAACCAAAATCCACTTGAATAATTTCTTGGATGAATCCAACATAAAATTTCTTCTTAGTTTTATGAATAAATTTAGCACTAACAACACAATCACAATTTATCTTTCCTTTATCTTTTTCTTCCACTCTTAAATGACTACCATAGGCCCACATTCCACTAAAATGAATAGCCCATAAATGTGGATATTGTTAAATCTCACTTTCTTCCATTATTATATCATGACCTTCTTCTTTTTCATCACTGACTGCATTAGCAATCCATTCTTCAAGTTTTGTAAAAGAATCACCTCCAATAAAATCATGATACATGTGCTTTTGAGGTTGATGTTGCATCCAATCTTGATTCTCTTATTTATATTTTCTACATAGAATATTAATGTACAAATTATAATATTAATAATATAAATGTGTAAATGTAATTGATTAAATAAATTATTATGTAAATTTTTTTACCTAAGCCACTTATCAAATGAATACATGTTTTGAAGAATATAGGCATGTATCACACTTCTTTCTTGATGTGATAGCTTTAAGTGACATCCATTGCCTTCTAATAATTCACCTACAAATCTCTCATCTTTGCCATCATCCCATACATATTGATTGACATTTTTAAAATCCTATATATTATGTACAAAATCCCATGGTCTCTTGTATTGAATATCCCTTAGACATGCTACCTTCTAGTTTTGCCCTAGTATGAACATTTTTTTTCAAAACCTTCGTATATCATTATATAGGATACATCCATCTCATTCTTGCTATGCCAAAATGCTCTAGTTCATATTCTAGATGTATAAAAAGATGCATATAAATGTTAAATATTTTTGGTGGAAATTCTTGTTATCATAGACAAAGGACTTCAACAACCTCCTCCCTCAAACCATCAAAGTTCAAAGGATATAATACATGTAAACTCATTATCTTTATATTAGGCTCAACCTTAAAATTTCCAATATTGGCCCCTTTTGTAAACTTGATATATTTACCACAATAGGTAAAATATTCTTGATTATGACATGATAGTCATGGGTCTTGAGGCCTCTTAAGACATTAATGGTATTTTTGGCTTCTAATACTACCACTTACATATCTAGTGGGAAAGCGAATTTGAGACATCAACTATAATAATTGTGCACATTGTTCCTTTGTCTAGACATAAGGAGCACTAGGTTTTCTATAATTTTCATCATCACATTTTTCAACCCAAATATTTTGATGAATCTTTAGTTGTCAAAAGTCTTCACATGATGAAATAGTATCAAAAGCACCACACAAATTTTCTATAATAGCATAGGCTATATTTTTCTTAATATGCATAAAGTCAATAGTATGCCTAATGGCTATATCCTCAAAGTATGGCAAATTATAGAATATGCACAACTATTTTACACTACTTTCATTACATATATCATATATACTACCAACAATCCCATCATTTTCAATAAATGACATTCTTTTTTTTCCATTCTCAATAATGTAATCGCCTATTTTTAGCAATGGTGCTTCATGATTCTCTTATTGACCATTGAAATGTGTTTTTTGTTGATGATATGGATGATCCATTTTAAGGTAAGAAAGATGTCCACAATAAATACACTTACACAAACTTATTGAGTGCCTCACAAAATCCTTAAAGTTGTAGTCAGGACATCCATGGTGTCCATGAACACTAAGACCAGACAATATACCATATGCAAGAAGATCATGAATCATAAATAATAAGGAAGCTCTTAAATGGAATTTGATTCAATGACCATCCCTTAAAGATTGAATTAATTCAATTCCTTTCCATAATTCTATTATATCATTATATAATGGCTCTAGATAAGCATAGATTATATCTAAATTCACACTTTTCTTTCCTAGTATAATTAATGATAGCATTAAGAAAAATGGTTTAGTTGGTAACCATGGAGGCAGTTATAATTTATTAAAAAAACTAGCCAAGTTGACCATTTATTACTTTGATTTGAGAATGGATTCACCCCATCTAGAGCCAAACCCAACCTTATATTACAAGGATCTTGAGAAAAATTAAGCCATTTATTATCAAATTCCATCCACATCTTAAAATTAGGCACATGTCATTGTTTTCCATTAGTGCTCTTATTTTGGGCATGCCATTGCATAAGTTTAGCAATGTATCTACACCTATATATTCAGAGTAATCATGGGAATATCAAAAGGTGGTGAATAAGATTTCTAGGAACTATAGCTAATCTCAAACCTTTTCTATACCTCACTTCATGACATTTTCTACATTCACTCTCAGTTGCAAGATTATTATGAAATAATACACAACCATTCACACATGTGTGGATGTTTTCATATCCTAAGCCTAGATTAGTGATTTTATTTTTACATTGAATTCATTTTGTTGGTAATGTAGAGTTAGATGGTAACAATAAACTTAATCATGCCAATAACTGATCTACACTCTCATTCGTCTAACCAAACACCACTTGCATGTTAATAATTTGAAGGATTGTTGTCAAAATGACTTAACTTAAAATTAGCATACACAAGATTTAAAGCATCCTCCATCAACTTGGCCCAATCATCACTTATAAACTCATTCAACATTCTATCAACTTCAAACCCTTCGTCTAATATTATTTCCTCTTGATCTATGTTTGGTGCCACTTCATCTATGTTTGTTGCCTCTTCATCTCTCACTCTGTAATTCTATCATATATTCATAATAATTATAATCCCTAGGGATTATACCACTATGCCCACATCTTATCATATGTCAATAAATCAAATTTCTTTTCTCATCTTTCCATCGAGATAGTCATTACATGGACATGGATTTTTGTCCATGTCCCTCTCACTGGCTACTCTCTCATCAAATGCATGGTATTAATCCATAGTCAACCTTTAACATTGATACATCTATAATATTCTACACATATCAACAAAAATCTTTTGGGGAAAAAATTAGAAAAAAAAAATTTAATATTTTTTGAAAATATCAAGAAAAAATCATATTTTAAAAAAAAATGTAAAAAATTGTAGACTAAAAGAAAAAAAATAGTATTTTTTTAATTAAAAGGAATTTCCATAGAAATAGAGTTATAAAGAGCAAATAAAATAGATATTTTAACTAATAAATTGTAAAAAAATAGATTTTTGTAGTTTATATTCAAATTGTTGATTACATTACATTGCACATCTTTCAAACTCAAAGCATTACTTGGCATTGCATAACTAATAACTAGATGCAGATAGATGACAAAATTACAATATATTTTTTCCAAAGTCAACCTAAGTAGTTATGCAATTAATTCACATTACATAACTAATAACTAGGAGCAGATGCCAATTACATTTACTTTTCATGGCATTTCATAAGACCATATTTCTTTGAAGCATTTTTTCAAATAGTTCATTGCCTTGTCTATGCTACCACACTTTTCATACATGTCTACCAAAGCATTTTACCAAATAGTTCACTGCCTTTTTGCTATGGCTAAAATCCTAAAATAGGTGCTTTCAAATAAACTATGGATGCTAATAAAAAATCTATCAAATCATGATAGTAAGCAATATCATAGACAACGTAGTGAATTGATTAAACAAATGCCTTAAAGAAATGTGGTCTCATGGTGATGGAATGCCATGACAATCCATAACAATTTTCTTATCATGGCATTCCATCACCATGAGACCACATTTATTTGAGGTATTTTTTCCAAAATTCATAAAATTCATCTTAGGAGTCCATATTCATTTTACAATTATTCTAGGAGTCATTCATAAGCATCCCATATTATGTCCATGTGAAAGACATTTGTATTTTTATCATTGATTTACTTTTTGTCTCTTACCGTAACCCCATAATATATTCAAATAGCTTTAGTGGGTGTGTGGGAACCAAAGGAAGTGGGTAGTTATCACTTTCCCATAGCATGAAAGAAGTTCACTTGTGATGTTGTAGTATACAGAGACTAGTTACCATGTCCCCATTGAGGTCTCAAAAGTAATTGGTAGGTTAGCGGTAAGAGTTTGAGTAGCATATAATATTTCACTATAACCCCATGACAAATAAAATGTTTACCTATGGTGATGTGTTAAGATAAAATAGTAAAGGTTCACCACAACCCTATGATAGACAAAAAGATAAATGGTGTTATGGTGGTAAGGGCTAAGTTGATAGATAACACATACCATAGCCGCGCAATAGTTCAGAGGTTTTATGGGCTAGTAGTAAGTGGTAAAAGTTATATAAAGTATGTCGCATACTCCCATGATATTTTTCTACACAATTCCCTTTTATTTTGATATGTTGAAAGATTGCTTATTTTAATTTTTTGCAAATACATTTAATCTATTATACAATCTCATCTATTATCCATGCACTTATCGATCCACTAGATATTGAATTGATTAATATTTTTATATCACCTTTGATTATTACCTTTTACCATCCCTTCAACACTAATAAATTCATCCCCTTTAGGAGTGTCATATTGTGTCCACCTAATTATTTTCATCATTCCCAATATCCAATGATCATACAAGACAAGGTTGGCCTTAGTGGTCCCTCAAGATTCCTCCACCGTCTACTATTATTAGATTAGTTTATTTGATACAATTCTATTTTTGTATTTTTTAGTTGATACATGATCTTTTTTTTCTTTAGTAAAAATCATGATTTCATATTTAAAAATATATAATTAGATAGTATTAGATGCATCTAAAATCATACCATAGGGATGAAATAAATGGATATAAGCATCCAAAAAACCCAAACATAGAAAGATTTGAAGTGTAAGGCAGTCAAAGAAAAACAAACCAATATAAAAAAATATTTGTCAAGTAGACAAGAAAGATGTTAAATGTAAAAAAGTAGCCTTACCACATTAGTCTCATATAGCTAAGTGTTAGAGTGAGCATTCACATTTATTCATAAAGTCAAGTTTGATTTGGATTGTTTCATTATAATCGTTGGATTATTTTCTTTGTGTACACAAATAATATTTTGTTGTGTATTTATTTAAACAATCCACCTATAATCTGATTGATCACAATAATCAAATGGTTGTTGTGAAACCAACTCATTATCCTATTTAACATCCCATATCATGTTCATGTGAAATACATTTGTATTTTTATCATTAATGTATTTTTGGTCTCTTAATACAGCCCCGTGATACATTCAAATAGCTTTGGTAGGTGTGTAGGAACCAAATAAAGTGAAAAGATAATTATTTATTTCTCATAGCATTCAGTAACTTCACTTATAGTGTTTTGGTATACAGAGACTAGTTACCACAGACCTGCAGAGGTCTCAAAATTAACAAGAAAGCTGGTGGCAAGAGTCTGAGTAGCATATAATATTTCACTATGACCCCATGACAGACAAAATGTTGACCTACAGTGATGTGGTAAGAGCAAATAGTAAAGGTTCACCACAGCCCCATGGTGTACAAGAAGATAAATGGTGGTATGGAAGTAAGGACTAAGCCAATAGATAACACATACCGTAGCCCTATAATGGTTCAAAGAAGGTCTTGTGGGCTAACGATAAGTGGTAAAAGTTATATAAAGTATGTCTTGCACTCTCAAGATAATTTTATACACAATTCCCTTTTATTTTGATTGTTGAAAGATTGTTTATTTTAATTTTATGTAAATACCTTTAATCTATTTTATAATCTCATCTAGTATCCCTGGACTTATCAATCCACTTGATATTGAATTGATTAATATTTTTATATCACCTTCTATTATTACCTTTTTCCATCCCTTCAACACTACTAAATTCATCCCCTTTAGGAGTGCCATATTATGTCCACCCAATTATTTTCATCATTCCTAATAACCAATGAGCATACAAGACAAGGTTAACCTTGGTGGTCCCTCAAGATTCCTCCACTGCCTACTATTATTAGATTACCTTATTTGTTACAATTATATTTTTTGGATTTTTTAGTTGATACATGATCTTTTTCCTTAGGAAAAAATCATAATTTCATATTTAGAAATAAGAAATGGATAATGTCATATGCATCTAAAAACATACCATAGGGATGAAATACATGGATATAACCATCCAAAAAACCCAAACATAGGAAGAGTTAAAGTATAAGGCACTCAAAGAAAAATAAACAAATATAAAAAAAATGTTTGTCAAGTAGACAAGAAAGATATTAAAGGTAAATAAGTAGCCTTACCACATTAGTCTCATCAACTAAGTGTTAGAGTGAGCATTCACATTCATTCATAAAGTTAAGTTTGATTTGGAGTGTTTTGATATAATTATTGGATTGTTTTCTTTGTGTACACAAATAATATTTTTTTATGTATTTATTTAGACAATCTACCTATAATCTAATTGATCACAACAATAAAATGGTTATTATGAAACCTATTCATTATCCTATTTATTAGTCTTTTCTTATTTTTCAATATGTCAAATCTAATGCTTGTGATGATACGGTAAATAGTGAAGGGATGCTAAAGGATCCCATGGTTTCATGATGGTTAGATCAAATGTTGGTGGTAACACAGTATGAGGTATAAAGGGTAACATTTATCCCACCATCCCACAATGATGTGTATGAAGGCTTGTGGGGTGGCGATAAGTGGTGAAAGATGTAGTATAACCATCTAGAAGCTCCCATGGTCCTGTAATAGATGTAAATAGGTCTTGTGGTGATGTAGTAAATTATTAAATGATGAAATGACTATATCATTACCCCATAGTGGTTATCATTGGTGCCTACAATTCAAGTGCCTACCTAGTCACTAGATTGGATGAAATCAATGGTCTGTGTTTGAAAGACTTGAATGTTGAGATTTGTCAATTTCATGGCATGAACTAGAGTAATGGTGAAATGATCAGCTCCGTAGTAGAATAAAATTTGGAATTTATTTGTACTTATTCATTTAAGTAAATTTAGTGGTGATTGTAGATAGTGAATTCAAACTTTGTGTGTGTGCACTTCAGCCATCTTCCAATTGGGTAAGTCTGCCTCATCACTCTCTTCATAAAATTTACTATTTAGTTTTTTCTTTGTTTTTAACTAGTTTGGTAGAGAAAGTGACTATCAAAACCCTATTTCATAAAGGCATCAAACTATGACACCTAAGAAATCTGATTTTGTAAGTAAGAGCACTGAACCCTCTATTCCCAAGAAGTGGTCCCTTTAATAGTCACTGTTGGACATTTTTGCAAATTCAATTGATAAAGGGTATAATAAACTATTCAAGGATGTAGCAAAGGGGTGTTGAGATGCTATAGTCCCTATCTTAGTATGGAACCTTTTTTGGTATTTTTTTCAAAATCAAGATGGATAGGGACTAGTTGCAAACCCATGGAATTTGAATTTGGCTAAGTTTATGGTGCCAAATGTATTCATTTATGTGGACTTGATCATGATATTTCCATAACACTATCATCCAGTCACTAAAACTATTAAGTTGTTAAATGGGTCACCATTAATGGTTATGGATGAAATTCAATCATTGATTGCTTCATGCTCAACAAGCAGTCCCTCATAAAAAATGACTTAAATAAGAGTGAACACGAATATACCAATTTGATAAATACATATAGGATTGATGATTTTTCCATGTACATGAGGAAAGGGGCCAATAATAGAAGGATTTCAATACCAACCATTGCAGTTGAGCCTTTTCCAGTTGATGACTTTGCTATGTATTTCAAAAGGACATATTTTGCTTTGTGTCAAGTTCTAGGAATTGATGCCCAAGATATAATGTCATTTGGCATGATGATGATGCTCATGAGAATACAAAACCCATAGGTTAATTTTGAGTATGATTTTTCAATATTTATTGAGAAGAAATTACATGACATATTTTTAAAAATAAGGGAGAACAAGATACCTATGGAGTTTAAATATTATTCTTCATTGTGTCATTTAATTTTGTATTAGAATAGAAGGAATTGGCCTAATAGGATAAACTTGAGTATGATTGATCAAAAGAGATAGAGATTGTCTACATAGTGTTGTTATTAAAAATGGGACACTTATTGTTAGAAATATAACTATGGTGTGTTCCATGATGATTTCTCAGTCATAATAATGAATTCCCTTGGTAGCCTTTTTCCTAGATTGACCAAATAAGTTAGATAAATGTTGAGGCTTCTTTCCCATAGGCCAGAATAGGGTCACAAACATAGCTTCACCAATTGGTATTTGTTTCCTAACCATACTATAATTAGAGTATATGGGTGTACTTATCCACCCCATGTGTTGCCAAAATTTATGCCAAACAAAATTGCTTTTCTTGAATTCATGTGGTAGATGCTCTGGATGGAGAAAGATGTGATGAAAAAACAAAATAAGGGCACATTTCTTCTAGATTCCACTATGTTTGATGAATGGTACATTGGTACAGATACCTTGGAGTAATTTCAAGCCTATTTGAAGGCTAAATATTCTTTAAAATTGGGGATATAAAGAGTTTGTGATCTAGAGGGTCACATGAACTTTGTTAGACAAGTCATCCTTACTAGTATGGGGATAGCCCATCAAATAAATTTTGATGAGGATGTGATAAAAAATTATGTCAATTTTCAAGAGGTATATAATAGGAAAAGAAAATGGGAAATATTGAAGAAGATTAAGGATGACAAAAGAAAATAAAACCCTAATTTTTCAAGATTTTTTGTTGAAGAGAAGGACCCATTGAAAAGAATAGATTTGATAATTGATAATTTTGAAAAAATATATGAAAAGTATGAGAAGTAACCTATAAAGGCTACCAACCTCTCTATAAAAAATCCAATAGGAGCTATGATTCAAGAACCTAGTCTAGATGTAATGTCAGTATAAGATCCAACTGTCCCTAATTCACCACCTAGAAAAAGGCAAAAGACTATTGATGTTTCTCCACTGGTTCCATATGAAATGACTTAAGGATTTGGTGAATCTAATGAGGTTGTTAGTATTTTTAGGCATATGGGAGAGGAAGATGAAGTTAATCAACCTCTTATTGGTCAAGAAATAGAAGCACACAAACCAAAAGCAAGAATGGATAAATAGGCACAAGGTGAGCCTAAACTACAAGAAGATGAAAGGGTTGTGGCTTCTATGAGGTTCATCAAGGATGATGATTTCATCAATAACCTAGAATTAAAATACTTTTATCTCAAAATTAAGATGAAATAAGTTAAATAAAATGTGGAAATAAATAAAATGGGTGCTGATAAATCTCAACATGATCAAATTGTGACACAGATTTCTAAGGATTTGAAAATTGATGAAATAAATGTTAGATGAGGCTATAAAAATGGTTTTGAAGAGTAATATGTTGATCATCCCTAGAATTGAATTGAAAAAAATGTTATTTTTGGACCAAGTGAGAAATCAAGATGACCCCATGATGGTTTCTGAGTTTAATTATGAGGATGATGTCAGTGGTTATGGGTTTAACCCAAAGATAGAGACTCTAGCAATATGGGCCACATATAAGAACACCAACAAGCCATGATTGTTTGATTTAGTCCAAGATTTGAGGGGAATAGATATGGTGAAAACATTTTAGGATACATCAGTGCTTAAAGCTACTACCCTTACTATGCACTCTGTAATGTTCACATAAGCTGTTATCAAGAAAATGGAACAAAGATTTCTCAAATATGAAAAAACTCAAATGGAGATGAATGATGAAGTGAATAGGTTGTATTTTGGAAATGTCAAAATAAATCAACAATTGAAGGGTTTTTATTCTCAAACAAAAGCAATTATGACATACCAATCCCTTGTGCCATAAATAACCAGTGATAATACAATCCTAGTTGATCAGTTAAATGCATTAAAGTTGAAGTTGGAGAAAGAAATTAAAGATTTAAAAAAGAAAAATGAGAAGACAAAAGATGAGGCCAAATTGAAAATCCTAGAGGTGTTTGAGAATATTTTTGAATATAGAGTAAATTAGTTATTGGCAAGTTGGGAGATGTGCATGAATGATATTCTTCCTTGTCTTAGTCCATTGATCAGTTAAAGGTAGATATTTCTATTTTGGATCCAATATACAAGAAATGGCAACCTACACACCATACATTGCTAACCCTATGCAAATTTCTATAAATAAATCTAGGTGCTTTGACCTCAATCAAGCCAATAGATAAGATAGTGAAAATGATCTTGGATGAATTTTAGTATGTGAATGGTGAGAGATAGAAAATGCAGGCAAAGATTGATTATTTTGCTACCTTCAAACACTAGTTTATTCCATTCATTTTGATAGAGGATAAAAGATCAAAGGTTTTGATGCATAAAAAAGTGAATATGGTAAAATATTTTCTCAAGTCATTGATTTCTTGAAAAAAGATAAAAACATAAATATTCTCAATTTCAATGTCATTTTGGATAGAGTAATTGCTCTAGATGTTTGATATACAAAGTTCATCATTGATGTCAAAGTGCTGCTAGACAAAAGATGGAAAGATCACCAAGCCAACCTGCTCTAGATCCAAGAATATAAGTGCCCTAATGATTTCATAATGTACCAATGGGAGAATTAGTATTTGACAACTAAAGAATAAGCAGGCCAAGTATGTAGAGGAGCAATGAGCATCAAACCGATGTCAACATGGCACCAAAAAATCTTGGACATCCTCATATTTTGTCTTTTTCTTGTTTTTATTCTTTCCAATATGTATTCAAAATATATTCGGTAGTCTTTTTAAGAATTATCAAAAAGTATATGTTGTAATAGGTCATATTAAGGGGTGGGTATATGAAAATTCATTTTTTGAAATGTGAAAGGTCTGAATCTTCCTTCACCCCTATAAGAAGGAAACCAAGACCTTGGGAAAGCTCTTTGGAAATTTTATTTTGTAAAAACACATTGTAAGGCCTAATCTTCAAAAATATATCAATAAAAGCAAATGACATTTCTCTAGTGCCATATATCTAGTTCTCAATTTCTTGTTGAATATTCATGTTATAATTTATTTAGTTATATCTATTTTTGTTTCTCCTTGTTATTTGAATTAAGATATCAAGTATATGTTTAGTTATTCAAAACACATTTGTTGTTTCTAGGTGGTTTATCTAATTGGGTTTCCTCAAGTAGGGATTAAATTCCATTTAATATATCAATGTAACTTGGAGGATTCAAGTTGGATAATTAAGAAGAGCCAGGTAATAATAATCTTGCATGTCTATGCTAGTCATAGACAATCCCATGCTAAGTAATTTGATTTGTGGATAGATAGAAAGCACAAATATTTCTCTAAATAGATTCTATTACCTAATTATTAAGAAAGACATCGATCAAATCTTTTCCAAAATCACTTCCTTGTATCATATTCAAAAATTCCAATTTTAATTTTTTATTATGTAGGAGTAGGAGTAATAGTAGAATAGAAAATTGTAAAAAAAATCTAATTCAAATCATAGGCCAGTTTGGATTAGGGTGAATTGGATGATTCAATTGATAAAATTACATCAATCCCTTAATCTGATCTGAAGTCACCAACAAATTTGAGGAGTAATTAATCATTGGTGAATATAAGGTAACACCCACCTAGGTAAAATAGAGCCTATAGTGTAGAGAATCCTAACCACTTGGGTTTGTTCTATCAGTTGGCCAAATTGGTTGCATAACCTAATCATAAAGCTTGGCATCCTTTTAAAGTTTGCATAGTAAAAATTTGAGAACCAATAGAAGGCTTTGGAAATTTTAAGAAATATAACTCACATAGATCTGCATGATGCCCATGCATTTATCAATATGGGTGAGTTATTAATATCATCAAACCTTAGTGTATCCTTAGATTCTCTTAAGACATCAAAGTCTTTTCTAAAGAATAGCAGAGAAGAAGTGCCCATTAAATTGTTAAACAATTTTAGGGTTTTCCATGTTGAGCATGATGAACTAAAGTTGGATCAACATAATTTTATGGAGGCATTAGGAAATGGAATTTGGGTTAAATTCATAAATAAAATCACTGGTGCTAATTCTATAGTTTATTTTTGTACTTTAAGGATATGGAATTCTTCCAATGACTAGAAGAAGGTGGTGTTTCACTTCAGTTGCAAGTTCAATTCCCATATGCTCTAAAATGTGTAGAGGAAACTAATGAAAAAATAATCCCCTAAACCCTAAACATCTTGTATGGTTTTGGTACTCAGTTTTTTATGTAACTCCTATAAGTTGCCAATAAAAAAGTTCTATATTTTATGTTTAATGTAATAAGGGTTTCAAATTACCTCTAAATTTTTTGAAAATGGTGCCCCCAAATCGGACTTCACTATAGAGGGCCTCACCAACTTCAAATTATTTGCAACAAATTTTGAATTCCTTGCCCACCTTTTTAGAAGTCTCCAGGTCCTTTCTAAATAAGATTTATTTCCCATGTAATTAGATACTATAACCCAAAATGCCTTAGTGCTAGGCTAATTATCACCTAATGAAATGAGGAAATATTCAGTGAATAGTGAATCACATCCAATACACTCCTACCAAAAATATATTTTTTAAATTAAATCTAATTTATATTTGTGTAACTATTTAGTCATTTTGATTTGTATGACTAAATATTTTTTTATTTGATGACCAAACTAGTCATTTATTTACTCATTTATAGCTAAGTTACAAAAAATTAGTAAAATTTATATATTTATAGTCATTGTGACTAAAATTTTTAGTCATGTAGTCATTTATTTACCAAATTCTATTAGTGGTGGTTGGTTAGTATGTTTCTTAGTTAAAAACTTAAAAGGGTGACTAAGTAGTGAACAAGAGGTGAAAACTAGAAATTATGCCTTTAGTGATTACTGTGACTCTTTCTAGTCTACCCACATTTTCATATTTTTCCCTCAATACATAGACAAATGAACCTATGATGTTGTCTCAAGATGAGGGAACACTTTAAGTTTGGGAAAGTGTTGGGAGAATAAAACTAGATAAGAAAGATACGTAGGATATTCTTTGAATATTCATGCATTATATATAAAGTTGTTAGCTAATGTATTTTTTCCTATCCTCTCAGCTTGTGAAAGGATAGAAGGTGAACACTTTTCTCATTTTGTTTCCAATGTATGAAGAAGAATATGAATAGTCAAGAACTATAGTGACTATAAATATGTATGCTTATATGAATAAGTTGATGACCTTTTACTGAGATCAATATAGACTTTTTTTTTCATGGTTACCTTTTTGGTTTCTTATGTTAATCCTTTTTTGTGTTATCATGTTTAATGCTTTGGTCTTAACTATCTAACATAATCTGAATGCTCTGTATACGTAAGGAACTCTGGGTTAATCTTAGTTTCTTCTTATTACATGATCATTCACTTATAACATACTTTTGGTTAACATGAATTCACTACACTATCTTTCATAGAATAATAAAACTTATCTATCCTCATCCTTATCATGTTTTGTTGAATTAGGAAACTCTGCTAACAAGTTCCTTTGCTAACACTCTCAGCCAGTCCAAATTAGCATAGTAAATAAGTTAGTGAGAAGGTGAAAAGTTCAAGTGGGATACCTTTTAAGGTCTAAATAAGGAATCTAAAGGCATGATGACTCTTTAAAAGTGTCATGTACTCCCTTATATGGATTGGTTTGGAAAACTAAAGACCTCTTTGATGCCAAGTTTGAAGGGTGAGTGAAAGAGGAGTGATTATAACTATAGGTAGTAAGAAAACTTAGCCAAAAGAATATAGATGTTTAGGGAAACCTATAATACATGTTGGATCTTTTTTATAACCCCTCCCTCTTAGTGAAATGACATCATCTATCCCTATTCTATTGTAAAGCATCCCAAGTGGACCAAATGATGAAGGTAGTTTCTAAGCAAGCAAATGAAGAGTCATGTGCCATATTTTAGGAGTTTCATGCTTTTGAGGGATATTTGTCTTATAATACCATGCATGGTCTATTCCATATTTCATTCTCATGTAGATGTAAGTCCTCCTTTCATCTTGATAAGTGAATTTGTGACTCTTATTCATTCTCTTCTCTCATCTCTTAAATTATATAAGTAGAAACCATTTTGGATTTTGTAAATTAATAACACACCATGTATGGAGAATTCGTATTGGTTTTGACATTGTAATTTGCCTTTAAGCAATAAATTCAATCTATTTGTGAGTTTATGAACATTTTGTCTAAGTGTTTAAAGTGATGTATGGGGATGTTAAGTGATAATCTTTTATCCTTACTTCCCCTTATCCTCTCATGTTTATGAAATAATTCCTATTTTAATAGGTCATATAGAGTGTAGCTAGTGTGTTAGGCTCCTTTCAAGTGTAAATGTAAACTTCTATCTATTTTCCCACAAGCAATCAATTAAGTGTGTGGTAAGCAATTCAAGGCAAATTCAGGGAGCTAACCCTTAAACCTAGAGGTTTACTTATACTATAGGTAAACCCACATACCTATAAGTATTCCCATGTTGTCCAAATATGGAAAATGCTTGAACACCCTCTCCTAGGGTAAAATATTTGGTGACAACAGTTACTATTATAAAGATTCCTCATTTAGACACTTTTTTGGCTAAATCCAATGCCCATCACATTGAGCATGCATGGTTACTTGTGGTCATGTCTACTCACGTATCTTCAATGGGGAGATACCCAATGAGGATAGTTTATTCTACTCTAATGGTTCTTATTATAAATACTAACTATTCTTCATGGTAGATCTACATAGAATTCTTTCTCATGAAATAAGACCTTATTCCCTTTCTATATGGATATATTCCTACCCCATTGACCCTTGCCAATACAATGACTAGGCAAACTCTTTTGATTTTGTCTATGGTCACTTATTGATGCACATTTCATGGGATCTACACCACCATGTGGAGTACATAGAGTGTCCCTCCACTATTTGGATCACTCTTTGAACTCTTTTTAGTGATCTTACTATGATTTATATCACTCCTCCTCCTACTACTTCTATTTATTTTGATGCCACATTATAAATGGATAGTGATCTTCCTTCTATCAAGCCACCAGTATAGGATGAGATTCTACCAGACCTTAGCTATCCTATTAAAAATTCCACATCCATTAATAATTAGGATGTTTCTCTTCTAAATCCATCATAGATTTTTTATTCAGAGGATCATATCATATTCATTAACAATGTGAGTGTACTTATTGAGAGAATTAACAACTCATCTCTTCCTATGGATTCTCCTTCTTCAGTTGATGATCCATGATCTATTCTTCACATGGAAATTATTTCCATGAATGTTCCATGTCCTTATGTTGATAGTTATTCTTTAGTGGAATTATATTAAATTCATGTGCATGAACTTGTTAGACTTATGAAACACATCATATTTGGACCATATTTAGAAATCTTCATATTTTTGCCTTCATCTTCCATTATGAAATAGTCAAACTTTTGGTCCACTCATTTTGTTCTTCCTTTTTCAAAGGGAAGAAACATTGTTTAATGTGGATGGAGATTATTTAGTCTTCAAGTAGAGGATCTCATCATCTACCTTGGTCATTTTTTGAGTTTTACTATAGGTATCTTTAACATCATCTAGGGGGATTTTAGTATTCTCTATTTACTATGTACTTGTGTATCTCACTAGGACTTTATGTAAGGACCCAATTCTACTACCCACCTAAGCTACACTTAAGGGGGGTGTTGGTGTATGTTTCCCCCCACTATGTGGTTTTACCTACATGATCTATTTATATTTTTTAGGTGTCACTTATGTGTTTAACAAAGGTTTTTAAGGAAGATAATCCCACATTCATGAGGATGTGAGATGTCTATCTTCCACCTACATATGTACCTTTACTAAAGCTATTTATCTAACCAACTTGGAATGTTATTATATTTAAATGATTTTGTATATTGTGAGTATTTTTCCTCTCATGTGTTCATGATTTCACTACTCCATATAGTTTTAGCTTATTGCATTCAATCCTATCTAGACTAATCCTCAATTATGGCCCACTCTGACACTAATGAGATTGAATATGATAGTAATTTTTTGGAATATTTGTACAATGAAATAATTTAAGAATCTTAATGTTAGACTAAAGATTTGTTTCACAATAACATTTCAACTTAATGTAGTGATGATTGAAAATTTCAAGTAAATGAGAATCACATTTTTACCATATTCATGCTTATTCCACCAAAGCTTATTTTAAAGGGGATGTACCAAAATTTGATATTATTTCTCTTCTTAAAACTGGTGAATATGATTAATAATATATAGTTATCTAAAAATTTATTAATGAATTTCACATAGGAAACCTTGAGTTGACACAATTATATTTTTTTATGACAATCATAACCCCTACATTCTTGGAATGAATGATTTCTTGATGGAGAGTATTCACATTTTTTTTCTTATGTATATAGTTTATGTAAATGAAACTAGATAGCTAGTGTTACACCACCCCTCATATTTTAAAATTAAATTTATATTTAATTTGAATGATTTGGAAGAATTTTATGACAAAATAGATAATAATGTTGGAGTAATTAATAAATGGTATTACATGGTACCAAATTTAGGTATTCCCCAACTATGGAGTGTAGATTTTTTTTTCAAAATTGATATGAATAAATTCATTTATTTAGAGGGGCTTGTCATACCAAACTTAAATAATTTAAATTTTACCATTAATTTCAACATGTATGCATACATTTTTCATTAAAATTTGACTAGTTTATCCAAATAAGCCTCATTGAGCATTTCATATCCCATAGAACTTTCTTAATATTTAGAAGATGTATCTAATGGATAGACATTTTGTTGGGTAAACTTTTTAGGTGTATTGAGGATGTTATTGGTAAAGTTTATAAATTTATTGAGGGTGTTAATTTTTATTTTTACAAGGTGTTTTATACAAACCAATGGTTATTGATACCATCTAAAATTATTGATAGTGTGATATTGTGTTTATTTTATATTATCTTTTATTTGGTCATTAAAAATTTATGTTTTATGATTGAGTGATATATAATATTCCTATCATTCAATTTTTTGATGTCATGTGCATATTTTTTGTGTAGGTTATATTGATATATTTTCTTAATATTATCTCTATCAAAATATGGGATCCACCCAGTCTAAATGGGGAAACATTATTTTGTTGTTGTAACACTATGATTGATGAAAATAACATAGTTTTCAAAAAAAATTGGAAATGAAAGGCTATGATGAAAACATCACTACTAGATTGGATTCCTATAAATAGTATTCTATACATAATTATTTATATTCATGCCTATGAATTTTGAAATCACATTGAGTGCATCACTAAAATATTCGTCATTTATCAAACAAAGTTTTCAATCACCTTAGTTTCTTCAACATGATTTGTAATGAAACATTTTTAGAAATACCATATTCATATCAAATATTTATGGTTACCTATGAACTTATTACTTTGCATTATGTGCCATCTATTTTTTAAAGGCTTAGTATTCCAAAAAAGTGATGTGCAACTAAGGGTTAATAATGGACAATGAAAGAAGAATCAATGGTAGTGAATGGATAATCAAAGGAAAAAAAATTAATTTTTGATAACTAAGGGTTAATTATGGACATTAAATGAATAATCAAATGAAATTAATGGATAATCAAATAAAAAAATTGAATTTTTGAGTCTACTTACTAGCACTAGTGAGTTAGTGCAAGGATGGGTTAAAAAATATGGAAAATAAAATAAGGAGGCTTAGATACATAAAAATATATTATCTTTTGAAATGGTGAGAGAAGATCTAAAATCAATGGATATTACTAATAGGAATGATAGTGATGTTTCCATTAATAATATCAATGGTGATTTCACTGATACTACAACCACATCTATTTCAAATGCTGAATTTTATTTAGATTTTGGAAATTTTGAGGACTATATAGTCATTTCAGGGTTAGAGGAAGAATAAATAATATATATGAGGTAAGGAATGAAATAAATACTCTTTAGACTAAAAAATATTTCTAGTTCACTTTATTACATAAAAACCTATTTAACATTACATTTTCTAGTTTAGAAGATCACAAACATGTATTAGAATACATATCTTTTCAGTTCATGGGTCAGAGAGGTAATTTTATTAAACCATGGAAAAAATATTTTAACTCTCTCGCCAAAAACAAAAACTTCATCCTCACCTCGGTTAATCTTTATGCCCTCCCTATAGAGTTTGGGGGAAATGCATACTAAAAAAAAAGGGGGATGCCATTGGTGAATTCATATACATGGATATGAAAATGGAGGATAAATTTAAAAATATAGTCAACATGAGTAAATCCAGAATAACAATCTCAAGGAATGAGAAAATTCTAGTACCAAAAAATATTACTCTTAGATCAAGTGAGGGAATTTAGATTCAAAAAATAGACTATGGGAATCTCTATGTTTAATTATATAGTTGCCAAAAACTTGGTCATATCAAGAGGAAAATCCCAAATTCTAACAAGTGCAATGATCTAAATTTTTATTTCAAATCTGAGAAGATAGAAACATATTTTTTGATCAAGGAAGACCGCATGCCACCTAGAGACTAATCAAACCTAAATAAGGCTTATTAAAACCATAGTTTTACATCAGAGCACAAGAAAATCCTTCTTTCTTGGGAGGTCCATTATTAGGATTAGCTTAGGATCCATCCTAAGAAGGATGATAAAGTCCCAATTATTTACAAGGTTTCACTTTTGATTAATTATGACTAGATTGAAGATAAAACTAGTTTTGTATATGAAATACCTAAATAAGTTGAAGTCCCAAGACATTATCTTAAAATATTAAACTTTTAAATTAATTTATATGGAATCTCCATTATAAATTATGTAGAGTTCCAATCCATGAGGATAAACAAACATAATAAGCATCAACTCTTGTTGATTGGGCAATCTAATCCTTGGCTATTTTGAATTTGTTGCTTGGTATCATCATGGTCTTTCAACTTGATATAGAGTTGTTGTTACTTATTATTTGCAGTGGTCTCTTTGTTTGGAATTTTTATTTCCCTATTTTTTCTCATGTCCTTTGTTTATCTTGTATTTAATATCTTTTTATAATTTATGGTTTAAATCTCCAATAAAAAATGTTGTTCTAGTTCATAGCTCTTGTCAAAAGTATTCAACCTTCATAGAAAAAGTATTTTTAAGCATTATAACTAACTAAAAATCCACTTTGTAAGCTTATTTAAATTTTAATAAAGAATTTATATATATGTTTCCAACATTTCCTGATATATTTCATGTAGATTCATGTAAAATTGTTCTAATCCAACCTCATAGAAAATGACATGTGGGACCAACATTCAGATTTTACTAGCTTCATAATTTTTTAAAACTTCTTATTCTTGTTTACTTTTATTGGGATGTCCATAAATGGGAATTATATTTTATTAATTAAAAATTTCCATGAGGATTGGTACCCTCATTTAGATTTTTAATGAAATTACTTAATACCAAAAAATTTCATACATAAATTTTGTTCTTAATTATTTTTAAAGCAATAATGGTGATAAAATAATTCTTGTTTCACTATCAATATATTTAATTTATTATTATATTTTTTTTTACCTATGAATCTAATTATTTTTTTATTATTCATGTTTATATTATTTATTCAACAAAATGTAATTCCTTTTTCTATCAACATTTATAATCTTAAATATTATGTAATAGACTATTACACCATGAATTTAAAGATAGACTATAAATGGAGACAATTTTATTATATGGATGGCATGTGGAATGTATTATTAATTGGGTGTGTTGTATTAACATTACACATTCATGTGATTCTCATATCTTTAATATAATTCCATCAGATAAATGAGTGCATATATAGGAAATCACATATTAAGCTACAAGACAACCCTCAAATCTATTAAGACCAATAAATAAAATCATTTTATAATTTAAGACAACCCTAAAATCTATTAGGACCAAAAAATAAAAGTATTTTATAATTTAAAATAATTTTACTCCTTTATGTATATAAAAACATAGTGTATTATTCCATGTTTGTAAATATGTTTATGTATCATATCAATGGAAACAATTTTGTTCTAGAAATGACATGTGGAATGTATTTCCAATCATGTGTGTTTTCATAAAATTATACATCCATGTGATTCTAACATCATTAATACAATGCCATTAGATTAAAATGTGAATATTTAGGAAATTACATGCTAGGTTAGAATACTAGCCTCAATTTTATTAGGACAAACAAATAGAATATTTCATTACAATTGAAAATAATTATATTCCTCTATATATATTATTATAGCTACCCAAATTTGGTATGAGCTATATAAGCATCATTTCATTGAATTTATATATATGTCTAACAATTTGGACTTTTAATATTTCCATTTATGGATTTATTATTGTTAAAATTGGATTTCTATATTGTTATTATTGGTTTTCAACTATTATGATATCAGATTCCAATATTTCTATTATTGGTTTTTTACTAGTATGATATTAGATTTTGATATTTTTATTATTGATTTTTAAATATTATGATATCAAATTAAAATATTTATATTATTTCTTTTATTATAATGTCGAATTCAAATATTTACATCATTGGGTCTAATTAGTGTGATATTGAATTCTAATGTTTCTATTATTGGATTCCAACTAGTGCAAAATTAGTTTACAATTATATCCTAATTAGTATTAATCACATAATGCCCCATAATTATCATAAAACCACTTAATAGTTATAATATTACTTTTTAATATTTGTCTAACTTTTACCTCATAGTAAACAATCACATTATGGTATCATGTATGATTCCCAAATATTAGTACACCATTATAAAAATATTTACACCATATACAAGTATTGTACAATAGTTTTTATTGAACACAAAATTGTCCCATTGTACCCTTGTAAAACCAAATTAGATTCCACATAAATTAATCTAAATTTTAAAATTTTGCATTTAATTTAATACCCTTGTAAAATAATTAATGACTTCACAACCACAATGTATGTCTTAAATCATGGTTCACAATTTTTCATGTCAAATACATAACTTCATGGCTAATAAAAACATGTGTAGTCTAAGGTGAAATTCATAAATTTTAATGTCCATGGAGGCCCTTTAAAATTAAAGTAAAAATTTTGGTGCTCTAGGAGAATCCATGAATTTTTGACCCCATGATTGTTTTCTAATCACCATATGTTTTAATTTTTCTATCACAAGTTTTTTCAAAGCATTATATGTGCCAAATTATTGGTTATATATCAAGATATGATCACAGTATGTTGATATATTTTGTGCATGAAAAATCCCACATCTAGAGAGATAAATTGGATTTAAAGTTTCAATTGATCCATTCCATTGTTAAGGTCACCTCAATGAGTATTAAATATGGCTCCATGACTCTATGTCTTCATGATGATTTACACATTTGATCTTATGATGTTGTAGACTTCTCAAAATTATTTTTTGTACTTTATTAAAGTTTTAACTATGGTATATTTATCTATTATTTTTAGGTAAATATTAGATGTGATCAAATTTATGTTAAATCAAAGATAAAAGAACAACAAATCTACAAACTTTGAATAGAGACACTTAAATTTTGTACAACTTTGTGAACCTAAGATATCAATATATTTTCATGTCCACATACATCTTCTAATTTCACATTTACATTAATCCTCTCTTTCGTTTATTTCAATTATTTTGATTAATTCCATAAAAATAGAAAAAAATATGCTAAAAATATAGATACAGTTTAAAAATTATCTAAAAACACATAAATATTTAAAACTACATAAAAGTTTCTTGTGGATTAGCACTTCATATCCTTCTTATTTTTGCATTGCTTTAGAATTACATTGTGTGATTAAAACAAAAATAAAAAAATGTAAATTCACAAACTTACATTACATTGTAATTAGCACATCTACCCATCAACTTAAGTAAAATAATTCTTGTTATAGTTTGAAAAAAATATATATTACATAATTACATATTAATCTTAACATATCCCTAGTTCAACAAATTATTCTAATTTTTTTAAAATAAATATCAATCTTCCATTCATGTTTAATAAAAAATAATATAATGTTATTAACATCTTAACATCCTTCTAAATGTGTTAATGACAAATAATTTGATGAAATAAATATAAATCTTCCATTCATATTAAATAATGGTACATTTATTTTAAGGTCTTATTGGAGAGAGTTTTGTAATAAAACCACATCTCAAGCCAAGATGATATCACATACTAATTTATCATCTTCATTACTTTCACCAAGTAACTTAACATTCATTACCATGTTTAAGTAGTTCAAGGTAGGATTTAATGTCCTCATCTCTTTTATTAGGTAAATTAATTGATCTTCTTTTCCATTTTTTATTTGGTGTCCATGCCTAGATGATACTATACCCATAAATATCTTATTTCATGTCACCTATTTTGGTCCATTTTTTATTTGGTCTTAAAAAATCTTGATTCAATGATGCACGTTTTTCTCTCCCTATAGGTTTTCCATATTGAATCCTCATGTTTTTAACCACATTCTTACTTTTTGGTTTAAGGTAGGTATTCCCATCCATCCTTCTCATCCATATATTTTTATTTTCATTTTCTAGCTGTAATAAAATATTTTTTCCTACATACAAACCCATCAATGGATTGAATTCTTCTTTCAGGATTTCAAAAATAATCCCAACACAAACATAACTATTACTTGGAATATTTTGATTAATGTAGTCTTCCATATGAAAAAAATCAACTACAATTAATTAGGCATATACATCTTTATCTTGGATTTTTTGTGGAAAAAAACAAGCACATAACATCCTCATATAATTTATAAATGGTCTATATAAATCACATAAAACATTTTACCAATACATTATCTTTAGAACATAATATTCTTTAACTCCACCCATTACACTTTTTCCCTAATGCCCAATATATGTTTTTAGTCACTTTTTTAGATTTTCCATCTCTTTGAGTTCTTTGAAAGGTGATCAAGGAGGTTTCCCTTTCAACAATTCTAGCTCACCATTATCTTTTCTACTCCATATTGGGATTGGATAAGACCATTGTAGATATTTTATTGTTGTTTTATATTCTAACATTGGTATACCATCCATGACATGGAACTTAAACATCTTACATTTTCTAATACGCAATATATTATGGTTTCCATCTAATAAGTGTGGCTCCACAAAAGCCTTGAATTCATATAATTCCTCAATAAGGTAAGGATTTTACGTAATTGATCCCTTTTGGCATGTTATGTAGGTGTCAATGATATGTGGTAAAGAAAATGTGTTTAATTTACATAATGATGTTTATAATATTCTAAGAGTCCCATTTATATCCTCATTAGTGTGTCACATTATAATTAAGCTTACTTACACAATGTTGAATACTCTTCTTGTTATCATGGATGCAAATGGAAATAAGGAATAATTATTATTCACTTGAAGCATTATCTAGTTACAATTATAATATTGGTGGATGTTTTTTAAATAAAATTTTTATACTAACTATTGTCAATCATACTCACACCCTTGTGAAGGTAGTTTTAGGCCTTCACAGACTACTAAAACATGGAAATAATTCTAGGTTTTGGGTGGCCTAATCATTAGATTGAATCTCTATATTCTAAGGGCTAGCTCCCTTTGGTGTATCAATTAGGATCTCTACTTTACACTAAAAACTATGAAGAAAAGGAAAGAGGAAAAAGGTAAGAAATAAAATTGAAATGAAATCCTATCTAATGATGGTGATACACCTGTATTTTGGTTCATCCACTCAATTTGAACTTTTAAAACACTGATTAGATAAGAAAAGACTAAATCTTTAACTCCAATTGACTCCTTTGCATCAATATTTCATGAAAAAGTTTTATCTAGTGATCAAAGCGTGAGGAAAATGATGGAATAGACCTAATTCAAATCACTAACCAGCCACTTACATCCATTGTAACTTCAGCCAAAAGACATCAGACACAAAACATGACCTACATAATCTGATCAACTAGTAACTAGGTAAGAATCAGGACTTGACAAGGAAGAAAATTCTATCACATATGCAAATCACTGACATAAATACACTATACCAGCCCCCTAAAATATGAAAACAGTCCTTTTATTTATCTAAAAAGGTTACAAAACTCAATCTTGATAGAGCCTGGTCTTATCAAAAGAGGATCCTTCCAAATGGCTAAAAAGCTAACTTATATAGTAAAAAGCATACCAAAGCCAAGAAATTGGTGTTAAAAATAAGAGAGGAGATCAAATCCCACATCACACAAGTTCCACTAATCTATTGAAAGATAACCAAGCCTTCAAATAATATCCTTTTTCCATGTGTCTTACATGAAATAGCTCTTTGGTGTTGAAAAAGGATGGTGGGTCCATCTTGGACTAATCTCCTTCATGCATGGAAAGCTATGCCAAATCTTCAAATAGAAACTCCACTTGATATGTTTAGAAGTTGAGTTGAAACGAAAGAAAGTCCTTCTTTACATGGAAAATAAAGAAAATGATTGATAAACCTTGTCTAGTCAACTCCAAGTAACTCTATCCTACATGAGATGATGCTACACCAATCCTTAGGAGAATAACTTTAGTTTGAACAAGTTGGAAGTGTTGAAATCCTTTAATTAACAAGATAAATTAGAATAAATATGACACTTTGACAAAAATTCAACTCAAACTCAAGACCAATCAACTCCAATTAGCCTCCACTTTCATGAAAAAGGCTCTTTGAAAATTAAAGCATGCATGAAATTCCATGTTAAGATCAGATATGTAGCATTTGGACTTCCATGTTAGCTCCTTGAAGTTCTTCGGCCTTTTTCTCTTAGGCTCTTCATTTTTACATGTATTCCCTTGGGCTATTTATTTACAGCCTTTTGTTTCAAGTTATTTGTTTTTATTTATTTCTTTTAGAGTTTTTGTTTATGTCTATTTCCATAGACTTAATTCTTTCAAACTTTTATCTTTGAGCTTTCTTCTTCTAACTTTTATCTTTGGACTTTTCTCTCAAAGAAATTGTTTCGGCACTTTGAGATGAACATTTATTTTAGACAATTTGTCTTCAGTTTATTTCCTTATGCACTTTCTCACAAACAATTTGTCTAAAGGAAATCATGTCTTCAGACTTTTTGCTTGGACCCTTCAGAACTTTGAAAATGGACCATTTTTCCTAGAAGTGCATTTCTAATTTTTTATAAAGGATATTTCAGATTTTGAAAAGTGCCCTCAGCATTTTGAAATGTCCCTTCATAATTTTTAAAAATGATCTTTAAAAAAAATTTAAATGGACCCTTCAAAAAAATTGAAATGGACCCTTTTGAAAAATTGAAAAGGACCCTTTGGAAAAATTTAAAAGGACCCTTCAAAAAAATTGAAATGGACCCTTTGGAAAAATTGAAAAGGACCCTTCAAAATTATCAAAAATCACCTTTCCCTTTGAAAATACCCTTTAGAATTCTTGAAATGGTCTTTCATAACTTTTGAAATGGTCTTTTAAAACTTTTAAAATGGTCTTTACCTTTTTGAAAAGAACCTTTCAGCACTTTTGAAATGAAACCTTAGGAACCTTTGAAATGAACCCTTCTACCAAGAAAAGTGCCCTTCAAAAATGTTGTTTTAGATCAAATGTCCAAAATAATCCCTTCAATAAGATATCCTTCAAGAAAATTGCTTCAGACAAAATGTCCAAAATAATTCCTAACACTTAGATAGAAAACCCAAAAACAAAACCTCTAAAAAAATAAACACTTGGTGAAAAAGAGACTTGAAAGAAAATAAACTTGTACTTTTGATTAATCAAGTTCTCCACTTCATTTTTCTTTAGGATTTGGGATAACAAGACCATAACAGACTAGTTACGAGGGGAAATTTGACCATTCTAAGGAAATTTTTAGATAATAGGGATAGTAATTTGGCCTTGACAGGATAAAATTGCTAACACTAACAACATTAATTACTTTATAATGTAAAAATTTATATTTATACCCTTTGCATTTTTCATGCACTTTATTTGTAATATTGTATCATGCAATGGGTGTTTTGATGATCCAATATTATTATACAATAAATCCTCATATTTTTTAGTGACTAGTTCTTTAAGCTTCAAGAGATACAAAGCTTATGATGTGACTATGTAATTTTCTCCACATTCAAGAAATGTTAATTCAAAGTGGAAAAAACCCCTAGTCTTGTGTCCATGTGTGAGCATACCAATAAAAGTAACTGGGAGGTTCATAACATTACTTATTAACTTAGTTTTATTTCCCATCCTTAGTATGTAAGTTTTCATTTTGTCCATTTTATAATGCACAATGCCTAAGAATAATTTATGTTATTCTTTTGATTTCAATATATGGGAATAGTAATGTGCACGATAGCTTTCAATGTATTCATTATGCCAATTTTATTCCTCTTTAATTTTTGAGAAGGATTTTTGGTATTTGATGGATCTACCTTTTTTGTATTTTTACATTCATCACATTTGGAAAATAAGTTATTATTTTCAATAAAAACATGTTGAATATTTTCATTCATAATCCTTCTAGAGTTTAGTTGTGACACAAAAGGAATGTTCAATACATGAGCACCTCATTAAACTTATTTTTTATTAAATTATGGGCATAGAATGAATGAATTAATCTTTGAGGAACTTTGATCCTATCTTGTCCTATAAAATGATTAAAATGTGGATAAATATATGGATTATCTCAATGATTATCTATATGTAATAAACTATTACTATAATATTTTACCTTTGTTTCTCTTTCTCATTATTACCATTTACTACACACATGTCACCATTTATCCAATTAAATTTATGACCGTAAAAAGTGCTCCTTGAGAACCCATAAAATTTATTTCATGCATTCTAACATACACCCATCCTATAAAATTTCATTTTATGTACCTACATATATTCCTCACCCTCATTATAGACGACAAAAAAATTTAATGCATCTAACACAAATTTATTTCTAGCCTTTTCATTCAAGGCTCTAGTTTTGTGGTATAAAACTTTAACTAAAGTAATGAGATGTTTTTGAGATAGTTTGATTTGTATAAATTATATTACACATTTTCTACTTCATCCAAAATTATTTACCATTTTGTATCCTCATCAACATCTTGATATGATGAACTGGGTAGAGTGGCATTTAATTTTTGATGTCTTTTTAGCATCAAGAGGTCTTTTGATCACTATTTTAGAATGACTATAATTATTGGAATCAAAATAAACTAGATATACCAACTACATTTTACTCTTATAATACATCCCACATGACATCCATTGGAAAACTATCTATGTTGGCCAATTTCCAATCAAGGCACTATATGAGATATCTTTTTGATAAGGATCATCCTTTTAAAGGAGGGTTGAATACTCTACCAAATGCACACCAAATGTATTGAAATTTAATCCTTTAAATTATACCATATCTCCTTAAATTGCATTTTTTATTTTTTTCTATTTAATATATTTGCTCATGGATGAGCACAAATGGATCAATTTGACACCAACACATCAAAACTTTAAATTGTGTTCACCACCATATACAATGAATAAACCATACTACTAATCACTCCCTTCAACCATTAGGGCACTTCCTATTTCCTAGAAAACCATTTTATTTAACTTTCCAGGCTATTATTTTCTTGGTTTCTATCAAGTTTAAGCCTTCGATTCATAAATTTACCAAATTTTTTATCATTAAACCAAATTCAAGGGTCCTAATATCTCTTCATAAATTTCATGATATTCTAGCACATGAGTTATAAACCCTTAGGTTACATTGTCATCATTTTTACATGAAATTATTTTTATAACCATATTGTCTACAAAAAAATAAATTTTATTTTTATCCCATGTTTGATGGTGCTTTTAGTGTCATCATTACAATCTCCCTCTTTCATGATATCACTATAATCATCCAAGTCACTATATATGTGATCACTTGAATCAATGGAATTGATGAATCTATGTGCTTTGATAATTCCATCTATTCTTAATAAATATAGTATCCTTCATTCTCAACATATACCAAGTTTGAAATTTATCAACTCAAAAAGGGAAATTATACTTTTCCATTCAATACCATGTTAACAATGACAACAATAAATCATCTTCCCATGTCTCTATAATGTAGTGTCCTCTTTATTGGATACACTCTACCCTCTGAAACTTTGGGTCTTTTTGAAAATAAATCCACCCAGTCATCCTCTCCAAATGTAAGAGGCATTGATCCTATAGTAAAAAATATAAACATGAGATAAAAGTAAATCTATAAAATCATATTAGGTCATAAAAAATTAAAAAATAAACATCAGTGTGAGATGAACATAAAATTGTGATTTATATTTTAAATATAAATGTAATATAAGTACCAAGTATGTGTATATGTGTTCTTTTAACTAGTGAATATGAGGATTGAAATAATACTCTTAAGAGGTCAAATTTTGTAGTTGACCCTCTAGCTTAAATTCATAATTGAACATTTCCCTACAAAATTTAGGTTAATTCATCTTTAAAGAATGAAAAATGTAAAATTTACTACTAAATATATATCAGTGCGTAAATTTAAATATATTCTAATATGAATTTATAAAATCCACCCAAATTTTACCCCTTTTATCCCATATGGATTTTAAAACATTTCCACATGGTATGCATTTAATGGTTAAAATGTCTAAAAATGTTACTTTGTTGATTGTCAAATTTACCTCATCTTTTATGAACTAGCAGATAAAATAAGGCAAAAAATTATGATGTAAGGAAGGGCAAATAGTTAATTTTTAAATGAGGTTCCACTATGGGAAGCTTAGTACAATCATTAAGGTTATTATTTTTGGTTTCATGTTTCTTCTTTCCTAGAGTAACATTGACTGCTATGCCCTGAAAATGTTGATACTAACATTTGATCACCTCAATTTTTTACACTACCTTAATTTTTTAAAATAAATCCATTTTTACACATAATATATGGAATTTCCCTACCATTTCAATACACAACCTCAATAATCCACAATAATTCCCTATCATTTATATCTAGCACATCAATATTTACCATAAATCTATTTTCATAAATCAAAATAATTGGGATTCTCTCCAGAGAGTTGGAATATTTTATTAAATTGGGTGAATAAAGTGAAATTAAATTTAACCCCGTGCATTATATTAGTCACAAAATCTTAAATGTAATGATTTTAAGGTTGTATTTATGTTTTTAATCCATAAATTACTATACACTCTTTAAAGAGATTGTATAAAATAAAATGTAAAATTTTAATCAAACTATCAAAAATTATAAAGGATTATAATACATGTATGTGCACATACACACACACACACACACACAAACATACACACAAATATATTCTCTATTATTTCCTTCTTCTAGTATGAATTATATTTTTATTGAATGACAATGTTGAATAAATAGCCATCATCTTAAAAATTCATGATAAGGAGGGCCAGACATCATTTTTAGGCCCATTAGTTACAATAAGATTAAAAATAATAAAGTTAAGTAACTAATTATTATTAAAAAAAGGACTCAAAATTATCTAATAATATCTATTTTCACTCAAATTTCATACTAGCTAATAATTATAGAAAGGGAATTAACTAACACCATATATATAATTTATTTTGGTTTGGTAGATGTGTTCACATTCAATACAAAAACAAATCTTATGAATAATTTTTTTAATATTAAATATCTTTTTTTTAATGTTTGAATGCTTATGGGAGATTAATTAACTATAGATATAGACATATTTTACATCCTAATTATGGATTATTTGTTGTGTGTGATCACCAATTTATACATAGTTATGGCCTCATATTTTCATGATCTAAGGAGTAAATTCAATTAATATGATCAAAACCATAAAATATTAATTTATTTTATACTATATTTCAATTATTTGGTGGATGTATTTTTGATGTCGTGACTACAGTTAACTCAACGATAAAGCAAGAGGTTTTTAATGTTATGACCATGGTTAACTCAATGACAAAGCAAGATATTTTTGATGTAGTGACCATGGTTAAATCAAAGGTAAATTATATTATTTTTAATTTTATGCTTTAATTATTTATTTTTTAAGTCCATTATATTTTTTATGGTTTTGGGTATCTCCTTGATGGCATAAATAGCAAGGCATCGGATAAAACATACAAGGTAAATATTAATATCAATATGTGGTTGTATTTTTTATTTGTTGGTTTAGTATGATGAGATTTTTTATAAATTTTTTTCCTTGACTAACTATTATTATCTACACCTAATTCTTGATACAAATTAAAGGGAACCCTAATTTTTTTTCCCATCAAATTGAAACCCCTCTCCCACATACACACCCATAGATAAATATTTTTAAAACTGATCTTTCTTTTTATTTGAGGATTTGTTTCAGACATTTAGCATTAATTTTGGAATATTTCATAATTATAATACATGTTTACCATGTCCTATAAAACTACACCATCATATGATCCCATTTTTTATTATGCCTTGGTGAATGTCCATATATTCTTTCAAACCTCCCATTTTAGTACAACTCATGTTTTGGTTTTATTTCTTGGATTTAAATTCTATAATTAAAATTATTCAAGTTCCAAAAATGGTCCAACTTTGGATTTAATTATCTCCTTGGTGGAATGATGAGGAATGTGTTAGAGAAAACCTATTGGGTTAATCTTAACTATAGTTGTAGTTTGTATTTCTGGGTTATGTGATGAGATTACTGTCTACATTAACATTTTAATACCACAATTTTCCATGATTGACTATTATTATCTAAACCCAAGTATATATAAAAATTTTGAATAGGGGGAAGCATAATTTTTATCCTTTCAAATTTAATCCATCCATATATATGAAAAGTGATCATGCCTTTTTTTTTGAGGTGTTAAATTTATCAAATAATTTGTATGGCCTATGCATGTTTTCATAAATGGAATACATGTATACCAAGGCCTACACAAATACATCATCAAATGATACAAATTTTGATTGTGACCTAACAAATTTCCATAGTTTAATCTTACAAAAGTCCATGTTAGTAAAACTATTATTTTAGTTTGTTGTCTTGGATTTACATTATCCAAATAGGGTCTAAATTTCTAACCCTTATTGCCACTTCAAAGTTTTTTTTTTCTCTTTAGAACTCATTTTTTATTTTAAAAAGGAATTCCATATATAGATTTTTATGTTTATAGTATTTTTTTTACATAAAAATATTTTATTCATTTGATGATAACAAGACTATAATTTAATGACCATCTATTACCATAGTCAATGATCTAAATGCAAATATTCAACCCATTAGTTTTGAAAAAACTAGAAAGATTAAAATAGTTAATTTTATCATTAATTTTATGATCTACCATATCATATGAATTTTTTGTAACAAATTCATCCTTAATTAATGACTTAACAGTGTCAGTACAAAAATTATTCTAGTGAAAATGAAATTATTTTACTTTTATTTTAATTTACATTTTAAGGAAAATTTACATAATTTCAATTTTAAGAAAAAAATGTATGATCACAACATTTCCCAAAATCACTTATAAATATATGATGAAGCATATTTATATAATAAATAGTAAATTATTCATAGTTTATTTATTTTACATGGGAAAAGTCAGTCACAACTTAGGATTGCATGTTTTCTCATAGTAAAACTCATTTTTAAAGGAAAAAAAATAGACTAATTATTCATAATGCAAATAAAATAAATAAAATTTCCAAGGGTAATTAATTTTAAGATCTTAATAATATTTAATGGGTAGCTTAACCTTTCAAGTCTCTATAAGGGTTATAAATTTGGACTTTGTTTAGAACTTGTTTTTACTTGTAAATTTTGTAAATGCAAGCCAAAAGGCCAAATTAGGGTCTTGGAGAATCAAAATCGAACACATCATTTTAGTCACAGTAAAAATAATAGTCAATCATCATATTGAAGTATCAATTATATGCGTGCCCTTTTGGAGAGTCACATGCAATCATTAAAAACCCTTCAAATTATAATTGCATTCATGCTAGATATCCATGAGTAGGTGAATGTAATTTTAATGTTGCGATCATAGTTAACTAATAGGTGGTTATAACATAAGATATTTAATTTAATCATTCCATTTTTATGTTTTATTAAGGCCATTTCTATATTTTTTTGTGTTTAAATATTAGATTTAAGTTTCAAAATAGATTACCTCTCTTGAATGGTCTCCCCTATGTAATTTTGGGTGAGCAAAATGAAATGAAATTTAGCCTATTATTTATTTCAGTCACTTTCTAATTAATATGAAAAAAGTGGAATAACTAAGTTTCATGAAAAATGGAGATGACTCCAAATTATCTATTAATCCATATTTGGACATAAATTTCATGATATCCCATAAATGTGGGAATTGAGTGGCATCATGTATGATATTTAACTTAGCATGGAAGAAGTGTTGTCATTTAAGACAAAAAACGAAGCTTGTGAATGATGCCTTAAAATTTGAGAACCATTTTTTCTTATTTTTTGAAAGCTTATAGGGATGCATTAACTATAGATGTATCCATATTTTACATCATTATTATGTATTATTTAATGTGTTTGGCCACAAATTTCCATGTAGCTCTAATATTAATGGACAAGATAATGTTTTCATATTTTTTATAATTGATTGATTTTTATACCATTTTTTCCCCTTAGACACATTTATGACATCATATAAAAATTTAGTAAAAAGTGTTTCATCAAATTTATAACTTCTTAATCTTGTGTTCAGGGACTAATTTCATCCAAAAGCTGGACATGCATCAGAAAGGACTCATTTTTTTAATGGAAGAATCAAAAATACCTATGGCACTAAGCTACCAAATATATTTATATATAACATTCAAGTATAAGACAATATTAAGATGGAAACACCTAATATTGGACCATGTTAAATATGTGTTGAAGGATATAAATGGATTGGTTTATTTTTATTTGTTTGTTTCTTCTCATTGAAGTATTTCCTAATTTTGAAAAAAATTGATATAATTTGATGTTAACATTTTTTTATCTTTTAATTTTTAAATTTTGACCTTTTGGTGTAAATTAATATATTAACACCACTCAATTTTATACATTGAATTCATACTAAACATCTTCATAGTAGACATCATACTATATAATGTAGGGTATGTAGCCATGTGTAAATAAAATGTTATGTCAATGTTTGGATGGAAATATTAAATTATATGTAAAAATGCCCTTGTATTCCATATTAAATTATATGTAAAAATTCCCTTGGATTCCATTTTACCTTAAGTGAAATTAGAGGCACCCCCCACATAAACATAATATACATAATAAAAAAAAATAGTTGCTACTAATTGTTGGCAAAATTCTCTATCAACTAAAAGACCAAATTGTAGATACCACAAAGTTTATTTTTTTATTGTAGTAACATGAAAATTCTCTAGGTTGAAATAAAAAATGATTTTAATACATTGGGTCAATAATATATATACAATGAGAGGATATATTATGTAATATATTGAGTATATGATCAACATCCACAAAAATTATGTCCCATGTTATAACTAGTAGCACCTATGAATAAATTAATGTGTTTCACTAATTCTAGATTATTTAATCATTATAATCAAAACTACCCTACTATATATTAACTTGTGGATGTGCAAGATACCAATTAGATAATCTAGAAAAAATAATACAACAAATGCTACTACTATAACTACCCATGAATCATGCTAATATAATTCAACCTCATCATTAGTATCAAACACCTATTGTAATTTAAAATTTCCAATCTAAAAATACCTAACCACAACACTAAAATAGCACTCAAAGAGGGTGTAGAGGAGGTGACTAGGGAATTTATAGAGGAAAAAACTATGGAATGGTAAATTACCAAGAGGGGAGAGGATATAATCAAATTTATAACCAAGGTGATAATCAGGAGAGAACCCCACTAATGAGCTAAAATTTTGGAAAGGTTGGACACATTGTTATAAATTTTGATGAACCCCATATAAAGTATGGATTATGACAAAAAATAGGAATGCATGACTCATTATCATGTCCTAAATAACCATAATTATATAAAAATGGTGGAACAAAACCTAAAGAATTAGTAGAATCTCCCCCTAGGAAAGGGGATAAACACATTAAAAAAATGGAAAAAGGGAAGGATTTTAAAGGGAAGTGAAATGAATTTCACCACAAGAAAAAATAAGATAAAATAATATAATAATAATGAATTTCATTCCACATGATAACAATGTCATAAAAAGTTAGACAATGTCAAGAAATAATAAGATAATAAAAAGATAGGTCATAGAATAAGGCTTTCCATATTATGAGTAATGATTCACAATTAATAGTAGTGATAACTTAAAAAATTTAGATGAAGAATGGTAAAGTTAAATAAGTGGCCAATGAATCTAATATAGAATCAAACATAGATACAAAAGGTGAGAAAAATGTTATTTATAAATATGACCAAATTATAGATAAAAGCAAGAAGATAATAATAGAAAAATAGGATAAGGATCATCTTAACTTGACTTACTTTGATGAATATGAGATCAAGGATCTCAAAATAATAATTAAATTGTTAATAAACAATACTTCTTAACCAAACTCACTCAATTTTTAAGCATTAGAACAAATAACAAAGATAAAATTAAATGTAAAGAGTGGATAAAAATAAAAATACAAAGAATATGTTCAAAAAATTTAGAAATGGAAAAATACTACCATTATACTAAATGCCAAAATCAACGGTCAAGAAATAAATTAAACACTCTTAAGCCTTGGCACAGATAGAAATGTGTTACCATGGTTCACATGGGATCTACTGGGGAAACCATAATTACATGCAACAAAATATGACATTGTCATGGCTGACAATACTCTAAGCTCACCAATTTGGACTGTTTAGAATGTTTAAGTTGAATTTATGGGAATAAATAAGAAGGTATATTTTTATGTCATTGATATGTATTATATTGGATACCCAACATTGTTGAGCTTAGAATGATTTTTGAATTATAATGGATCATTATATTATAAAAAGGAAAAATCACATTTGAAAGAAAAGGCTTTGTATTTTGGAGGTAGTAATGGTATCAACATGGTAAAAATAATTATGGTTTGAAGATAAGGATAGTGAGGTTGATTACCTCCTTAGCATGTATAATCTAAATAAAACTATAAAAACATAGTGTGACTATAAACCCAATGATGAAGGGGAATTTATAGTAGAAGGGGGAGAGATACCCTCAAGGAATGAAATTGAAGATTTCATGTTTTGTGAGCAAAAAAAATCAATGTAGAAAGTATATTATATAATAAAAACACACTACAAAGGAAAAATAACAACCACACTATAAAATCCATCATTTCATAGAAGAAGAGTTCATTGCATGGAACAAACTTCACATAACAAATTACCAAATTTTGTCAACATTGGGATAGTTGATGATTATTTATAGTAGATGATGAGAATATTTACATAAGAATAAATAAGGACTAAATCCACTGATGATACACTCATTATTACTACCATGAGATGGGGGCATGCCCTTAAATCAACCTTTTACACCTAGAAAACTTTTTTCATACTACTAAAAACAAGATTTGTAAAATTGGAGAGTTACTTTATATAGATAAGATGATATACAATAAAAACCAACCCAAGACTACATCTTAACACATGTGAAAATGTATGGATTTAAATAGGAGAAATTGATAAATGCTTATGGGAATAATTATTTTATTAGACATTGGATACATTTCCAAAAATGTGGTACCTAAATTTGGAGATGTGGGAAGGGACTGGTAGATGGGTAGACCTAAAAATGGATTTTTGTATAACTTTCAACTTTTGGGATACATATACTAGAGTCTATCGAGCACTACATAGAATAAAAACATTTTTATTTATGGAAGAATCTACTACAAATTAATAGTTTTATAAATTAAAAAAATAATAAATAAGGTTAGGACATATGGATGATTGGGAGAAGATTGGATTAATTGTAATAAAATTACCAAAAATTATAGAAAATAATACAAACATAGAAGAGCTTCAGCATATTGCATACTATCAAAAATTTAAAAAATAAGAAGAGAAAGAGGAATAAATGCCATAAAACATATAAATATACATTGAAGAAGGAAAGAGACAACTCCTTGACACCACAGAAGACAAAACATGATATCTTCTAGCTTATTAAAATTAGAAAAGAGAACATGGCCAAAAAATAAAATGGAAAAATGGAAAAATTAGGTAACTAATGGTAAAAATAAGAATTGGATAAGATAATACATTTTATAAGGAAATTTGAGGATTTATTCCCAATAACATTTACTGAGTTCAAAAGAATCAAATATTATGTGGGTACTATGAAAATTCAATTGAAAGAGGATACTAAACCATTGTGGAAATGATTGTATAGACTATATCTTAATGTTAAGGTAAAATTTAAGAGTGAATTAGATAAAATTATAGTTGGTAGTATCATAACATTTTGGAGGATATTGAATGGATAGGTCCTATGGTGCTTTAAAAAAATTAAGATGGTGAGATTTGTGTATGCATTGATTACATAGAATTGAATAATGTTTGTCTTCATGATCTCTTCCAACACCATTCACTGAATAAATATTGGAAAATGTTTCTAGAGGAGAAATATATTCATTTATCAATGGATTTTTAGGATACCATAAACTCAAAATAGCATAAAAAATATATCAAAAACTATATTTTCTATAGAATGGGGATCCTTTATGTATATAGTGATGCCCTTTAGATTGAAAAATGTATCAGTTGTATTCAACCACGTAATAGTGAATGCATTTAGGGATTTCATACATTATTTTTTGGAAGTGTATCTTGATTATTTAGTGGTATATGGTTTTAAAAAATACCATGTCTAGGCATTGTGGATAATGTTCTAAATATGTAAACAAATTAACATTTCTATTATCACACCTTTTGGTACTATATTGGGACACATAATATGAAAATAAGGTTTGATGGTATAACCACTTAAAAATACCATAATCATAAACCTACCACCACCAAAAACATAAAATTAGGTTATAAATATATTGTGATATACTATAAATCACTGTAGGTTCATAATAAATTACACAACTATAAGTGTACCCATAGAAGAATTGTTGAATAAACAACATTACCAACTACTAAATTGGCAAAGAAAATATCAAGATTCATTTGATACATTAAATAATAATATTATGGATTCTCCAATATTAGTGTTTGTAGATTGGAAAATTCCATTCCATATAAATGTTGATTCCTTTAGAATTACAATAGGAGTAGTGATAACACAACCCCATGGAAATATAGACCATCCAAATTCATTTGATAACATAAAATTGGTAAATGAAAAAATGAATTATTAAAAATTTATAGAAAGGGAGACACTCTTTAGGGTTTACATAGTGAAAAATTTCATGAATTTCTTATTAACATATCCATTCATATTCTTTACAGATCATGAGCCACTTGAGTCTTGATAAATATAGTAATAATACAAGGAATAATCTACCACTGACTCATTTTATTTAAATAATTTGAGTTCAAATTGTAGTAAAACTTGGGAAATCAATTAATGGACCTAATTACCTATCAATAATAACTACAATTGAAGATATAGGACCAACTGAGGATGATTTTCCTTGAGCTCACTTATTCCACATGGTCCCTAAAGACATGGATGGTATCACATAATTTTTATTTAGCATATAATTTATGATGATTATACAATATTTCCAAATAATATATTGATGATTCAACAAGTATATTTTATGTTGATTGAAGGAGAACTATATAAGAACAGAAAATATGAGGTGTTATACATAGTAGAATTATCTCATGAGGAACAAACTATATTAATGGAATCCCATGATGGATTTATAGGAGGGAAAAACTCTAGAGAATCTAAGTGGAATAAAATATTACTAACAAGCTTATGGTGGCCATCACTATTTAAGGATTCACATCAATACAGAAGAAATTGTGACATATACTAGAGAGTGGGTAAACCAAATTCTAGAGATGATATGCTCGTCCATCCAATTATGACACTAGATCCATCTAAGAAATGGGAAATTAATTTTATACATCCCATCAAACCTACAATAAGAAAGAGAAACATCAAGTTTGTTATTAATGTAACTAAATACCTAACAAGATTGGAATAAGTTATGCCAATAAAATATCATAATTCTAAAATTATCATGAAATTACTATAAGGAAATACAATTACAAGGTTTGTATTCACATTGATCATAATGAATGATTAGAATAAACATTTCATCAATCATAAAATTTTAGAATTGCTTAAACACTTCATAATCTAACATCACAAAAACACTCCTTACCCTCCTCAAGTGAATGGCATAGTTGAGGGATTCAATAACTTATTAGATAAGGTACTAATAAAAGTATATAATACATAAATTAGATATTAGGATACCCCTTTCAAATAGTCTTTAGATTAGAAGCATTAATTCCAATAGAGTACACATTTCTAATTTTGAGACTTGAAATAAAATTTAGAATGAATGAGAAATATTCTATTTAATAAAGGTTTTTAAAATTATAAAAACTAGATGAAATAAGTTTATTGGTAGCATAGAACCAAATACAAGAGAAAATACACAAAAAAATCTTGGCATGATAAGCATATAAAAGTGAAATAATTTTAGGTTGGGGATAGGTTTTTACTCTGTGACATCAAATATAAATAGATGGAAAAGCTAAAAATAATATGGCTTGGACACTACATAGTGAATAACATTTTAGATTCAAGAGAAATAAAGTTGAGAGCACTATTAGGCACATTGAGACAAGTTTTTTAAAATGGATCCTGATTAAAAACCTACACTATAGAGATCTATCAGGAAGGGAAAAAAATCTAATGATAAAGGAAATGATGGGGTGACACTATCATTCCATCTAGGTGAAGTTTGGTATACGATACTAAGTTTGTTGATACTAGATGCTTAAGTTTATAGTTGGAGATTGTGTTAACTCCCCATTAGGTTGGCACTATCCTCCTAAATGGGAAATTTAAATAAGATTGTTGTAGTATCTTAAAAATAACTATCTCAATACATATATGTCTGATGTTGCCAAAGAATACTAGTTGGATAAATAATAAGAATAGGAAGTAGGAAAGAAGTGATGATTAAAAAAAATTAGAAAAGGTAAAAGAAGTTTTAGAAAAAAATACAAATAAAAAGAAATAGAAAAATGGTTCATAACCTGAAATTACATAAATAATAGAGATAATGAAATAAGGAATATACTTATCATGTGTAGAAAAAAAATATCAGTGTATGGTAAAAAAATTCATATAGCTAGGGGGAATGGGATATCCTCTAAAGAGGGGTAATGGTGAACTTTATGCAAAGAATATAAGGTCATGACAGACATGTCTCAACCTTATTTTTGGACTCCTAGGACAATAAAACTTTGAACATAAATGATTTTTTGTTGGATATTTCTTAAGAATTGATCATGCACATCATTGGTTTGGAGATAGAGGTGACAAAAGTATATAAAATGGGTAGAGATTATAATAAGGAGAAAAATATCTTCCTACTAGAAGGATAAACCTTAAAGGTATTACCTAATGGGTTTGATTTTGAATCCTTGTCAAGACCATTTGGAGATGTTGATTTCCACCTCATGCAATATATAACATTGGAATGTAGGTTTAATGTTGTTCATTGGTATTTGTTCATATTTTTGAATTACTTTAAACATGTTTTACCCTTCAGTCTCCCATTCTATATTTTGATTTCTATGAAAACTTCTATTGAAAAAGTTAAAAAGGGTATATACATAGTTCTTATGCATGGAGTGATATTCCTCATTCATAAATATTTCAAAGGGATTAATTAAATTACCCATAAATTTACAAAACCTAATAAAAATAAAGAAAATTTAAGGATAGATGAAGTCAAGAAAGTATAGAAGATTTGAATTAAATATCTAGGAAGTAATTCAAAAGATAAAGAGCATAGTGTAGTTAAGAACACTCCAAAATCTCAAGGCTTTATCATTAAGACCCAACTAAGAAGTGTTGCTAAGTATCCACCTGATGCAAGCAAAAAAGGTTAATCAACTAGGAATTATATCATGGTTAAGGAGGAGGCTAAAGGTAAAGAAGATAGTATTACATAGAAGGGGTTTGAAAGGGAGAACATTAATTCTCTAACTAAGAAAACTAACATAGGCAAGAGGAAAATGAGGGATGGTCCTAAAGAGAAAAGATGGAAAATATAGGTATCTAGTCTAACGATCCAAATGAAAATTTTAATGTCTTGGTTGAATCTCTTAAAGGTAAACAAATTATTGATAAAACTGAAGAAGAACTCAACATGGAAAAGTTGATAATGAGGTGGTTTATGAGGGAATTTTCTAAACTCAAAGGAAAAGTGAAAATTTTATAGTAGGATAATGATAAATTGATTTATAAATACTATGATAATGTTCATGATCTATAAATTCAAGGGCTAAGAGATAGGTTTAGTGTCCTTAAATCTAAAAATGATAAACCTAAAAACAACATCAATTTTTCAGTTAATTGTAGTAAGGAAGTTATGTATGAAGGAACTCAGAATGTGGAGAATCTGAGAGCTCATATGGGGTAATTGTTTAAAATAAGGACATTTTCCAAGGGCAAGGGAAAGTAAAATCAATGTAATAAATTCTTCGAAGACATTGATAAGGATAGATTACTACTTCAGATTGACTCAAACCTCAAACAAATGAAAATCTATTAGGAGGATGTTATAGGTAGCTTGGATTTGTAGAAGGTTTTTTGTTCTCTTCCAACCATTTTTTATTTTTGGTGTTCCTTTTACTACTTCAGGAATGTATTTTGATAGTATTTTATTTGTTTATGTGTCTATTTTTCTTTGTTTCTTTTTAGGACTTGGATAGTCCTTTTGATCTCTTTTGTTTGTAATCCTTCTAGGGTTTGGGAACCCTAGTCAAAAAAATCCCCTCCTTTAACCTTAATAAAATAAATAAATTTCATACAACTATAATAATGCAAACAAAAATAAAAACAAATTTATTTGGCATTCTTTCTGTAGATATAGAAAATAGAAATAAGAAAAATATGGGACTGTAGAAAAAAATAGTACACATTACATAATAGTTCCTACTCTAACTTCTCTTTATATATATAAACTACTGAATATAATATTTAGATATCTCTTTACATTAAACTTCCTTAAGACATTACATAGGTTACTATGCTTTATAGCCTATTATAATTCTTTTATGCATCTTATCTCTTTTACGCTATGTTATCCTATTACAATATTGTGATATAAATATTAAATCAATACAAAACAACTCATTGGTCATGTTTATGTGATACATTTCCTTTATTTAATCCATTCATCCTTTGTATCCACAAGGCATTATTTCTTACCATAGCATCTAGTCAGTAAAATCCTCTATTTTGTCATCTTAAAAAAGTGTCATGCTAATATAGTAAAAGAATAAACTTTGTGGTGTATTCAATTTGGCCCTTTTTCTGATAAATAATCCTACCAACACTAATTATATAAAAATGAAAACATATATAAAATCCTATTCATTTCATAAAAACTTAAAATAATTAACATAAATAACCTCTATTCCTCACCAAAAATTATAAATAATAGAACATTTTTCACCCTAACCTTTTTCAAGACAATAAAACTACATTTGTAATGATTCTTCTTCTAGTTTATAATTATTATCTATAATTATAGAAACAATATGAGAACTATGAAGAATTCATTTGTTCAAAAAAGGAATCTCCTTAAATTTCTTTCACAAACATAATGGAGAAAATAAAAAACCAATCTATAAATGATGGCTTGTTATTTTGAATTAGATAATGAGTAAATAAGAGATAGTAATGATCATCAATATGGATATGGTGGAGACATAATGGCACCACATAATGGAGATGTTCTTCACAATGAAACTTTTAAATAGTTTCTATTTTCTTGATAATTATATGTATTATTGACTAAATAGTAAAATAAAATGGACCATAAGCCCTAAAACATGTAACCACAATCATTAATCATACAACCCAATCAATGGACCTTAAATTTAAAACTATAAAATATAAGTCCTAATTCTACATCAACCCACTCTAGTAAATTTCATAGGTTGGATTAATTTTAAATGTCAATTTTAGGTCTAATAATAAATAAATTTGAAAATTCATGTGAAAATTAGGATGATTGAAACTTGTCTACACCATGCTTACAATGTTTCACATTTATTAGTTGGATTCATTTTGAATAATAACCTTAGATCATACATGTGAATCATAATGTAAATAGAAATTTTGATAGTTGTGTGCACTATACATATGATAGTTTGTATTTTTAAGTGGTTGATAGATAACTCTAATTGTGAATAATTATAGACATAGTGCACACAAGTATCAATCATGTTATTTTTAATATGGTTCTCAAGTATTGTTAACATGTAAGACCTAAGATCCATATTCAAGATGAATAAAAATTATTAAATTTATTAATGTGGGTATTCACCCAATCTATTCTAGATTAACATAATTTATTGTTCCATAAAACTAAATTGAAACATGATCCCATGTCGCAGTGGATATGTATGAAAACATATTTAATGGGCATAGGATTTAAAATATTTCAACAAGGTTCATTGAAGCTCATATTTCAAAATCTAGTAGTTACATGAAACTCATCGATATGGATAATGATAAGTGATAATGTTTTCATACTGCATGTGGAATTCATATTGTATTACACGAGTGTCAATTTAAAAAAATCAAATAAAATGTTTATGACTAATAAAGGCCACTCATTACTATCTTGCATTATCATATATGTTTAAAAAAGGAAAAAATTACCAAAGAATAGATATTAGTGAGCGACATGATGGGGGTGGTGGAGATATAAAGGCATCACATAATTGGGACATTATTCACATTGAAATTTTTTAATTATTTATATTTTTTTTATAATTATATGTATTATTTATTAAATAATTAAATAAAATGGACTCTAATCCCTAAACCATGTAATAATAGCCATTAATCCTATAATCTAATTAGTATACCTTAAATTTTAAACCATAAACTATAAACCCTAGTTATACATCAGCCCACTATAATAACTTCCATAGTTTTGATTCATTTTTAAGGTGAAGCTTAGGTCTAACAACATATAAATTCGATAATGCATGTGAAAATTTATAAAGATTGGAACTTTTATGCACTATACCTAAAATGTTTCACATTTATTGCTTGGACTAATTTTTAATAAGAACCTTATCTCATACATGTGAACCATAATGTAAATATAAATATTTATAGTTGTGTGTACTATAACTATGATGTTTGCATTTAGAGTGGCTAGAGCCAAACATAATCATGAATCAATGCAGGCATAGTGCACACAAGGGTAAATCATCTTATTTATAATATGGTGAACAAGTAGTGTTAACATATAATACCTAATATCCATAATAAATATGAATCAAACTTATGAAATTTATTAAATTGGGTGGTTTCCCACTTTATTCCAGATTAAATTAATTTTTTGTTTTACATAGCTACATTGGGCCCTGATCCCATGTTGTAGTGGGTATATATGGTAGCCTATTTCATGGATGTGAGCTTTAAAAATATTTTGGCAAGTTCTTAATTATACTAATTATATGAAAAATGTCGATAAAATAAGTGTCAAGTTTTTCATACTATAAATGGAATTCTTTTTGTATTGCACAAGTGTCAATTGATTTTTTTTTAAATAAAAGGGGTATGAATTATTTAGGCTACTCATTACTAGCTTACATTATCATATATTGTAAATAAAGAGTTGGACACTGACCAAAGAAGAGCTAGTAATGAGTGGTATTGTGGGGATGGTAGAGACATAATGGCACCACATAATAGAGACATTCTTCACATTGAAAAAAATAAAACTATTTATAATTTATTGATAATTATATTTATTATTGACTAAATAATTAAATAAAATTAACCCTAATATTTAAAACTTTTAACCACAATCATAAATCTTACAACCCAATCAATGGACCTTAAATTACAAGCCATAAGCTAAAGCATGCAATAAATAATCTTCATATTCATAATATAGTTCACATGTATTCCTAACATAAAATACCTAACCTTGATAACTTATGAATATTTTATATTGAGTGGTCACCCATTCTAAATTAAAACCATTATAGGCACAATAGTTCACACATATTGTTGAGTTTCCTTTTTTGTTAGACTTAATATTCATGTTTAAAATGTATCTAGAATATAATATTTCTTAGAGTGGGTGGTCTTTATCTCTAAATTTGAACCATTATGCTATATCGCATTTTTTCATTCAAAATGAATCCAAATTTCAAATGCTCTTGGACCACCCTAAATGTGAATCATTATATTTGTATTGAAAACAAGTATTACTTGTCCAATTTATGCTAAGACCTAAGATTTATATTCTATATGAATAACTAATAGAAGATCTCTCAAAGTGGGAAGGCCCCTAATCTAAATTTTAACCATTACAATGAAAGTGTAAACAATCATACTCATAATATTTATATGATGCCTGGAATTACTTATAAGTTATGTTAAATCATTTTGTTGTTGGACATAAAAACCAAGATTCATATCTAAAATGAATTCATTTTGAGAAAGTTATTAGAGTGGAAGATGACCCACTCTAAATATAAACCATTTCATGGATTTTGGAAACAAGTATATATCAATCTATTTGCATTATACCTCCATTCTAAATTTGAACAAATTTAAGAAAAGTGAAAAAAGTGGTAGTTGTCTTATTTATTCTATGCATGAAATTGATTTCATGTATTATTAAGTTTACTTTTTGTTATGCCTAATAAAAAAATCTAAATGAACACACCTTGAATATTTCATTAAAGAGGGTAGGTTCCCACTCTAAATATGAAAAACTATAGGTGTAGTACAAACAATATTCAATAAACATGTTTTTAATGTGTGCAATAGGTAACTCTTTAATTAAGTTGTTTTAAAATCTCAATTACATATTTAAATTGAATCATACTTATGAATACTATAAGAGTATGTGGCCAACCACTCTAGATGATAACCATTAAAAGGGTAGTGAAAACAATCATATTCTGCATATTTGCATGATGTTTTAAATGGCTTACAATTTATTTTAAATTAATTTATTATTATTCATTCAATAGGTAAATTTTTGAGATACTATGTTGTTATATCTCTATTGCATATTCAAAATGAATCAAACTTGTGAACTATCTTAAAGTGGGAGACTACCCACTCTAAATGTGAATCCTTACAAATATGTGTCACCTTTTCTCTTTTCGCTAAGACCTAAGATTTATATTATAAATAAATGCATCATAAAATAAAAAAATTACAGTAGACGACCACCCACTGTAAATGAGAACCATTGAAGGGATAATACTAATAAATTCCAATCAATATATTTTCATTGTCTCCACTCTAAATGTGAATCAATTGCCATTTTGAAAAATCAAGTAGAGTCGATGGACACCCACTCTAAATATGAACCATTGCACATATTATGAAAATAAGTATCAATTTCCATACTTTCACTATGCCTTCACTCTAAATGTGAACCAAGTATCATTCTGAAATAGTTATTATAGTGGGTGGGTGCCCACTTTAAATACAAACCATTGCATGTATAGTGAAAACAAGTGTAAATTGACCTATTTGCACTATGCCTCAATTCTAAATGTGAACCAATTTAGGTCTAGTGAAAAAAAGTGTCATATGTCATATTTTTGCTTCACATGAAATGATTTACAAGTGTGATTGAATTTATCTATTTTTATACATAAGAACAAAATTGTATATTTTAATTGATTTTATATTAAGAAAGTTCTTAAAGTGGGTCACCACCCACTATAAGGATTTTCTCTTTTTTACACTATACATGTAAATTTTCACATTTAAATTGGGTGACCGTCTATTATAATAAATATTACATGATTGATTTAATTTTAACATGAAATTATAATTTATTAATTTAAAAAAATTTAAATTTAGGAAGTCTTCCATTTTATAAAATTTGGTTTGACCAACTTTTCTAAAATGGGAGGTTGCCTTTATTTTAGTGAAAAATTTATTCAATTATCCAATTAATAAAAATTAGAAAATGGGTGACCACCCATTATAAATAAGTTCATTTTATCAACTTTATTATAATGGGTGGTTTCCTTTTTCATATTAAAAAAAATTATAAATTCTAATGACGAAAAATTATAATGGATTAAATCCATAGAGCATGGGATGAAAAATATTTTTTTTTAAATGAGTGAGAAATAATTATTAGGGATTAAATTCATTTTGTGTAAGAATAAAAATATTTTAATTAGATTTTCTCAATGTCCTAATTAATAAAAACATTTAAAATGAATGGTTATACATACTAGAAAAATTGGTCAAACCAATTTTCCTATAAAGGTCATCCACCCTTTTTGTTATATAAAATATTTAATTACATAACTGAGTTGATGAAAAATTATATTATTTATGTATATAATTTTAAATATTACATACTGAGTAACCTTTTAAATGCAATTAAAAGATATATAATTAATTTAAATTATACATATTTGCATATATCTATACTAGATAAAACTTTTGAATTGTGTGTCTTTTTTCACAAATAAAAAAGTTAATATTTCAAATCATATAAATATTTAAATTATGCATAATTATCAACAAGAAAAAGAGTTAAATATTTTCAAATCATATAAATGTTATCATATTTTCAAATCATATTAATGTTGACAAGGTAAGAAAATATTTATATTTTTTAATAACTATTTTATGAATTTTATAACAAATCATATTAACATTGAAAAGGTATAGTAATATTTATATTATTTAAAAACCATTTTTTAAAATTTGTATATTAAGTTAAATAAGAGGGAAAAAGCATAAACATATATAAAAAAGCATATATTGACTATGTTGTATTGTAGTTCATATTTTGTAACATACAAAATTAAGTATTTTCAATCAAAACTAGTATTTATTAAAAACAAACAATGAAACAAGAAAATTTACAATAAAATACTATTCTACATAACACAAATACTCATCTATCCCACGAAAATTTAAACACTAATAATGAATACATAGAAAAAATTTAAAATTTGCTCCTTTGAATCTGTTATCAGTATTCATTTATAAAATAAATAAAAAAATTATATTTGTAATTAAATAATTATAATAGTAGAAACCACACCATAAACAATTTTTCTATAGATAAGCATCTATACGATGAAATATATGTGTTAAATTTATTACAAAATAATTATAAATATAGAAAACATAGTGGAATTGAAACATAGAAAAGAATATTAATCCAATTGTGTAAATTAACTATGAATAAGAAGCTTAAAAAAAAATCTTAGATGAAATACCCGTCCTTGAAATGGTTGTAGATATTGCATAAATTTTATATTAAACCTATCTAGAATTAATTCCTATTAATTTTTTTATTAATCTCACACCCCTTTTATTATTATTGTTGCATTTCATAAATAAAATTACATTCTTTTTTCATCTAATTGATATCAATTCCTCTATTTAAAACTTCAAAATTTGTATGAATGTCATGTGCCTTCTCTTTTTCCCCTCACCTTTTACTTATTACAAAACAATGAAAGCCAAACCATTTACATTTGTTTGCAAAAAAATGTCCAATAAATAAATCTCACTAAATTAAAAGCATGACATTTCAAAAATTTCAATGTGTCACATTAAATTGTCACTAAAATTAAAACACAACATTTAAAAATTCAAAAATATATAATATATTTATGGGCCTCATTCAGATTTGTAGATAAAAATTAATAGGGTGACATATTTTAAATTTAAATATACCACAAAATTTAATAAATAATTTAAAATCCAATACTTAACACATTAAATTATTATAAAAATATTAAACTTTAAATCTAAAAAAACTCTCAACCTAAAAAGGTAGTCTATTATCCTAAGTGGGAAAAATTTAATTAGTCAAAAATTTTATTACAAAGTATGTATGTTTATTGGATATTCAACTTTAACTTACTAAAAAATATTGTTAATAGATTAAATTAGATTCAAATAAGGGGTCATGAAATGAAAAATCTAATAGGTTATAATTGGTTTCTTGGATTAATGTGTGCATACTGGAGGGAATGGCAGGGTTGGGTCTAAGGTGAATTAAAAACATGAATTCAGCTCTCATTTCTAACAAGGTTCAAATATAATGAAATAATTTCCATATAGACCAACACAATAAGATTCAAATACGTAGTAGGCAAGGAGGAAGATAATTTTTTCATGGAAGAAGTTCCTAGCCAAGGTTCTGTATTTTGGAATATGGTGATAAAAACCAAAGACTTAATCTGTAAGGGAAATAAATGGTTTGTCGATAATAGAAGAAAAGTCAAATTATAGAAGGACCCATAGATTTACAAATTTCCTATAAATTATTTAGACCAATAAAGGGAGCTTAGTGGTTTTTTTATAACTACTATTGGTGAGAAAGTTTACTTTTACTAAACCCAAGGAGAGGAAGGATTTCATTAGAAAGAACTACTCATAGAAGAAGTGCTAGAGATTTTATAACAGAACATGTGTTGTCTTAGCTAGAATATAAATGAGGCACACATTTACTTACATCTAAAAGAGGAAAAAATGATCTAACATAAATTATAAATAGGTGATTATTATGACAATACAAGATATTTACTTGATCTAGGAATCAGAGAGGTTGGTTTGTAATGGATTAAGCTCTATGATAAGATACTAGTGCCCAATATCAACATCTTTGTTTCTTGACCAATAAAAATAAAATTATGACTATAGGAAACTTGAAGAAGCAAGGGATTAAATTTTTTAATAGATGCATTTTGTGCAAAATGGAGGAGTTAGTCAAACATCTCTTTTTAGAGTGTACCTTTACGACCAAAATTTGGAAATTTTTTATTAAAAAATTAAATTTAGCCTAGGTTAAACCTAATTCTATTTGAGATATTATCTTTTAGTTGAATCCCCTATGGAAACAACCAATTATAGATTTTTTATAAAGACTCACACTTCCTCACATCTTTTGTGGCATTTGGAAAGAGAGAAAGGATTGCATTTTTAGGGACAAATATGGTAGCATGAAGTCAACCAAATCAAAAATCATTGGCGATATAAAGGAGAATTGGGAAGCACTATTTATCAGTAATCCTAGAGAGTTTGATGAAAGGGGCCTAATTACCCTCTCCTTATAGAATCTAAGGGTTCTTAGATATCTAAAGAAAATCATTAGTAAGATTGACATAAGTCTTCTTAAGTGGTATTTACCTCTAGAGGATTGCTTAAATATCAAATTTGATGGTCACATTGCAAAGGGTAACCTGGGGCCTACCAATGGTGGAAGAGTGATTAGAGATAGTAAGGGATCCCCAGTTTCATCTTTCACAAGAGAAATTAGAGTTTAGACTAATCATGTGGTTGAGGCCAGATCTACCCTATGGGGAATCATGGTGGAAATTATGCAAAAGATTCAACATTTGGTTATGGGGGTGATTATTTAAATATTTTTAACTTCCTATTAGGGAATTAACCACCTTCATAGACCCTTGATAATGAAATTAAGGATGCCAATATCCTTTTCTCAAAGGTGTAGGTTTTTTAGATCTAACATGTTTATAGGGAGAGAAATGGGTTCCTGAACTATTTGGCTAACTTAGGTGTGTTGAGAGATTTCAAAACTTTGGCATTGTTAGATAGAATTACTCACCTCATTTTTAAAAATTTGTCAAATGAATCTAAATATTAATCCCCATTGTTTATTGGACCCTAGCAGTGGGCCCAATGGCTGTGGTCTTTTTTCATCATTATTGGTGTCATGTGGGTCAGTTTTTGGTGGTCCTATTTAGATCAAGGTTTTATCTTTTTTGGGTTCATGTTGGGGATCTTATTGAATCTTTGTTGGCTTTGGGTTGTTTATTTATGGGTCTTTGGAGGACTTTGTTTTGGTCCTAGGCTTAACCCAAGGGTTTTAGTTGTTTTTGGTGGTTTTGTAATGCTTTTGGGTCCTTAAAACCCATTTTTTACCCCTTTCTAAAAATAATAATAAAATTTAAATATTACTTGAAATTTAAATAAGAATAATAATAAAAATAGACACAATATAATAACAATTTCAATTTTAAATATAAATTATTTGAATTTCATTTTTTTATTTAATATAATATTAGATATTAATAATTAAATATAATTTATTTTATTTATATATTTATAAAAGTCCACTAATTTAAATGTTAATAAGAATTTTTATAATTATATTTTAGCTATATATAGATGGTTTTACTTTATTAAATTCTTAAACTAATACTACAACATATTATTGAGTTTTTTTATAATATTAAATGTAGATTAATATTCTTTTAAATAATTAAAATTTTGATAGTGTTTTATAATAACATTTTTTGAACTCATTTATATTATGTTATACTTTAATATTTATTATTGAATGTATGAATTATATGTTCATCAATATTAAATGTTAATTTATTTATTTTTTATAATAACATATTTTTTTATTGAGATTAAAGGGGGGATTTTTTTGATCTAGGGTACCAAAACCCTAGAAGTACATCAACACAAAGACAAACCAAAGCAAGATATAGTCTAAAAGAAGTGGAATAAAAATAATTAGACTAGAGACAATTAAAGAATAGTTGATAAATAGCTCTAGAACATCTAGCAGATTAGCTTACTTCATGCTTCCATAAATGTCTTCACAACATGCCTTCATATTTATAAGGTTCATATAAATTTATTTAATAATACTTTCATAGTCAATGTTGTGAAATTCATTATTGAATTGTCCCTTTATCTCTTTTCCTTTTCCTGTGTGGCTTGGGTCGAATAAGTCTCTAAGATGTGCCCATAGGTTTTCCATATTTTGTATACCTTCATTCATTTCAGATTTTCTACAATTAATTATGAAACTAAGTTTTTTCTAAAGGTTTTCATTATCATGCTCAAGAAGATCCACCTTAAAGCTCAATCTTTAGATCTGTAAATCTTCCTCTCTATCAGCCCATGCTTTGAACATCTTTTAATTTTCCTATTGTATTACATTCATCTTGATTTTTAGGCTTGAGATTTCCCACATGTACCACCTCATGAGGTATTTTTTAGCTCTTGATATTTAATCAATTTATCAGTATTCTCTCTTCCTTTGAGAGAATTTGAAATTTAGTTAAAATCTTCATTTCTATCCTTTTGTGTCTGGGCAGTCACTCTTTTTCTATATTGTCAATTTGTTTCTTCTCCTTATGATGATTAGTCCCATTCTGTGTATTACTCTATGTTGTAGTATTGTCTTCTTTATGATGTAGTCTCCCTCTCTTCACTATCACTATCCACAATGACAAATTTCCTCACCCCCTTTTTAGAGAGAGGAACCTATTGTCTTTTGAAACCCTTCCTTTCAGGGTTGTATTTATTGACATTGATGAGTTTGGAGGCTCTTCTAAGATGATTTTTTATGATCTCTTGAACCTTGATGGTCTCTTCACCTTTTATGCCATTTTTTTATAAACTCCTTTCAATTTGTTTCCCGCTTCCCTACTCAGACTTCTTAGATATTTGATCCAAATTTTCCTTATCTTTTTTATGTCCATTGGCCCTTATTTATTTTTCTCTTCCTTTTTCTGGTTAAATCTGGCATGATTTGATTCATGCCCTTAAAGTACTTATATATGATAAAAATAACTCCCTCATGTCTTAGGGATACATAATTGCCACTTTTGAATTTTTGAATGGAGTTTTCTAAGGATTTAAGGATGAAAAAAGGAAGACTAAAAGAAATTCCATGTCTAAATTAGTTTAATATTCTAAACATGAGCCACCTGACTACATTATATCAACCCTCTAAAGTAACATATTGGATAAGGTGAAAAACTACCTCAACATATAGTTTGGGAAGGGAATCCCTATTAAATCCATTACATATCAAATTCAACTATTCACCATCTTTGAAAATTGTCTCTTTATCATATTTGTAGTTTATATGAGTATAGTAGCTTTTGGTTTCCTCAATGATAAATCTCATCACATGGGAAATAAACTCCTCTATGGTTTTAAGCATAACCCCATTGATGGTGACTATCCTTTCCTCTCAGGCCCTAGAAATATGGATAGACATGTGTCTATCAAAGCCTTCAATGTTCTCCATGAATCTAGTGAGACCCTCCACCTGAAGAGCATTCCAAATTCTATTATTTGATCTAACCTCTAGTGTCAACTTAGGTTCAATTATGTTGGGTAAGGCCATGATGATTTTTCTATTCACATAGGATTATAGGTTTCCTTTTCCACCACCTCTATGTATCCACTTTAAATATTTATTTAAAAATCTATAACTCAATTTATACACCTCAGCACATTCCTTCACTTTTTCTACAAGCTTCTCCCTAGAACCATTAGAAATAAAGGGCCTAAATTCCCAATTTCTAACCAACAACTTAACATCCCCCTAACCAAAAAGGAGAAAACTAGGGTATTAAATGTCATTAGGAATATTTTTTCCTCATTAGTAATTTTAAGTAATAAATCTCTAGGTAGATCTTTGTGGTCTAACCAAGTTTTGAAGCCCACATTGCTAGTTGCCCTATTTGCAAACTAGTTTGGTAATACATAATTCATTATTTTAAATAAAATGCATACGCTAATTTTTTTTTTAATATTAAATGTAAACTAATACTATTGTAAATAAATTAGAACTTATTATAGTCTTTTACAAAAAACATTCTAAAAAAAGTGTTTGATGTTATGTTTATATAATAAAATCAAACTCATTTTTTTATATTGAAATATTTAATATTAAATGTGAAAATTACATGTGCATCAATATTAAATGTTAATAATCTTTTCAAAAATAGTAAACATAACATTTTATTGTGCTATGTTATTATTAAATATTTTTTATAAAAGTAAATGAATACAGTACTTTGTTCAAAGTATTAAATTTGATATTAATTGTTAAAATTATATGTATATTACTACTACAATCTTAGAATATTATTAATTAACATTGATTTAGACAACTAGAATTTGTTTTAATTTTTAAGTATAAGATTATGTAAATTATCAAATATAATGTGTTATATTATAATATTTAATGTTGAATGTGATAATTATATGACCACTTTTATAATTTATTGTAAATTTTAAATAGAATATTATGTGAAAGTATATTACAATGTGTTATATTGTAAGATTTAATGTTGAATATAATAATTACATTACCACTATTATTAATATTTTACTTTATTGTAAACTACTTTTTTCTGGTATTGGTAAAAGAGAGTTTTAATGAGGGACCCTACCCTTTACAAAAAGGACGTATTTATGATCTTGAGACCAGATATTAAAATAAGCATGCCAAAAGGGACAAAATAGAACAGTCAGCTAAAAAATAGTAGAAATGTAATAGAAAAGAAGCAAATTAAGTTCTAGGTCCCATTCATTATTCAAATGCCTTAGTCTAATTATGAGTGAGATTTTTTAGCAAAAGATTTCTATTCTTACTAGTTTGAAGCTCAACTTTCTCCTCTATAATACCCATCATATTTTTATCCATTCTAAGATTCTTAGAATTTTCATTTTTTTTTTTTTTTTATGGAATTAATGGCCTCCATACTTTGAAGAATTTTTATGATAGTGATCCTACTTTAATCCACAAGCATGTTGAGATCTTCATTGAGAGATTCTTTTTCTTTTTCCAAAGTGAATAATATTTACTTGATATTTTGGAATTTTGAGCTGATTTTCAAGAGCTTAGATTTTATATAATAGGTACCATCATTTAGACTAAGTTTATTAATTTCCTCTTTGAACCTTTTCTAGTCTTTTAAGAACCAATGCAGGATAGGTTTATGTAGATCCACCTCATCTTTGATTTTGTTGATTTTGGTTTTGTATTTATGCTCTTATATGAGTTCCTTGAATTCCAGGGGGGTTATTTTCATGGGGTTGGGGGTGGGATTAACTTTATCATAAATTGTCTCTTGAGCAATAGTAGATGTATGGATACTTTATTTTAACATTTTTAGGCTTTTGAAAATTTCCTCTAGTTTTATTTTTTCATTAACATCATGGGAAGTAGAGTGAGGAGCGGTAGTAAGGGAGGTGGAAGTAGGGGAGGGGGTGGGAATAGAAAGAGAAGGGGAAGGGTTAGAAACTTTTTTCATATCTTTTTTATTATTGACTGAGGGGAAAGGGTCTTGCAAGGGATCGACGCCTTTTTTCATATCATTTTTATTCTTGATTAGGGGAAAGTTCTTGCTCATTTTGGTTGCTATCAATTCATTTGGGTTCTTTAAAATTCTAAGAAGAGGTCGATGGTTCGGATAAACTTATGAGGATTATGGGATGGATGTTTCTTTTACCTTTCATATTTTCCATTTTGGTAATGATAGGGGAGATCGGATTGGAGGCATAGAAGAATTTGTGAATTAGGAAAAACATAGCTTGGTGGAGAGGATCTATTTTCTTACCCATCTTAACTTCGTATGTCAAGGATTCAATACAATGCAGGATATAAAAAGGGAGACTTATGGGGATAATAAGATTGAAATAATTTATAATAGGCAAATTAAAATGATGTATAAGAGTATACCTTTCTTCCAAGGTCACAAGAGTCTACAAGAGTAAACTACTATTTGGTAATAAATAATATTTTTTTAATAAATTATTTAGAAGAAAGTTCATTATAAGATTTAAAAAAATCAAAATAAATTTAAACATAATAATTTTATTATGTCTAGGTTTTCATAATCTAAATTAATCTAACCTAAAAAAATCATAAAATGGGTAGTTGTCTACCTATTGCATATATAGTGTAAAGAAGTATCACTTACATGTAGTTTTGATTTTATTTGATGTTAGAATTAGGATATAAGCTTTATTTTATAAATTAATTCATCATGAAAATTACCATATAGTGGATGGTCACCCATTCTAAAATGATAACTGATGTAGACATGATAAAAACACTCTTACTCATCCTATTTGGAATGTATCAAAAATGGCTTACATGCACTATTGAATTTTGTTATTATTAAACACAACACCTATATTTTATATTCAAAATGAATCCATTATGAGAAAACTTGATCTTGTGAACATATTTTTTCTATAATTGAAATGTCTTACATGTATTTTTGAATTACCTTATAATTATATCTAGGTTTCATATTCAAAATTAATTAAATCTACAATTTTTTATAAACTGTAAGGCTACCCACTATAAATGTGAACCATTACACATATAGTGAAATTAAGTGTCACTTAAATGTGTTGTTGAGTTTCATTTTTGTTATACCTAATACCTTAGATTTATATTCAAAATAAAGCCATTTTTAAAATATTATTATAATGGGAAACCACCCTTTCTAAATAAGAACCATTTTAGGCAAAAATTAAAATAATCCTTCTGGGGTAAAATAATGAAACAATATTACTAGTCATATTTTCACTATGTATAATTACATACTGAATTGGATTATTTTAATACATAACACTTAAACATTATACTCATAATGAATCCATCATGAAAAATATCTTAGAGTGGGTGGTCTCCTAGTATAAATGTGAACCATTGTGGTCATAGTGAAAATAAATATCAACCAATGTGTTTTCACTATGCTTGTATAGTAGAAACTTCTTAAGCTTAAATGTTTTTAGATATTTGTTTATTAATCAAAATTAAATAATATTTATCCTTCATGCATTGTGTTCAATTGGTGGATCTAGTTTGACTACATTCATTATCCTTCAACCATTCTTATATTCACATGTATTGTTGAAATTAATTGTTAGTAAACCTAATTAATTGTTTATCTCTTTTGAATTAGTTATTGTTTTACTTAGGTATAAAATATATGATATATGTTGCATAAACAGTTTGAATTTATATATCTCACTATTAAAACATATTTATTATGATAATATAATATATTATGATTCTATCTAGAATAGTCTATAAATAGTTAGATAGATAGGGGCACTCCCAAATGGTATCCCCCCTATTAAGATATGGATCTATAGGACCCTATATATCTATCTAGAAAGGTTCCATATCTATATGCATCTTTTATGTAGTTATTGGCACTTGTTAATTATTTAATTGAAGAAAATAATGGCTCTAATTGGACACACCACACATATAGGGATCACATTCACATATGGTTCCTTTTACTAAGAGAGAAGAGATGAAGAATGGTTTGTATAGTTTATTTGTTTAGATAACTACCATAATAAATTATGGTTAATTTAGTTTAAAATTTGGTACACATGAATCCATATGAATTTGAAATAGACCCAAATTTTTATTTTTTAAGTTATCTATCAAAGTTCAAAACAAAACATAAAAAGGTCCCACTACATAAATAAATGTAGTAAAAAGTATCCCAAAAACCCTATGATAAGTAAAAACAACTCACAACCATCATCCCAAGGGTAATTCTATAACAACTAGAATGGCATTAGACATATCCAAGTATGTCTAGTTAGCAAATTGCTAGATAGCTATTAGGATAAGGTAGATGAATTACAATATAAACAACTCAAGGTGGATGACATCACACCTATGATAATCCTATGGAGTAAGCATATAAGTGACATTGGAAAATAAATACTCCCCATCCTAGAGGATCACTTGTCATGATACGGGATCACTTATCATGCTGCAAGATCACTATCTTGAGGGCTAAACATAGGGGTCACACCCCTAAATGTTGTTTAAAAATACTTTAGTTATTCTACCATGTTATTAAATGAACATAGGTATCTACAACATTCAAATAACATGCATATGATAATGTAAGTTTTTTATTTAAGTAGTCTCAGGCAATGACTTATGTGTTTGTTAAAAAAGATTATGATTTAACAACTCATTTCCAAGTTGGACTATTTAATCACATAATCAAGTGTTAACATTAAATTTTCTATAGCTTACTAATTCTCATACTCATTTTGGGATTATTCTCCAATCATAATGTTTATTCATATTTTAATAATTACCACATAAGGTATATCAAAAAGTTCATTGCTAAGGTACACTTATACATTTAAGCATGTAAATCAACTAAACAAATGATTATCTATCCACATAAAATCATCAATGAAAATATAGCCAACTTCCCTTAATCATGGTTTGCACTATAACCATTCGAATTACTAGACTCTTAGAATTCGTGTCATATATCCAAATCACTATAACACTAAAAATGGTATAATCCATAATCTAAAATGTGGTCCACATAAAATGAACATTAATTTGTCTTAATTGATTACTTAATCAATATAATTAATCCACTTAAATGATATAAGAACTAATTTAAAGAAATTGCATAAAAACTATAAGGCATTAAGTTCATAAATCATTAGGTAAGTCCCCATTCTATTCATTATTAAGTCAAGAGGAATATTATGGATTAACCAAGACTTAAATGTTATTTTAATGACCCATAATGTTTACATTAATATATTTAAACCTATAAATACTTTAGTTATCAATATCTAATTAGCAATAGAATACTTAAAAGATTTCTTATTATTCCCACCATGGGATATCATAACTATTGACCAAATGTGACTTTTAGCAAAATTTGGTCAACCCCTACATATTGAAAATTTTCCAATGTTTATATATGTCTAATAAGGTCTCGTGTTAGTCTAAATATCTTACATATCCTTCCTCTAGACTTGGTCTAACCTCATCTCCCTTATACTTACCTAGTCAACCAAAGTCAACTTTGGTCAACCCTAGTCAAACATGGTAAAAGGATAAAATTGTATTGAAAATTTCCTAATGTGTTCATTTATATGTTTTAATGTGTATTCAAGTCATTGATTTATCCTTTACCATGTTTCATATGCCTTTTGGCCACATTTTCAACACAATAAATGACTTGTACAGATGGGTTGAATAAGAAAAATTTTCACCAAGATTGATTTAAATGTGGAGGAGGTCAGAGGATGTTATGAGAAATTATATGTCAATTAAATAAGTAGTTATATTCAAAATAAATCAATTTTCCCTTGATTTTAGGCCCTTATTGGCACTTGTACGGACTTGAGAAGTCCACTTTTAGCTAAAAACATGGGAAAAGTGTCTCTTCATCTCTATATGGTCTTTTCCATGCCTAATGTTCATATTTTTCATCATAAATTTCATTATTTTCTTCTATTTCTTCCTTCTTGTCCTTACAAGCCAAGAAAGATCAATTTAGAATGCTTGGTATGAGCCATACAGGTGGAGTTGGGAGGAATGATCTTGGGGGTTAAGGAGGTATAAGTATAAATCAAATAAATTGAAAGAATTTTTTATTTAATATCTTCTCCTTTATGAACTATCACTTAGACTCCAGGCAGCTTTTTATGCACTTTCATCCAAGAGGGGTCACTGCTTGAGCTAGTTTTAGATAATTTTGATTTGATTTGATGATTTTTATAGTTTATTATGTTTCTCAAGGCCTATCCATAGGTTTTTACATCATATTATTAGTTTTGAATTCTCATGAGCTTAATAAGCCTCTTTTAGGCTTACATATGCTTGCAAACTATCCATTTTTCACTTACAGTTGTCTCAAATGCCTTTAGAAGTGGAATTCACATTGAAAAAGAAGTATTGGCACTTTTTCATATAATTTATGGTGTGAGGATATTTTTTAAGTTGTTTGGATAGGTTATAAACTAATTTGAAACCTTAAAACCATGTTCTTGCCAATTCCATTCTCTGCCTACAAACTTTTCAAGATGCACTACTAGGGGTTTCATGGTATGTTGATGGTTTTAATAAGTGGTACTCATCACTTTTAAACATAAATAATTCATTTGGTAATCTTTAGATAAATATTGAGGCACTAGGGTCAAAGGACAATTCACATTTTTCACTCCTTGATCATTGTCCAAGTCTAATCTACATGTATACTGAGACATGTCCACCTATAGGTGAGAGAATAGGGGATTGAGGCATCCATAGAGCTTAAATAATGAATTGAAGCTTCCATAGAGTCATAATATGTCAAATATATTGTGAAATACATGTATGGAGGGCTAAGGTAAGCAGACAAAGGCATAAACCATGCTAAAACTCTCAATATTGCATTCAAGGATCCTTTCCCCAAAGGGCCAAAATAGTACTCCTCAAGGTTTTTTAAATTTTTCATGGTGAAGTTACAAGAAATTATGATGCATAGTGATAGTTTTTTATTATGTCCCTATCCATATATAATTTCCATGCCAATTTTGAAAGGATGAGAACAAGTGGAGAGGGGTGTTCAAGAGGCTCAAAGTCGTGCTCAAACACATTGAGAACACTCAGTAACATCTATAGGTTTGGCACCAAAAGAGGGTTTCCTTCAACCTAAGTTATAAAATAATATTTTATTCCATATAATAGTAATTAAAAATGTTTAAAATTGCATACATAGACTGAAACATCAAGGGAAGATGGTGGTTTGTGCTTTTGACCCCCTAGACTCACTCTTAGTCCATACTTAGGGTAAAACATGCATCTACAGGTAGAGTTTTGAGGAACTAGGTCTCAGGTAAATTAAGGAAATAGTTTGATATATTTTTTAACAAGAATTAACATGATTTAAGTGGTTTTAAAATCCATAGTAAGGACCTATAAACACATGACAAAAGATAAATTATAGGCCATACACACACATACCCTATTGAAGGTGATTGTAAGTAAACAATGATGCTTAAGTGATGGATTAGAGTCACTCAAGGGGATATAAGTGAGATATACAAGGTTAATATGATAATATTAGGCTAATAATATTTTTTATATACTCTTTTGAAGCTAAATATCTACATGGAAACCTATAGGTAGGAGGAAAAGAGGTTGTCTAAGTCAACAGGGTAAGCCCAGTCCTATATTTCTAAGGGTGTAGAATGTGTTTGAGAGACCAAAAGGATATAATTGTTTTAAATAAATTAAAACCATTATCATAAAATATTAATATTCACTCTTAAATGAGCATATTTCAAATCAACTGTCTCCAAATAAGTAAAACATGGTCCACTTCCTCATACCCTACAAATAGTGTACCTGAGAAAAGTCTGCATAGGAGATGGAGATATTTGGTGGTCTTATACTTGGATTTGAAAGATAAATTTTGGTTAAAATTAAATTAATAACCTTTTTGACAACCTCAAAATATTTTTTTGAGTATAAAATAGGATAACATGCCTCTATTTTGTCTCAAAGGTAGGGCACTTTTGCCTTGCACAAAAGGGCAGTTTTGAGGGAAAAGGATAAAATGATGCACCAAAATATTGGTAAACCTTTTATGATGATTTTTAAAGCTGGATAAAACTTTAAAAAAAAATATATGAAAATTTTATATAAGTTTGGAATATAGACAAGGGGGCCTGGATAAGAAGGTTTACATGCAAGGTAGCTAGGGAAGATACAAACCTAACCTCAAGGGAGGAACTAATTTTAGTTTTTTATTTAGTGAATCATTATATTTATTTGAGTCATATATATGGGATTTCATTATATATTTTTAAACCTTAAAAATGTAGAGTAATTCAGTAGAGGGTTAGGCTGAATAAGAGTTACAGGTAAGGCCTGTTAGACCTAGTCTAGGCCTAGTACCTAAAAGCAATGCATCATCATTTTAGAGCTATATGATTATTTACATAAGTTTAAATATGTTATTTGGAGTTAATTATAGGTTTATAAGATTTTATGTTTCATAAAAATCCACCAAAAATCCATACTTTGGCTTAAATTGTACTCATAAACATACAAAATGCAAGAAAGGAGTTTGAATGGTAACTTTGGATGCTTAGAACTCCCATGATGATTTTCATGGGAAGATAAGTTATTTTAATATTATGGAGAGGGTCCTTAATAATGCCTCAGTGGCATTGGGAGATAATTCCAATGTCTATTCTTTATGAACAAATATTAGGACTAAATACCACTCTAAAACCCTTACAACCCCTCCTAGGGACCCAATTGGGGAAAGAAGAAAATTGAAGCATATATATAGGGGTAAATTACATGGAAATAATTGTAATATGGATAATAATCTCTAGGGTCCTGACACAAGTAATTAAGGTGTACCCTACTTATATGGAAGGGGTTTAATAGGGTTTTTTTGACAAATTTCTATGTTTTACAAGAATGAAGGAGTTTAAAAAGGTAAATCACTTTTTATAGGTATATTGAGACTTTATATAAGTATTCATGGCCATTTTATTAGTTATATAAACTCCTAAGTGTGTCTTCCACCTCTCTCATTTTAGCCAGTCTAATGGACAAATAGTGAACACTTAGTGAAAAATGGTGAAGCTCCAATTAGGAAGCCTTTTAAGGATTTATTTATTAAAATGATGATATGTAAACTCTTTAAAATTTTCATCCCTCCTTTTTCATGGATCATATTTTATAATTTTAATGGTTTTGGGTGCCAAGTGTGAGAAGTGCATGAAAAGAGGTCATTTTTAGACTATCATGGATGATTGTGCATGGCCAAAAGATTAGGAATGATAAAATATTAATAAAATGTATTTTATGGATTTTTATTAACCCCTTCCACTTATATCCATCATTATATCTAACCCTATGTAGATATGAGGTAGTTGTGAAGGCAATGATGAAGGCAATTTCTTATACAAGCACAAGGGAATCTACACCACATGTGGAGGAGTTGAACAAGTTTGAGGGAAATTTTTCCTTGATTACCTTCATAACCTATCTCACACATGATTATATGACTATTTTAACTCATTATAATTTCTTTACAAGTGTCTCTATGAATCTTGAGCTTCTCTTTCTCTCTCTCCTCTCATAATTTCTATAAATTCTAGCCTTTTGGGTTATTGTAAGGATATCTCCACCTAGGTATGGTGAATCCCAAAAAAAAATTTGCCTTGAGATAATAAATATATATTTTTTTTACTTAATTAAATATTTCAATAAGTGAATACAATGGTTTTTGGTCTTGTGCAAGTGTATTTTGGCTTACTTTCACATGTTACTCTTCTTAGTGCCTTGTGTGTTTTGGAATCTCTTTTTTGTAGGTTAGCAAGAAGTGTCTAATTGGATTGAAGGTATAGTGAGTATTTTATTCAATATTTTTTCTTATAATTACTATTTTATAATTCCTCCTAACCTAGGATCTCTTTAAGACCCCATGATTGAAACATTGATGTGAAAGGGAAGATTGTCATTGGATGAAGTTTATGTGCAGACTTCTTCTTGGTTCCAAGTGCATGTTAGATGGTGTGAGTAGACAAATTATTTAGTGTATTACCTACCATATATTATATTTAATTTCATCTTTTCTTATCCCTTTTCATCCCCCCAACTGTTAGTAGTAGGATTGATCAAAGTGGTACATCAAGGGGAACTAGCCCCAAATCTAGAGATCCACCTCAAAGTTGGGTCACCCACAACCCTGAGGTGGTTCCATTATGCCACTTGAATTAGGAGAGAATTGTAATCTTCTCAAGGGGTGTAATTTAAAGTGACAACAATAAATATTTCCTCAAAAACATGTGTGTACACTCGTTAAATCATCTTTACTAGGAATTAGTTATAACATAAGTATCTACTTTAACAAAAGTAAAATCACTACTTGACTATTTCCAACCTAGTTATATTGATTACCAAATTAAGGTAAAATGTAATGACATACATGGTTCTAAATGTTTTTTCATCATTATTAAATCCACATTATAATTCTTAAAATACATGAATACAAGTGATAGGTTCAACAAGGAAAATCATTTACTAAACCGCTAGAATAGTTCCAACTCTATATCAGATGGAGTGAATAATAATAATTCACATAAGTATTGATAAATAATGTTAAATAGTTTTATAAGAATATTTCATCCACATTTTTGTAATATATGCAAAATTTTGTTCTTTTGAGATAACTTTCCACACAAGATAATGATGATATAAGTTTGTAACTCAAGATTAAGGGCATTATCATTCCATTTGTTCTAATAATAACATTTTCAATTACATGCATACTTAAAATCAATAAGTAGATCACTAAGCCATGTAACTAAAATAGTATCCAAATATAAATTATAAACCTAATGCATTCTAAAAACACTGCCACTCATAGGGTAAGTATAGCCCAATATAATGCATTCCCAAATAATAAATATAGTTTGTTAAACTTATAAGAATCATACAAAAACTATCAAGGATACCTCCAAGTCCACATCATATCTGAAAATTTCCATATTTTAACTTAATAATATTACAAGACTTCATAATGTAATAAAATGAACTACAACATAAAATGAGTAAACAACTACAATTCATCGATCTAACATCCTATATAAATAGGCATGAGCAAGAGGAGGCTACCAAATGCAATTTAAATACAAAAATGAAGAAGAATTAACACTACAAGAGGGATTCCCCTCAAAACCATCCCTATGAGCCCAACCTTTAGTATCCCTTAACACCCCAACCATTAGCTTGGTGAAGGGTTTCAAAAACTAGGTACTCAGGCAAGGTAAGAAATATACACATAATATTGATCCACTATTAAGGACTTATATAAATGTCAACTAGGATAAGGAAGAAATGCAAAAAACATAAGACCATAACACTCAACCCAAGAGGCTTATCTGAGTGTAAGTAATTAAACACAATGGGTTTCTACCCATAATAGTCAAATTACTCAATGAGTTCAAAGAAGAAAAACCATATCCATCAATAATGGGATTTAGGTTGTTTTTAACCTTAGAATATCTAGGTATAGTCAACATTAAATTTCCTCAAGTAATTTAGTAATTCTAAAACAAAAAAATAAGAAATCCTCAATAAAGAAATTTAGAGTAAAATAAAAAGTAGATCAAGGCTAGTAACTACAACCCAACTAGTTTAGGAAAACACACTCTAAGAATAGGAGTAAAACAAGGGTTTACCATCAGTGTGGATAAATGAACTTTATTAAAAATTAACTTCAACCCCAGAGGGAGATGTGCGTAATAATGGGTATGGTGTTAAGTGATGACCAAGACTATCCAATGGATCAACATAATCATAAATCTAGAAGTCAAAATATATATGAATTATATCATAGATAATTCAAATATGCTCTCAAACATTTAGCCATTCCTAAAAAATATAAATAGGGCTCTAAATTTATTCCTAGCACTCTTAACAGGGTTTTGTCCTAAACACAACATACCCCTAAGTGCATCGAGTTATAAGTGGTTATAAATGGACACTGATAGGTTATAAAATAAGTAAAGCCATTGGGAACTTTTAGGCTTCCCAAAAAAAATTCATGTTTTGATAACCAATTGGGTATAGTTTAAAGAATAGAATTAAAACATCAAAAGAACTAGAACACAATGGTGCATCCCAAGCCCAAAATAACCCAGTGACCAAATCAAAAGTGTATGAAGTGGTATTTATGCCCCCAATCAACATGAAATGTTTATATAAGTGTTGACCCAATTTTGCCCCTCGGGGAAAATCCCTGTCACCTCCTACACCTGCTTTGCATGGCCAGTCATTTCGGGTTGCAAGGTCCACCTTCAAGGTTTGACAGCTCCATTTCAGAGCATTGGCTCATTGGCCTAGTTCGTTGGCATTCACAGTAGTAAGAGACAGAGTCTTCAAACATTCACAAGAAGAAGGGAAAAAACTGGGGCGTTTGACACTTAGCAAAAAAGGAAGGGTAGACAAAATGCAGAGGGCGGCAGAATCGCCACCCACAACACGGGCGGGTAAAAAAAGACCCCCTACATGCAATGCAGAGGGCGGAAAAATCACCACCCACAACACCGACAGAGAAAAAGAGGCCACTAACATCAGCTGACGTCGACAAAATTACCGCCGTCGGTAGCTTACATAGGCCGACATCGGCAAAACTACCACGGTCGGTAGCTTATCGGCCGACGTCGGCAGAAGTCCTACATGCAATCCACTACAGCGGGCGGCAAATTCACCGCCCACAACATGAGGTGGCAAAAAAACACTTGCAGAACATAGGAAAAAACCCACCCAGCTGTCGGAGGAGAAGACCAGCACGCAAAATGAGGCAACAAGCATGGTCTTGGTAGACTTATGACATCATCAATAGTGTTTTTTCACTCTTTCCAATGAGACTCCTCTTGGCTTTTCTCTATAAATGGGCAGACTTGTTCATTTATCAAGGATCTTCTTCCCCACTTTTGTAAAGAGCACTACTCTCCAAATTTTCCACCTGAATCAATAAAAGACAATTTTACCTCTATTTGGATGGATCTTTCTATGTATGCATTGAATGTTAATCTGTGTCTAGTCATTGTCTCTTGATGCTCTCACAGGTTCAACACCAGCAAACCTGCGATCTACAAAGTGCCACTGTCTGTTGCTGCCAGGAGTAGAGTTCTATTTTGGAGGTATAAAATAGGTGAGGTCACTTACAGTGTGTATTTCTTAGCACCTTGGTGAGTCCCTATTTCTTGTGCTTTCCATAAGAACCTCCCTGTCATCCCAGAGACCTGGTCTTTTCTACCAGATCTGAGTGTATGTATGTTTTTCCCTGATCCTGAGTGTGGATGTGGAAGGTCAACCTATTTTTGGTGTATCACCTCTTTTAGAGTAGGCTGTTTATTTTCATGCTTTTTCTCTATCTCTTTTCATCCCCCCAAGTATACCTATATACCTATATTTTGCGTTACCTTAAACAAACAAGATACATCAGAGGGAACTAGCCCATACCTAGAGACTCTCCTCTCCTGCTTCACCATCCCACAGGTGAGAGAGGGGTTTCCATGTTGTGGGGAGAGGGCAGGAATCCATTTTCCTGCCACAGGGTGCACTTTCCAGTGTCAACAGTTTTGGCACGCCTGGTGGGACTCAAGTTTTTTAACGCAATAAAGTTTTAGGATTGATGCTGGTCCTATTACAACAAATCAAGTTTCTTCAGTATCTGGTGACTCTAAAGTAAATCCACTGGTTAAGCAGCCTGGTGCCATTCAAAAATCATCTATTTCTTATATGTATTCTTCTTTTGCAAAAAATCATGGATTTTGTTCTCCTTCATATAATATCGATCAGACTCAAAATATTTATGGAATCCCCTCAAGTAGCTCTCCTAGTTGCCCTGCAACTATAAGAGAGGTGGCATTGGATTTTGAGAGGCAGATAATGGAAATCGACAGGTTGGAAGAGCAGTACAAATATCAGCAGGAGCTGATGTATAAAGAGGAGTGCTTGTTTAGGCAAGCACAGGCCATACAATCCATGAAGGAAGAGGTGCCAAAATGGAGAAATCCATCTTTTCAAGGTAGCCAGCCTCGTGTGTCCCCTCCTACCCTGAAGAAACCCCCTCTTTTACACCAAATCCATTTTATCAAATTGCACTTGCTCACTCCAACTCATCAAATACAGTTGCTCCCAATCCCGTGCGCCTGGCTTTCTAACACCAGAGGGTATCAGAGCAACCTCCCATGGAGATCAATCTTTTCAACTCCTTAGATTAGGAATATTCCATCAAAAATAATACCACCAGCCAGCACGTCCCTCTTCTAGAGGCTCCTCCAATGCACCAACAGTGTTTTCCTTACATTCTTCAGCCTCCCCATGTTTTCCAGCATGATGTGCAAATTCCAAGTTGGAGGAAAGAATGTCAAGGACCAACTCAGATCTTTGAAGAAGATCATGCTAGCCACCTCCAAGAAAGACTCTTCCAGAAAAACCTAGCTAGACAAATTGAAGACTTAGAGGCTAGGATGAAGCTGCTTCTTGAAAAAGAGATAAAATTTCTAGATCTTGCAGAAGAGCCTCAGGTCCTTGTGGAAAATGAAGTTGCTGCCTGTTCACAGGAGCAGAATTCAAATTCAGAGATCTTGAATTGGGGGAAGATAGTGGAATCATGGGGAAGCAAAGAGGAAGAAGAAAAGCAAGGTTTTTCTCAAAACCTTGAAGAAGTTGAAGCTGTGCCTGCCTGTGATGATGTTGGCAGCCTCCAGGAAAAGCTTTTCCAAGAAGATCTGGGTAAGAGAATAGCATATTTGGAATTCAGAGAGATTTCCCTCAGTCAATGTGTGATGGACAGTTCAGACCAAACAACGTATTCCATGTCTGAACACACCCCATCTACACAGTTCCAAGAGAGTTATCAGGCTGCCCCTGATATTGATGAAGTGTTGACCAAATGGAGGGAGGAGAATCGTTTGATTCTAGCTCAAGGACTGTTCCCTCTTCCACCTGCTTTCTCCACTTCACCCCTTCTCGAAGAAGAACCTATTTTTCAAGAGGCAGGAGAGGAACAAAAGATCCAATCTGCAAGTCTTTAGGAGGCTATTATGAGCGACTACGAAGAAGAAATCGTCATTGATACTCCTTGTGAAGACCTTATCAGTAGTGGAGAAGATGCAGGCCTTGCGTATATGCAGATGTTCTAGTAATTCGAGGAGGAACAAATGCATGGTAAGCTCTCTTCTCCTCTATTCGATGAACTTCCTTGCTATATTGATGAGGATGACTACATTAAATAACCTGAGAAAGAGGAAGATCAAGTGAATATTTTTGAAAATCTAGAGAACCTGATCAGCAAAGAGGAAAAGGGGAAGTTTGTCTTTATGGAGGAATACCTTGAAGAACTAAACTTTAAACAGATAAGTGAAGTCTTGTGGGATGAGCAATCATTTTGTGAGCCCCTTTTAGACATTGCCACATTTTCCCTTCTTCAAGAAGGCCAAGAGGAAGTAGAGGATGAGTTTGACAAAGTTTTCAGCGAAGCAGAGGGAAACAAATCAGACCATGATACATTGCAGAAGAATTGTGTAGATCAAAAGTCTTACGGTGATAAACCGGCAGCAATTGACTTCTTGGTGAGGAACACCAATTTTAGGGACCAACATTTAATAGGCCTCCAGGGACAATCAGAATACGTATATATTGGAGGCATGTTTGAATATCCACTTGGTTCTCAGCCAACTCAGGTGACAGGCAAGAAGAGCAAGTCACCATCTCTCTTTTTCTTTCAGCTACTTGCCTGTCACGATAAGTCTCTTCGCCAGGAAGGGGACTTAAGAAATTTTCCTTTTAATCCAGGAGGGATGCGAACATTCCTGGTTAGCTGTATATAATAGTTTGCTTTCAGTTGTTTTTCTCTCGCTTTCCCTAAGTGTAGTTTGCATAGTTAGTTGTTTTTAGCTTTGTGTGTTTCCCTTTGTTTGGGGGTAAATTCTGTGTATTTGATTCTGGGATTATCAAAGCTATTGTGAATTCTCTTTAAAGTTACCATCTGACTCTGCACCCAATGGATACTCAGAGGCAACTGGGTTCTAAGCATAGCAGGCACGCTTACCCTGTGAATCACTAATTTGTTGACCCAATTTTGCCCCTCAGGCAAAATCTTGGTCACCTCCTACACCTGCTTTGCATGGCCAGTCATTTTAGGTTGCAAGGTCCACCTTCAGGGTTCGATAGCTCCGTTTCAGAGCATTGGCTCATTGGCATTCACAGTAGCAAGAGGCAGAGTCTTCAAACATTCACAAGAAGAAGGGAAAAAACCAGGGCATTCGACACTTAGCAAAAAAGGAAGGGCAGACAAAATGCAGAGGGTGGCAGAATCACTGCCCACAACATGGGTAGGTAAAAAGAGACCCCCTACACACAATGCAGAGGGTGGAAAAATCACCACCCACAATGCCGGTGGAGAAAAAGAGGCCACTAACATCGGTCGATGTCGGCAAAACTACCACCGTCGGCAACTTACATAGGCCGATGTCGGCAAAACTATCATGGTCAGCAGCTTATCGGCTGACATCGGCAGAAGTCTTACATGCAATCCACTGCAATGGGCGGCAAATTCGATGCCCACAACATGAGGCGGCAAAAAAACACTTACAAAACACAGGAAAAAACTCGCCCATCCACTGGAGGAGAAGACTAGCACGCAAAACAAGGCAACAAGCATGGTCTTGGCAGACTTATGACATCATCAATAGTGTTTTTTCACTCTTTCCAATGAGACTCCTCTTGGATTTTCTCTATAAATGGGCAGACTTGTTCATTTATCAAGGATCTTCTTCCCCACTTTTGTAAAGAGCACTGCTCTCCAAATTTTCCACCTGAATCAATAAAAGATAGTTTTACCTCTATTTGGATGGATCTTTCTATGTATGCATTGAATGTTAATCTGTGTCCAGTCATTGTCTCTTGAGGCTCTCACAGGTTCAACACCAGCAAACCTGTGATCTACAAAGTGCCACTGTCTGCTACTGCCAGGAGTAGAGTTCTGTTTTGGAGGTATAAAATAGGTGAGGTCACTTACAGTGTGTATTTCTCAGCACCTTGGTGAGTCCCTATTTCTTTTGCTTTCCATAAGAACCTCCCTGTCATCCCAGAGACCTGGTCTTTTCTACCAGATCTGAGTGTATGTATGTTTTTCCCTGATCCTGAGTGTGGATGTGGAAGGTCAACCTGTTTTTGGTGTATCACCTCTTTTAGAGTAGGCTGTTTGTTTTCATGCTTTTTCTCTATCTCTTTTCATCCCCCCAGTATACCTATATACCTATATTTTGTGCTACCTGAAACAAACAAGATACATCAGAGGGAACTAGCCCATACCTAGAGACTCTCCTCTCCTGCTTCGCCATCCCACAGGCGAGAGAGGGGTTTCCATGTTGCGGGGAGAGGACAAGAATCCGTTTTCCTGCTGCAGGGTGCACTTTCCAGTGTCAACAATAAGCCTATCAACCCTTCCATGAGATACCAAAAGAAAAACCCAATAAGATTCAACAACAAAACCAAATCACCATACTCTCAAAATAATATCAGTAGGGGATTTAATTCTTAAAGTCTCTAAAAAAATAAATCATCTACCATTTGGAACCAAATGATTTAGATAGAAGGAATTTAATAGCCAAAAAATCTAATCACATATAATTAATTTACCAAACATTGGGGTTTAAATAGGGATTAGGTCTCATAAAAAAAACCCAACAAGATTAGATCGATGCACTAGCTTCAATAATGACTTAAAAGGGTCTAAATAAAATTAAAAATCAATAAACAACTGGTAATTAGATACCCTAAATCACCTTTATAAGGTAAGGATAAATGCAATGCAATAATTCCAAAATCCTACTAAAATAAAGCTGTAATATAAAAAATAATAACCTTACCCCAAGTTCATATTCCATGCCCAAAATGCTACCCATACTTCATTCCATATCCCTGGTGAATGATTTTGTCATCCTCTTTTGGAGTCAAACTCCTCCTCTTTCTTACTAAGTTCTCTCTTTTCTTCTCACACCCCCTATCTCCTTCTCCTCCCAACTTATCTTTTTCTCTATATACACGACACCATGGCATCTCCTCTTCTATTTCTTCCCTTCACCCTTTACGATACTCATGCTCAGTCATACCCATGCTTTGTCATGCCTTCACCCAATCCTCCCCTATTTTCCTTATACCATGGAAAACCAAGCCCATACCATCCATCCTATCATCATATAGTATCTGCATACAGTCCATGCTACCTTCATTTGCTTCTTGTCCTCTTCCATCTCACTCCTTTGTCTAGTCAATGCCGTGATTGGTGTATGCCACAAATCAAGGCATAAAGTCATATAATATAACATTATTATTATATAATATAATAATATAAGTAGTAATAAGAGTAAATAATATATATGTATATATATAATATAATATAATATATAAATAACATAATAATATAAATCACAAGATAAAAGGAATAAAGTAATAAAATAAAAGATATAAGATATGAACAATAAAATTTATAAGATAAGATAATAATAAAATCTATTTAGAAACAATAACAAAATCAATAATAATAACATTATTTTTAAAACAATAATAATAAAAACTCCATAAATAATTATTGATACAAAATCCTCAAAATACTTTATCCATAAAATCATAAATAAATATTGAAATAATAATAAAATAAAATCATTAACTAAAATATTTATGAAATCAATAAACTACTAAAATGATAATAATAATTATTATTATTATCAATTTTATAAATCGACAATAAACAGATTAGTGAATGTCACTGAAATAATATATGATAATAAAATCATTAAATAACAATAAGTAATAAAAATCACTAAATAACGATCATCAAAAAACATGAAATTTACTTGAACATAAAAGTCGATAAATCACAACAATAGGCAAACCCATAAATTTATTTAAAGTCTCATAAGTTAAACATCTACAGAGAATATGTTAAGATGTTGCAAGGTCGAGAGGCCCACATAGGTCTAGATGAACCCAAACCAATAGCACAATGGCTAAAAGGTAAGACACTTTCTTAAGGCTTAATCATCAAATGATCATGACACCTTGGAAAGGTAACTAAAAGCAAAAATGCCCTTATTTAAACAAGGATAGGCATAAGGAATGACCATGCCAGACTAGATAATCCCAATCAAGGATGAAGAATAAAACACTCACGCTCAAAATAGGGTGAGACCAAAAAAATCTAAAAAAGTAATAACATAAAAGAATATACATAAAAGTGGATAAATATTACATAGTACACACTATACCCATCGATGTGACATTACAACTTCTCAATCCCCTGTGATATACCTAAGATGCCCAAACCTAACACCAAGCCTAGATCACTCCCTAATGCTTGCATCCACCAAATAAGACATCATTAGTACCTAAACATTATCAATATGATAATAATAACTTAGTATAAAACACTAGACATTAAATGATAAATCAAATATAATCAACTATAGTTGATAAGGGCAAGATTTAGTCCTAATAATCATGAACTCATGCATGCCATATGAGGCATAGACAATAGCTACAAAAGTGATCAATGTCAATCCACATCAGTGAGACATGCTAAATCAATATCATACAATAGCGTAATTAAGCTAAAGCATCTTATACATAAAATAACATAACACTAATCTAATGTAAGTAGTAGGCATATTAAGATACAATGGATCCAATGTGAGACATAACCATGACATAACATATCACATTAACTATCTACAGTACCTACATCACAACCATCTAAAAACAAAGCCAACATCAACCATCATTAGTCAAAGTGATATCACAAACATACTAAGTAAGCCATAATCTAGTATCTACAAGGGGGCTCATGGTCAATTCATGACATCCTCCCCTCCTTAACAAGGAGCCATCCTGGTGACCATCAATAGTCAAGCATAACGTCCTCAAAAAAAGTTTAACAAAATAAATCAATAATATTATATAATCACTCCACCTGTTATACAGTGGTAATGTCTCATCAACATCTCGTAGGTATGCCTATTTGATCACATCAGAGCAATAACATTATCCAATGCATTAGGCTAATTAGTGGTCTCGTTCCCATCTTCACATATCCTTCATGACACTGAAGGGGGAAAATAACACTTATACAACACTATCATAGTATAAAATTCCACCAAATCTCATAACTTGGCTAGAACTTTTCTACTCTTATAGCTTAAAAAGGCCATCAAAACCATTAAAATGAACTAAAAACAAGCTACAATAGGTTCACCAAACCCAAAATGCCTTCATTAGTCAGTAAAAATCCAAGATAAAAGATATTAATCTCAATGTAACACCATTGTTACAAGAGTCTAACAATTTATGAAGGTGGTCATAAGTCATCATGAGCATACCATACTACCAAACATAATAGCTAACACTCACCTTAATAAGCTTCTTAGCAAGGGTACTAACAACACTGCTAAGCAAGAAGGTACAACTAAAGAACTACAAGATTAAAAAAAAATATGTCTAAACCAGATTCACAATCTAAATATGTAACTTAACTAGAGTCAATGTCACTTGTGTCAACACATAGACCTATAATATGAGGTCAACAACATACAATCATCCAATCCACACAATTGTAACCAAAGTATAAACTAAGAGTGGAAATATTCCACTAAAACATTATTCCACATGCATAATCATAAGAGCATTCATCCAAAAATGTCATATCACAATGGTATTAATCCATATTATTATGGTTATTCTATTACATCATCAACCATCCAGGGGATAGTGTAATATCCCAAACCAACCACATTAAACCATGGAGAAGTCATACCAGGTATCACATGCAACCCAAAGGATTATAGCATGTTCTCCGATACATAATCAAACTCACATGATGGTCTAGGGATACCAATCTCACCATCCAAAAATAGCCATCTAAGGGCATCACCCAACTTTCATCACTCTTTTTGAGAGTCAAATGGGTACCTAGGATTTTAAACACTGCCTAATCAGGGCTTAATGCTACTCTTTCTAAACACAAAATAAACATACATTACAATAATGCTTATAAACAAAATAAAAATATTCATCTCAAAATATTTCTAATAGGTATAATAATAATAATACCTTAATGAAAGCTTGGTTTCACCTACAAGCTAACACATGCATGTATCTCAGAAAGTACCACCTTGATAATTTACATAAATTTCCAAGTTGACATGATTAATTAGTGTTTCACAAGGGCAAAATAGTAAAAATTCACAATGGTTTCTTCAACCATAAAAGGTGGCTAAAGGAATACTATATCCATAAAGTGACCATTATGTACTAAGATCCCATGGCCAACTCATGGCACACATGGTACACACTATGAATGAATTAGGTGGCTACTTTTGCAAAGGGGAAAAGTGGATTTTTAGCCTATGAGATACTTCACTTCTTAACCCATACCTGATCAAAATCATTATGGATTTAGTGTTTCTCTACCCTATACCTCATACTTGTGTCAATAATTAATGCTAGAGTAGTGAATGCAGGATTACATAACATAATACAACATTATACCTTGGTAATTTAATCAAATAGATGTTGGTTTCATGTGGAAAAACATATCAAAAAAGTGGTGTATGACCATATTACCACATACCAATACATTAACAACACAAGGTCACATCTATTTCCAAGTCAGGTACATGAAATATTCATACAACTATTTTAAAACATGGATCAACATATGGTTCACATGATTGATTTAAAAGGGGGAAAGATCACTTTACACAAGTAATTCACCATCATTCATGTGTTTATTCATCAACACATATAACCATGTATGAAAAATTCTCATACAACAATGTTGATATCAAGAACATAAAATGAAAAATGACAGGGTTAACTACATACATGTAGGGTGTAAAAGATATCAATGTGCATGATTTGGAATAATCAAAAAAATGTAAAAGTTCACACAACAAGGTTGGTATCAAAACAAATATATGAAAGTCAACAAAGTCAACCATATTCACCAACAAAATAAGGACACAAATTTACATGCTTTAGCAAGATCAATGAAAATTAATAATTATACAACACATAATAGTTAATGTACAAGGAGGAGCCATATACAAATAGGTCATGCATAAATGATTTAGACATTCAGTAATTATGCCAAGGTGCATTCACATCACAAAAAATAACACAAATGGTAGTGAAGCACAAAGGTCCATGACTCACATCGGGTCACTTGATGTCTAGATGTCATCTAAATGACACCAAATAACCATCATAAAATACACATAATTAGTCCTAAGGATCTCAAATCTCAATCACCTTCCTTCTAGGAAGGTTGTGTTCTAACAAAGCCTAATATATATCTCCAAGAGTTTTAAAACATTTACCAATAGTGTTCATATGTCATGGGTAGATGGCTCATGCTAATCGATGACGATAAGAGATCCCCAAAACTCTCTAATTTTCCTAAGAAAGTCAACCACACTCACCCACTAGACCCTCCAAGCTCATTTCACACCCCTAGAGCTCCTATAACTTTATACCTCAACATCATTGGATTATTTTCCCATGTAAACTATAAATGGACATTAAATTATTATCTCATGATTTCAACAATAAGCTTACATTACTATTCTTCTAATTGACTTGACAAGTCAATGGTTAAATAGTAATGCTCATTTGGATGCAAAAGTTGCTTTTGGGAAAGGGTTGACTTAGCCAATTCATGGAGTGAATGCTAAACACTACCATGGAAATTATAATTTTATACAATCAATAAGTTCAACTAAACTTCACAATAAACATCCTCATGGATAGAGGGCATATCTATATCACAATAGACATCCCATGAGTATCAAAACATAACTAGGCTTCTAATTAAGCATCCTTATGGGTACATAACTCAGCTAAAATTAGATAAACATCCCTATGGATATCACATATCCATGGTCAACATGACAACCTCATGAAAATCAATCTATCCATGATCAAACAACCATCACTGTTGAAAACACATCTATGATTAAAACAACATCATAAATGCAAAATAGGAAAATAAATGTTCCTACGCACTTATTTATTTTCAACCCTTAGAGTTACAAAACCACATGCTCATTTATATAACTCAAAGAGATAAAATACATAAATAATATCAAGCTCATGATATAACTCAAGATACTCCCTCAAATTAGAGATCCCAAGCCTCACTAATTTACATAAGTAAATCTGACACCTCACCCTACGTAGCTTTCCAAGTTTGAGCTCAACCCTTGGTCTTCTTGAGGTCAACATGTTCTAAGAATCTACTAATGACTTACCCATACAAGTCAAAAATAGATAGTAAACATCATTTCCTCAATTCTAAGGTGAAATGATGATCACCAATCTTCCATTGACTTGCCCATACAAGTCAATAGTTGACTAGTGATGCTGGCCCTAAATATAATCGATGAGGTATAATCTGACCCAACCAATTCTATAGGTAAGCATCAAAAGATCACTTTCATAAATTCATCAATTTCTACATACACACACACATATATACATTCCATAATATAGGAACTTTATATAACTTTAGGCTTACATAAGCAAAGAACTAATCAACTCATCTAAGAGATTAAGTGACTTTATAAGGGTCACAACATATCCTCCTCAAGCAATTAAGACATATAGCAATCTATACCAGGAACATAACTCTAACCATGGTTTAGTATGCATGCTAAAGTATAAGGTTCTAATTCAGTCTTATTAAGACATCATAGACATGTAAATGGCATTCAGCCATCACAAGGCACACACATACAAGCTAGCCAAATAAGCCTCCATAAGGATATGTATGTCTAATCTAGGTTTAATTACAACCACACAAGTACATTATACAAACATAGTACTATGAAAGCATATGCACAAACACATAAAATCTCTACCAAATTTTTGAGCACATGCCAAAAATCATCTCAACATGTCAAAACTCAATAAACCTTTAAGCATAGGCTTTGATACTAGATGAAACATCTCCAATTTTGTTTTTAAGTTATCTATCAAATTTAACAATAGAACATAAAAAGGTCCCACTGCATAAATTAATAAAGTACAAAGTATCCCAAAAACCCTGTAGGAAGTACAAACAACTCACAACTAACATCCCAAGGGTAATGCTCTAACAACTAGAATGGAATTAGATGTATCTAAGCATATCTGGTTAGCCAATTATTAAATAGCAATTAGGATAAGGTAGATGAAATACAATATAAATAACTCAAGTTGGATGACATCACACCTATGAGATTATTATGGAGTAAACATACAAGTGGCATTGGGAAATAATTACTCCCCATACTAGAGGATCACTTATCATGTTGTGAGATCACTATTCGGAAGGCCAACCATAGGGATCATACCATTAAATGTTGTTTAAAAATCTTTTAGTTATTATACCATGTTATTAAATTTACATGGGTATATACACCATTTAGATAACATGTGTATAACCATGCAAGTTCATTATTTAAATAGTCTTAGGTAATGACTTATGTATTTATTAAAGAAGATTATGATTTAGAAACTCATTGCCAAGTTAGACTATTTAATCACATAATCAAGTTTTAACATTAAAGTTTCCATAGCTTACTAAGTCTCATCCTAATTATGGGATTATTCTCCAATTACAATATATATTCATTTTTTAATAATTACAACACAGGGTATATAAAAAATTCATTGATAAGGTACACTTATACATTTTAGCATGCATATTAACTAAACCAATGACTATCTATCCACATAAAATCATTAATGACAATATAGAAAACTTCCATTAATTATGGTTTTCACTATAACCATATGAATTACAAGACTCTTAGAATTCATGTCATATATCCAAATCACTATAACACCAAAAATGGTATAATCCATAATGTAAAATGTGATCCACATACGATGAACATTAATCTAGATTACTTCATTGCTTAAGCAATAGAAGTAAGCCACTTAAATGATATTACAACCAATTCAAAGAAATGGCATAAAAATTATAAGGCACGAAGTTCATAAATCATTATGTAAGTCCCCATTATATTCATTATTAAGTTGAGAGGAATATTATGGAATAACCAAGAGTTGATTGTTCTTTTAATGACCCATAAAGTTTACATCAATATATTTGAACCAATAAAGACCTTAGTCATCAATATCTAATTATCAATACAATACTTAAAATAATTCATGTTATTCTTTCTATGGGAGATCTTAACTATTTCCTTAAGAACATGTTTATACACTCATTGAATCATCTTTACTAGGAACTAGTTATAACATAACTATCCACTCTAATAGAAGTAAAATCAACACTTGACTATTTACAGCCTAGCAATATTGATTGCCAAATGAAGGCATAATGTAATGACTTACATGGTTCCAAATGTTTTTTCATCATTATTAAATCCGCATTTTAAGTCTTAAATTACATGGATACAAGTGATAGGTTCAACAAGGAAAATCATCTACTAAACTGGTAGAATAGTTTCAACACTATATCACAAGGATTAAATAAAAATAATTCACATAATTAGTGATAAATAATTTTAAATAGTTTTATAAGAATATTTTAACCACATGTTTGTAATATATCTAAGAACTTGTTCTTTTGAGATAACCTTCCACACAAGATAATGATGATATAAGTTTGTAACTCAAGATTAAGGGCATTACCATTCTAGTTGTTCCAATAATAGTATTTTCAATTTCATGCCTACTTAAAATTAATAAGTAGATCACTAAGCCATGTACATACAACAATATCCAAAGATCAAGTATAAACATAATGCATTCTAAAAACACTACCACTCATAGGGTAAGTAGAGCCCAATATAATGCATATTAAAAGAATAAATACAATTGGTTAAACTTATAAGAATCATAAAACTACTATCAAGGATACCTCTAAGTCCACATCATATCCAAATTGTCCATATTTCAACTTAACAACATTACAAGATTGCATAATGTAATAAAATGAACAACAACATAAAATGAGTAAATAACTACAATCCATGGGTCTAACATCCTATATCAATAGGCATGAATAAGAGGAGGTTACCAAATGCAATCTAAGTACAACAATGAAGAAGGACAAACACTACAAGAGGGACACCCCTCAAAACTAGCCCTATGATCCCATCTAGTAGTGACCCTTACCACCCCAACTATCATCTAGGTGTAGGGTTTCAACAACTAGGTACTCAAGCGAGGTAAGAAATATACACATAATATTGAGCCACTAGCAAGGACTTATAAAAACATCATCAATGATTAGGAAGCAATGCAAAAAAACATAATACCATAATACTCAGCCTAAGAGGCTTATATGAGCATAAGTAATTAAACATAATGGATTTCCACCAACAATAGTCAAATTACTTTATAGGTTCAAAGAATATCTACGTACAGTCAACATTAAATTTCCTCAAGTAATTCAGTAATTTTGAAACCAAAAAATATGAAGTCCTCAGTTAAGTAATTTGGGGTAAAACAAAAATTAAACCAAGATTGATAACTACAACCCAACTAGTTTAAGAAAACACACTCCTAGAATAGGAGTAAAACAAGGGTTTACCATTAGCATGGATAAATCAACTTTATTAAAAATTAACTTCAACCCTAGAGGGAGATTTGTATAGCAATGGGTATGGTGTTAAGTGATGGCCAAGACTATATGAAGTGTCAATAGAATCATAAATCCAAAAGTCAAAATATAATTGTATTATACCGTAGATAAGTCAAATATTCTCTCAAATGTTTAGCCTATTCCTAAACAATTTAAACAAGGTTCTAATTTATTCTAAGCACTTTTAACAAGGTTGTATCTTAAACACAACAAACCCTTAAGTGCATTGAGTTATAAGTGGTTATAAATGGACACCGATAGGTTATAAAATAAGTGCAGTCATTGGGAAATTTTAGGATTCCTAAAAGTTCATTTCTCATGTTTTAATAACCATTTTGGAATGGTTTAAAGAATGAAATAAAAACATCAAAAGAACCAAAACATAATGGCACATATTAGGCCCAAAATAGCCTAGCAACCAAACAAAAGGGTATGAAGTGGGTATTAATTCCCAAAATCAACATGAAAGGTTGATTTGATCTTATCAACCTTTTCATGAGCTTCCAAAATTAAAACCCAACAAGATTCAACAACAAAACCAAATCACCATACACTAAAAATAATAGTAGTAGGGGATTTAATTCTCAAAGCCTCCAGAAAATAAATCATCTACCATTTGGAACCAAACGGTTTAGCTAAAAGGAATTCAATAGCCATAAAATTTAATCATGGGGAATTAATTTACCAAACATTAGGGTTTAAATAGGGATTAAGTTTCATAAAAATAAAAGACCCAACAAGATTGGATCAATGCACTAGCTTAAATAACAACTTACAAAGGTCTAAATATTTCTACAAATCAATAAACAACTGGCACTTAGATACCTTACATCACCTTTCTAAGGGAAGGATAAATTCAATGCAATAATTCCAAACTCCCACTCAAACAGAGCTGTAACATAAAAAATAAAAACCTTACCCCAAGTTCAAATTCTATGCCCAAAATATTGCCCATACCTCATCCCATATCCCTAGTCAATGCCTTCATCATCCTCTCTTGAAATTGAACTCCTCCTTCCTTTTATTTTCCCTATTTTCTTCTCATTCCCATTATCTCCTTAATATACCATGGCATCTCCTCTACCATTTCCTCCCTTCACCCTTTGCCATACTCATGCTCAGTCATACCCATGCTCTGCCATACCTTTGCCCGATCCTCCAATATTTTTCTTATGCCATGCCAAACTAAGCCCTCACCATCTATCCTTTCACCATAATGGCATCTACATGTAGTCCATGTTACCTTCATTTTCTTCCCATCCTCTTTCATCTCACTCCTCCATCTAGTCAATGCCATACTTGGTGTATACTACAAGTTGGGGTAGAAAATCATATAATATAACATTATTATTATATTATATAATAGTAATATAAGTAATAATAAGATTAAATAAAAAATATATATATAATAAATTAATATATAAATATATGAATAACATAATTATATAAATCACAAGTTAAAAATAATAAAGTAATAAAATAAAAGGTATAAGATATAAACAATAAATTTTATAAAATAAGATAATAATAAAATCTATTCAGAAATGATAAAAAAAACCATTAAATTAATAATAATAACATTAATTTTAAAATAAAAATTAAAAAAACCATAAATAATTATTGATACAGAATCCTCAAAATACTTTATTTATAAAATCATAAATTAATAGTGAAATAATAATTAAATAAAATCATTAACTAAAATAATTATGAAATTAATAAACTATTAAAATGATAATAATTATTATCTATTTGTTAGACTGATAATAAAGGGATTACCAAATGTTGTTAAAATAATATATAATAATAAAATCATTAAATAATAATAAGTAATAAAAACCACTAAATAACGATCATCAAAAAACATGAAATTGACCTTAAATCAAAAGTCGATAAATCACAACAATTGGCCAATCCCTAAAGTCATAAAAGTTCTCAAAATTTAATCATCCATGAAGAAGATGTTAAGATGTTATAAGTTTGAGAGGCCCACATAGGTCTATATGAACCCAAACCAATAACACAATGGCTAAAAGGTAAGTCACTTTCCTAAGGCTTAATTGTCAAATAATCATGACACCCTGGTAAGATAACTAAAATTGAAAACATCCTCAATAAAATATGGATAGGCATGAAGAAATACAATGCCAGACTAGATAATCCCAATCAAGGAATAAGAACAGAACATTCATGTTCAAAATAGGGTGAGACCAATAACACCAAAAAAGTAATAACACAAAAGAATATACATGAAGGTGGCTTAATATTACATAGTACATGTTATACCTATCGGTGTGACATTATGACTACTCAATCACCCATGATATACCTAATATGTCCAAACCCAATGTTGAGCCTAGCTCATGGCCTAATTCCTGCATCCATCAAATAAGACATCAACAATACCTAAACCCTATTAATATGATAATAATAACTCAATACTAAAAACTAAACATGAAATGATAAATCAAGTATAATCAACTATAGCTAATAAGGGTAAGAGTTAGTCCTGATAACCATGAACTCATGCATACCCTAAGCTACAAAAGTGATCAATGTCAATTTGCATTAGTGAGACATGTTACATCAATATCATATAATAACATAACTAAGCTAAAGTAGCATATACATAAAACAAGATAAAATGAATCCAATTTAAGAAATAGGCATATTAGGATACAATTGATCCAATGTGAGCCATAATCGTGACATATCATATCACATTGTCTATCCATGATACCTACATCATAACTATCTAAAAGTAAAGTCAACATCAACTGTCAATAGTCAAAGTGTTATCATAAATATTCCAAGTAAGCCATAATCCAATATCTTCAAGGGGCCTCATGGTTGGTTTATGATAGAATTATATTAAGTATGAAATGTATTTCTGATCATCTGATTGATATTCAAGTAGAATATATAAATAACTCTCAACATTCATGCATAGTCATTCAAATGGAGTTAGAGGTGGAATTATATATAAAAAGGTGGCATGCTTCATTTTTCCAAACACCAAATAGATTCTTTTTATTCCTTTGATTGGAAAATAAAACCTTGTCTATATTTTTATAAATGTGATGTAGAAAATAGTCAAAATAACTGCAATGGGATTGTGACTGTATTCAAAAAAATTATCATTGTGGTTTTACTTCATCTATTTCTCATTGATTAAATATGTAAAAATAATTTTGTAAAATAACATTTCATGTGAAATTTTTACTTTTATAAGGAGGCAAAAGTTAGGTATCCCAAAAAAAGTTACTTCAATATCATATTTCTATGAATTAAAACACTCAGCATGAGAAAAGACAGCTTTAAAAGAGGTTGAAAAAGAGTTTAAAAATAGTGAGTCTTCAAAAACTTGGGATATTCAAAAAAAAATATTTAATAAAAAATATTTCAATATTATAATTGAGCTCTATCACCTGGAACCTTCCAAATAATAGTATTAATCTCTTGACAGAGATAGCATTGAACAATTGGTTAACTCAATGTTATATAACCTAGTTCCTCTTAAAATGGATGAAATAGTGTTACTTTTCAAGAAAATAACTAATTATGTCATAAATGTAGAGTTTTAAAAATGCTTACAGGATCAAAGGACTCATTTTTATACTATTGATGGAAAACATACCATTAGGCATAATAGAATATCTTGACAAACCATAGTTTTGTGCCTATAAATGATATAATCAAATAGAGATCTACTTGTATTATTTAGATAAGGATAAAAATGAGAAAATAATTAACATTTGGATAAAAACATGGAGAATAAGATATGAGTTCAAACAAAATTCATTAACTATCTATACAAAGCAAGGCCAACTTAGATCATAGAGAGAAAACTACAAAAACCTAGTACCGGCCATGAAAGGTATAAAATTGGAAGGAATTTAGTATTTATTATTTAATTTAAATATAAATATAAATTTATTTCAAAAATATTTATAACCTTCTATTTTCATGTTGTGGATTTGGCCTTTGAGAAAGAAATCTTGAATATTTTTAAGAAACAGAAAATAGATAGCTTCAATGATATGTAGTCATTTCTCCTCCTACTAGATGATATATGGAAAAAATGGGTGTTTTATTTTTAATTCTAGACAAATGGTGGGATTGCATGTTGTCCAAAAAAGGATTGTTATCCATATTTCAAGCCATTTATCTTGACAATCTAACAACACTATTTTTAGACGAACAAGGGGTATGTCCCCTAAACAGTAATCCATACATGTAGATAAAGTTGTAAATGAAAAATTTTGGCTAAGAACATCCATTATCCTAGTGTAAAATTAAAAATGTTAAGTTCTTATTGTAAAATAATAAAATAAGATAAAACTTCAAGTACAAAAATTCTATAATATTTAAAATTGTGAATGCCAAAAGAATTTAATTTGATTGTGTGCTCACATATAATATTGTGGAAAATTTTGATATCCATGACAACCATTTTTATAGCTTTGTTAAGATTTTGGAGATTGGAAATGAAAACATAAAATAAAAACTACTACAATAGGGAAGGATAGTTATAAAAAATAGTTGAAAAAATTAATTTCAAAGGATACTAAAACCTTTCTAGAAATGTATATATCATCTCTCACTACTAGCACCTAGACAAGGGAAAAAGATACATATGAGTTTACATGCCAAATTTATTTTACCTTTTAATTGAGAACAACTTTGATAGGATTAAAATAACATATCCCTCAACTTAGTTCTAAATTTTTTATTATCAATTTTTGTTATGTTGTATCAAGAATTGTAGAAAGTGATATTATAAATCTAATCTCTTTCATTGGTTCAAGTGCAACAATTTGTGTTTTCATCTTTCTTTTCCCATTGGTTGAATAACACTTCATAGATATATTTTCATCTACATGAAAAGAGTTTAAAACATGAAAGAAAACATTTATAAAAAGGTGAGTGAGGGGGAAATATTATGTATCATGATGATAGTGATTCATTCCATGATCTCATATGTTGGGTCTTAGCTTATTAGTTGGTTAGGAAATCAAGATGATCTAAGCTTGAGGCTCATTCAATAATACACTGGCTCTTTGGGGCTCAAGGAACAATTGGGTTCTGGGCTTAGGAAGATAAAGGTAGGTGTCTACCCTAATTTTTAGGGGATGGATAATGAGTTGAAAATTCATGTGAATATTTGTAATTTAGACTTTTTAAGTGGTGATTCAAACCCTTCTTTTGCCTCTACTAGGTCAAATAAAAGTGTGGTAAGGATGGACTCGGCTTTTATTGCTTCAACCAGGGGAAAATATTTTACAAATATAGTTTTCGAGGGTGAGAAAATAGTGTTGGGCACTACTAAGAGCATCTTGTTTATATCTTTTATGGTTGAGGCTCTCAAGGAGGTGTTTCAAAGTGAGGAATGGTATTCAAAATGGGGTCTAAATTTTAGATTTGATAGATATTGGTCAAGCCTACCTACTCTCCATCATTGGATTTTTGATTCATGATGACCTCTAATAGAGGATAACCTATAAATTTATCCTTGTGCTAGAGGGTATTTTATTATGGTTTTTGATAGTCTTTCAGATCATAATAAGGTTATTCAATCCAATTATTGGAGCTAGGATCATCATCTCTTATTTTTGAAACCTTGGTTTCCTTCCTTTAATCCTCTTATTTATAACCTTGATATCAGGCCCACTTGGGTGTATTTTTCATATCTACCCCTTCAATTTTTGGGAGATTATTGTTTGTCAACCATTAGTGGAACCTTAGGAGATTTGATAGAAATTGATGCTTCTACATCCAACTTTTCATGAACTACCTTTGTAATAATTCTTGTTTTTTTGGATATTTCTCATAATCTCTCAGAAGCAATTGAGTTAAATGTCAATGGTCTCTATTGGACCCAAACCCTTGATTATGAAGGATTATCTTTTAGTTGTCAAAAATGTTTCAAAATAGGTCATTTGTCTACTTCTTTCCCTAGATCTAAGCATAAAGTGGATACTTCATGGTGGAAGGATACTAAGGAGGATCATCTCTCAGTTCATCCTTTTTTTCTTTCTTTTATTATTATCAAAGTCTCAGGGAAAGCACAGGGGATGGATGTTGATTTTAGTGTGCCTCATCTTTTGAATCCATCATTGGTTTTAGAGATTTTTGGTTTAGTTAAAAAGAGTTTTGTGAAATTTGAAATTAAAATGAAGACCTGTAGAGGCTCATTGATAGATAGGTGTATTTCTCTAAATATATATTCAGGTATTTTAAGTAATCAAGAAGATTGGACATTTGTAAGAAGTAAGAAACAAGGTCATCTCATCCCTAGTTACCCTTCCAAGACACTTCTCTCTCACATCAAAGTGAATAAGGGTGAGACTTAGTATTATTTTTTTAGTTTTTTGTTAATTTGGTTAATCAATGTAAATTTGAAGTATTTTCATAAGAGTAATATCAGATAGTTTGGTTTATTTGGAGTTTAGTGGTCATATGCCTTGATGGTGTTTACTATCAAGCTAGGATTTTTTGGTTCTTATGATTCTTTTTTATATGGTTAGGGGACCTGTTAAAACCCAATATCGATAAAAAAAACATTTCTAAAAGATGTTTCAAAATTATAAATGATGAATGTGGGTTTTAGGTATTCTGAGTGATTTATGTCATATATGGCATTCACAACACAAATAACATTTTTGAGGAATAGGTGGCTATATAAATTGGTTGGTCACATACACAACCCTTTGATATTATATGTCTAATGAATAGTGATATTTTACTGACAGATCATCCATTTAAGTTTGATATATCAATACATTTTTGTGAGTATGTGATTAACAGATGTAGTATAAACTCATCCCATATTATAATTATTTATGGAAAGACAAATTCATTAAAAAGAACAACAAATTTAAAAATAACTTCATTAATATGCATAGTTGAGAATATAAATCAAGATATGGTGTTAAAAATTAATATAAATATATGATTGAAAAGCTAGGTGAGTTACCAAAACTAAAGGTAAATTACTCTTGAAAAATATCACAAAATTTTTATATTATTAATAAAAAATTAATGTTGTATGATTATTTAATATAATTTATTTATTCATTAAACTAAAATATGTCCATAAATAAATAAATATACATAGGCACATTAAAACCTATCAAAAATAAGTGTCTCTATTTAATAAAGTGATGACATGACTAAAGACCCAGATGATCATAAAGATGTTATGCAATTGGTAGTGATGGACAAAATAGGTACACCAAAGCAACACCATCAATTATTACTTATAGCTCTCAATCAAATATTCAAAAATTATTACCACTTGACAAACCTTCAATACTTTCTTACCATAGATAACTTGTTTTTTATATGTGGTTTTAAATCTATTCATATAAACTATACTTGAAGGCTTAAATGTTATATTATTTGATTTTTATACTTTCAAATTTTTTTTAAATCTTAATATTATTATTTTCTACATTGGATCTCAAAAAACACTTGATTTTTATTGATTTATATGGATTGTTAATACAAAAATTATGTATTTCAAGAAAAATAAACCTTCCAAATAAATAAAGAACTTTTAACTAAGAGGAATGGTGACCCATTTTCTAACTACTGCATCTATGCAATTTCAACTTGCATGTTTGACATCATTACATACATATATAACAATGTAGAAAAAAATGTATCAAAATTAATAAAATAATCTAGAGTGGAGGAGTGTCCTTAATTTTGTTTAGATGTAAATAATTATGATAAATAAAATAAACTTGTATTAAGAATTTATATATAATTTGAGTGGATGCCCAATTTCATTATAATGTTGTAAACATTATTATAGTTATTCCTATCAAGAAAGGTGTTCTTCAAATAATTTTCTTGTATTTATATAGGATGCTCAAAGCCAAAGAATTAAAAATTGGCAAATGGTTGATGGAGACATTTTTTACATAGCTAGCCTTAATTTATAATGAAGAGGATGCGAGAGAATTTATAAAGCATCCTAAAATATATATAGATTATTGTGCTTCTGCAAGTAATGATTAAGGTTTCATGACATATGATAGATGGATTAATTTTTTTAATATTCAATTAACAATTATTTATTTTTTAAAAATAATTTTATTATACTTGCCTACACTATTAACTACCAATTTGATATTTTAATTTTATAACTATATGACTAAAATGATAATTTATACTTCTATGATAATAATGTTAGTTGAAAATTGGATATTCTTTCAAATTGATTTACTATTTATTGATGGGTTGTTTGGCACACCAAAATAGGTAGGGTATAAAACCACCCAACCTTTCCTAAAAATAATAAAAGTCTCCCCAAGTTATATATATAATAGGTCTTGGCTCAAAGGTTAACTCAGTAGTTGATGTAAAACTATTCTATTTCAAAAGAACTATTCAAAATAAACTCATATAAATGATTAGTATGGTCTTGTGGATCAAATGCTCATACAATTAGCATAAATGAATTTACAAATAAGATACAACTAATTCAACAGTTTCTCATTGCATATATGGGTTCAATAATACATTAAAAAAATGATAATATTTGAAATCAAGATAGATTTTATAAACATAGATTGTAATTTTAGATATATTATACCTACTCTAACAATTGTATAAATAGAATAAAATATAGGGGTGAAGAAAAAAATGTAAATATATTTTATAGTTAGAAATTTTTTGCATCATTTGACTTAGATAAACTCCATGGAAACAATTTGCAGCTTGGCCAGTAAGCCCACAACCATGGACAAAAATGATGCAAGAATCTAATGTATTCATGTATGAATAATTATGGAAAAATCACCATATACATGTGCGTATATTAAATAATAGTCTCCATAAATTTTCAACTAATAGTTATTTTTTATAAAATATAGTGTTTATATCCACCTTAGTTATGGGAATTACAAAAAATGTTTTACTAAAACATCATTTACAAAAAATCTAACCTAATAAAGCAAGAAATTATAGGAAACATGTATGGTTGTCTACTCTATTATAACACTAATCAACTAACCACTAACTCAACCTTGTGTTTGGTCTTATATAGACTTTCAACAACATCACCCACCAAGAAGGAAGTTGAAATCATTAAATCATAGGTCTCAACTAAGGTATAAATTCAATGTGTGTTGATCTTCAAGATAACATCATTTCTCATTAGATCATTGGTAACATGATAATATTAGAATAATGCATAAATTTAACTAAAACAAGTTTAATTTAAATTACTATCTATTTGATGTATTACTATTATATTAAATGAAGTTGACATGAGTTTTCATCCTCTAGCTATGAACACTCCTTTTTTCAACTAACTATGTGTATGAATTCTTTGACTTTTTATGATCTTTAGCTTATTTGATCCTATTGCATGCCACTATCTGACTTAGACTAGTATCTAATTTACTTTGGAACCCATTTCCACTGATCATTTTTTTATTAAGTGATAAGGTGTTCAATAATTACATAAATCTGATTGGAATCACAATCTAATTCTTCGATTTTGAGGGGCTAGATAGAAAAAATAAGTGTTATTTTTAGCTTTTGAAACTATTCATAGATGTCTATGTATCAACCTTAATAAGGCTTCCCAATGTGTCCATTTATTGTTACTTGAAATAAAAATAGCATGTCCTTAATATGCATGGACTCTACAACATGCCCATTTCTTGGTAATTCACAACTTGATAAGTTTCTTAAATCTTTTTTAAACTTCGATACGATGAGATATTAATAAGTGATAAGATATTTTTCACCTAGATATTTTCAATTCCTCAATATTTTTTCCATTCTTTTATTATCCCATAATCTTGAGATCATTACACATGGTATGATCCCACTTCTCTAGGCCCTCAAGATAATCTAGACAAAGTGGGTAGGTAGAAAACCTCTTAGTTGAAAGAGATGATGCCACGTGGCATCATCCCACTTATCCGGTCCTTAGGAAAAAATGGGAATAGAAAAACATATGATACAATAAGTGAGTCCTCGATATCATACCAAATGGCATCATCTCAATACTTCAAGATAAACAAGACATGGAATAATGGTTGAGGGACTAAAAATATCTGAGTAAGATTTTTCCACTTATCAAGATTACACTACATTATGTCCATTTAAAATTAAAATACCCTCAATAAGTTATGAATTAATAGAGGAGTGACATATAATAGGATCCTTGTATGTCAATGATAATTTAGCTCTTTTTGAGTAGTTATAAATATGCACATAGGGAGACCTTCCTAAGTTTGATACACAAACCTCTATGAAGATATTTAGAAGCTAAAAATAATGAATATTTTTCCTATCTAACCCTTCAAAATATAAGAAATAAATTATGAGCCCAATCAAATTTGTGAAGTTATTAAGCATCTTATCACCTAGTGCTTAAGGGATTGTCAAAATAGATTACAAAGTAAATCAAATATTAGGCTAAGTAAGATAGTGGCATGCAACAAGATCAAATTAGTTAAAGATCATAAAAATATAAAGAATGTATATTCATATTTATTTTAAAATAGGAGTGTTCATAATTAGAGGATGAAAACTCGTACCCCTTGTATTTAATACAATAGTAATACATCAAATAGAGTAGTATTCAAATTGAACATATATTATTTGAAGTGATGATTCAGGGCAATTCTACCATGTTACTAATTATCTAATGAGAAAGGTTAATGTCTTAAATATTATAACACATTAAATTTGTACCTTAGTTGGGACCTATGATTTAACAGTTTCAACTACATGCCTGGTCGGGAAGCTATTAAAAATATATATAAGGTTAGTCATGAGGATGAGTTATGGGTTGGTTGATTAATATTAGAATAGATTAGATAACCAAACATATTTCTTGTAATTTTTTACTTTTTTAGGTTAGATTATCTTTTAAGTAATGTTGTAGTAAATCATTTTCTATAATTCCCCTAAGGTTGATCCAAACACTATTTTTTCCAACAAATATCTATCAATTGAAAAGTTGAGACTATTTTTCAATATTTGTTCATGTATATGGTGATTTTATTTATATTTATTCATAGCTAAATGCCTTAGACTCTTACACCATATTTGTCCATGGTTGTGTGCTTATTGGACAAGCTACATATTAGTTCCATTGATTTCATTTAAGTCAAATGAAGAAAAAATATTCTAACTACAAAATAGGCTTACATTTTATTATTTACCCTCATCTTTTGTTCTTTTTATACATATGTTAGATAAGGTAGAATAGGTCTGAAATTTCAATATATGTTTACAAGCTTTATCTTGATTATAAATCTTGACATTTTTTCTAATGTATTATTGAACCCATATATGTAATGAGTAATTTATGGATCATTTGTATCTTCATGACAAATTAATTTATGCTAATTTTATGATTATATGATCCACAAGACCATGCTTATCATTTATCTAAGTTTTTCTAAATATTCCCCTTGAAATGGAATAATTTTACATCAACTACTAAGTTACTCTACAAGCCAAAACCTGGTAGATATAGACCTTAAATAGACTTTATTTACTCTTAGGTGAGGTTGGGTGTATTTATACCTTACCTAAGTTGGTTCCAAATGACCCATCAACACTACTATTATTTATAATGTTAACTACCAACTGAATATTTCTATTTATATTTGTGATTCTTATTAGTTTGAAATGACAATGTTAGATGATATATTATATTTTAAATGACAAATGCTAGAGGATAAATTAAATAGTATATGTCTGATTAAAAAAAAAATTATTGTAAGCTAGAGGATACCTTTCATATTGGTTTGAATATTTTATATTAATAAAAAAGAGTTTGAAATTATTAATGGATTGCTAGGTTTGACATTTTAATTTGAATCTAGATAATTTACAACATATTTTGATGGATTTGATAGTCGATAAATTAAATATTGCTCATTTAATTCAAAATTTATGTTTATAGATATTTTTTTTGTATTTTATTGGATATTTTTTGTAATGGTATTACTTTAAATTCTATTTACCTGATTGATTGTATGTAAGCTACACTCAGGTTATTTTGAACATTATTACTTTATAAATTCAAAAAATATTTCAAATAAAATATAATCATGCCATTATGTATTTGACTAATTCCTGGTGCAACAGTGTTATTTTGAATATTATTACTTTTTTATTAAATCTATGTTTCAGATATTTTATTTCAAACACTATTACTTCCCCAACTGAAAAATACTTTGAATAAGATTCAATCATGGCATTACAAGTGGCTAAAATTAAATATTTATTTGCCTAATTCAAATATTTATTATTACTAGTAAATGATTTAACCTTTTAGGGTTTTACACAAGTAATTACTATGTTTGGTTAAAGGGCTAAGATGTCTAAATTAGTTAAATAAATTTTAATAAGAATCTACTAATTTGTTATGATTTTGACCTTGTTTGAATTTCTATAAATAGTAGCAAATAGGGATAAATAAAGATTTATCTAAAAATTGATTGTTGCAGATGATCTAGTTTCTATAATTTAAGATATGAGTATTATTATGTGTCATCAACAAGTTTTTGATATTCATCTATGCACTAGATAGTAGTGCCTAGTTTTGATAGTAGTGTCTTCAATGTGGTGTTAATGTCCCCTTTTTTGGACTATTCTTATTTTTGGGGTGCACCTGTACTTGTGTCTATATGTTTTGTTCCTATGTGACTAAAAATTATGGCTATGTATTATACTTAAAAATATTGATTTGATGTTCAAACCCTAATCTCCTTGAAAGTATAACATAATTAATAATTTTTTGTGTGTTATTAGGATGGACTAGACATCCTCAACACCCCACTATGTATATAGTTGCCTACATACCAATACTCTGAGGAGGGATTATGTTTGATGTAGTTCTCCCACCTAGTACTTGATGTATGTGCAAGTGAATGCTAGAATGAGAGTGACATTTGATGCCTTCAATGTGCTTGATCTTGGAAATATTTGAAAATTAGACTTAGGGCTGTTATAGATGGTAGTATGTAGAAATTAGGGTAGAGAAGGGATCAAATACCTTGATTTTTCATAACTTTGTCTTTGGTTTTAATAGATTTTGCATATATTTTCCATCTAGTGAATAGAGGTGAATTATAATTCTATTTATAGGGTTATGTTGCTTGTGCGGGTAATAAAATGAGCTTAGGCTGACTTTAGAAGGGGTAATCATTCTAAAAAATATCCATTGGGAAGAGTTAGGGCTAAGGATAGTAGCACCCAATTGAGGACACTAGTGCCATGTGATTTTAGTGTCCCAAATGTGGTACTGATGTCCTTTTGGAAGATTACAGAGCAATTTGGATTGGGGTCAGAGATGACAATTTTAGGACTGTGTCTTGATTAGTTAGAGGTGATTATGGTCTATTGAATGATTGGAAATGTAAGTCTAATACTCAAAATGGGTTTATGGATAACCTATAGATAGGTTGACTCAAGAAACACTCTTAACATCTAATTATCACTTTTAGGTGATTACATTCCCCCACATTATGCTAGTAATGTAGAAAAGTGAAATAAATAATATAAAGGAAAAAGAAGCATAACTAGACTTACCTTGGAAGTGAATCCCATGTAGCTATGTTTGAGTATGCAAATCTAGGTCTGCATATGTGAAACATAATCCAAAATAATGTCCTATAATGAAACATGAAATAACCAATCCTTACTTAAGATATAATCAAAATCAAAAGACTATACTAAATAAATGTAACTTATTAAACCTAAGTAAAGAGAGAGGAAAGGAATGAATACACCTCATTGGGTACATAAATCAATGCATGAACATGGTGATAACTTGTATGTGTGAATGTGCATATTGATCATATCATTGAATAAATTGAATTAAGTTGATGGCTTGCTCAATCCTCATATGGGTGGCTTAATAACTCAATCCAATTTTGACTCCATCATTACCCACCCCTACTTGGTGGATCTTGATCTCTATAAATGGTTTGGATAATATTATAAATGTGTAAAACATTTTCATGTAGGTGGATCAATAATTCAAGAAGGCCATGACTCCATTATTACCCCTATGTGAAGTAGATGCATTTATAATTGTATTATGTAAAGTGATAAAAGTATCTAACTAGGTAATCTAATTATGTATTTTGATCCACAACCACTTAGGTATATTAGGTGAATCTAAGACACTTGAGAATGCCAACCACTATAGATGGAGTAAGGAATTAATGTGGTGACAACTTAGAATGTGATAGCAAGTGTATAGAATGACATGGATTTTTCCATTTCATCTGATCAACCTATTTGAAGTTGATTATGTGGAAACTATGTTTCATGTACATGCCCCCAATCTAGTATATAAGTATACTAAATTTAAATCAATTATGTAATAACTAAACTTGTGTAACTGATATGAATGTATGAGTGATCATGTCATGCATTACGCCCCCAAATCTAAGTAACTTGCATGTATCTAAACTAAAATGAATGAATTTGAGATAAATTTGAAAATAACTCTCAAACCTATGAATGTATCTATGCAAATCTATATTATACCTGGTATATTGGTTTAAATGATCTAGACTATCCTGGAGCTAGGGATACTGGACAATAGTGCCCTATAGTGGATAATAGTGTCATGTGGAATTAATGTCTTAATCTAAGTGTTAATAATTATTTGGTCTAATTTATGTGTGAACTAAATTGACTATTGAGTCTTTGTTCTTTTATATGTCTTCCCTAAGTCTAATATCTAAAATTGAGCCTGTGTGTTTAAATGTATCTATAAAAATCAAAATACGAGCTTGATCTATGTAACAACCCCTATAAATGCCCCCTCTTTTGAGGGTAGTTGTGAAATATATATAGTAACTACCCTCTAAAAAAGTATCTCTAAAAAATGTGTTAGTCAGCGCATGTGCATGACATTCTAATATAATGTAAAACATAACATCAAAATGAAAATATATCTTATCATAAGTAGGGAACATAAGATGTATGTAGTAATCTATAATTGCACAAGGGTGTCAAGATATATGTAAGCAATTTAGATAGCATCAAGATATGAGTAACTACCTAGGGGGATGGGGCATGATGTCCATCATAGTTCCCAAGTAAGAAGGGTACATGCATGAGGTCCCTCATGACATCAAAAATTGGTGTTTGTGTGTGTGTGAAATAATCAAATACAAGTGTCATGTTGTACAATCATATATGGAAGCAAACATACAAACACATGAGTCATGAAAAAAGTAGGCCAAGGGGACATAATACATGGGACATGGGAACATGTCACTAAATATAAGAATGAAAACATACAAGGACATGATCAAAAAATCCACATATAAAACCATGAAAGAGCACACACATGGGACATGGTCACATGTCTAAGGCATACAAATAGAGAAGTGGCATAACATCCAAATAATAATGCATATTAAAATGCCCCCAAAAATGGAAGAAGTATAGGAAACATAATCAAGTATAATATAGGAACTAGAAATGAAAGCATGTATAACTTTATTATATAATTCTATCTAGATGCTAGGGTTCACATATACTGAGTCTAACTAGTAACAGTTGGTAAAAAAATATGAGTAATGAAAAATAATTATCAATATCAAGATGTATCAATGCATAATTTGAATGTATAGTATATAAAGATAACACTTGGTTATAATAATTATGTAGGATATTCCCTTGAGTGAGTGGATGTATCAATGTATAAACTTGAATCAGTATAAATTCCCCCAATGGTAGATTATAACTAGTTTTGATCAGTATAGTGAACTAGAGTCCCATCTAGAATTTGCAAGCACTCGATAAGAAAAAGTGAAGCATGTGTGTATGATAAAACTTACTATACTAGGATAGTTAGAAATATGCAATATCTAGAAAGTAGTATAAATATAAACATAGTAATGCATACAATTTGTAAAATTTTATATTTTTGAAACATTTGAATGTTTTTGTATTTTGACATATTATATTATTTTTGTGTTTTCTAAGTATAAAATATGTATAATCCTATGAAAATAAACTATATAAAAAGAGTGAGAGAGAGAGAGAGAAGAAAATATGTACATGAGTGGGAATCATATTAACCAATGAGTCTCATGGGAGACTCACTATCACTATGGCATGTGTTAAAGATAGGAATGCTAATCTCTCATGCAGTGTGATTGATATGTTGTAGTTGAATGTTATTCTAGTAGGAGTCTAAGTATTTTTCATCATTAGAATCATAATATTGTTCAACATTGGAATCATGATAACCTGAAATGCTAGAGGTAATTGCCTCATACTATGGATTTGACCTTTCTAAATTATGATTTGGAAGATTAATTGTGATTTTTCCCTTTGAAATTGTGCTTGTTATAGGTATATATTGTTGTGGAAGTTCTTTTTATATAAATCCTTATTTGATAATGCTTGTTGGTTGAGCATGTTTTTGAATTTATAACTAAATTTATTGCTCTTTTTTAAATATTTATAATGTGTCTAGATGTTTGACCTTGATAACTTATATTTGTGATTGATGTGAATTAGTATGTTCAATGAATCTCAAAACCTATTGACCAATATTATCAATTGTTAGAATAGGAGAAGTGATGTCTTGGGCATGTTTACCCAAACCTTGACCATGATAATCATATTGTTGTAGATTTTGACCAAACCCATACCATATTAAATTTTGAGTCTCCTTTTTGAGAGGTAGGTTTGCTTGATTTATATATGCTTTCTGTATTATTTTTTAATCTAATTGTGCTTTTGGAATCTTTTTTATTCTGAGTTATGCTTTGGTAACCATTTTTATATTGTTTCAAAATGTGACCCTTTTTAAATTGGTAGATGTGTCATTGTATGTTGTGAGGATGATGTGTCACTATGTGAGTCATTTGTATCCCTTTTTTACTATATTTTCCTTTTCAATGTTAAACATTAATCTATGTGGTGCCCATGCATTCTATGATATGTACAAAAATATTTGGATCTCTTCATTGGGTGTAGAAGAGGTAGATTGATTAACTTAGCTTTAATCATGTCCCTAAGTATCTCACTAGAGCTCTTATTTTATCATTGAATGATTTTTAAATCACTAGTTGTAGATGTTCTTTGTTGTGATTTTGTATTATGATATGTAACATTATTTTCCACAAATTGACTAGTCAAAGATGTATAAACATGATTTACAGTATTGTGCTCTAGAGGCCTTTGTCTTGTAAATTGATTTTCCAATGTTGTAATATTTTCATGTGATAGTTGATTATAGATTTGTAAACCTATAATTATCTTGGTCATACTAATAATTTGATCATGTAGAGTCTCAAAAGTACAAACCCTAGCTATTTATGTTTGAATATGTAGGCACACACCCTATAAGGAAGAAATGTGAATAGGCTAAGTAGAGGGATTAATGATAGTTTTATAGGATACATCATCTCCTAGAGGAATGATATCATGGACCTAGTTATATGGGAAGTATCTATCACCCTCATGGATATGAGGGGGGAAAGCAGATTCTTTCTTGTGTATAAGATATGACATTGAAACTTAAAACATAGTGGTTAGTTTATGTGTTAAATCTTCTATGTGTATAGGTTTTCTTGTTAATGGAATTCCATATAGGAGAAACATAACATGTAAAATAAATAATGTAACATGATATATATTTTAGTTTATTTAAAACATCATGTATGCATATGTCTATGTGATTAAAGAATAATGTCTTAATTATTTGCACATAGAAGAAAGATAACATGTTATGGAAAGAATGCAACATGAAAGATATTTTATTTGATTTGAAACATCATGTATGCATATGTCTATATGATTAAATAATAATTTATTAATTATTTTTTACATAGAATAAAAGTAAAATGCTATGGAATATGATAAATATTATATTTTATAGTAAGCATCATCTATACATGTATTGATGTCTTTTATTAGTTCTTTTCAAATTAAAGGGAATAAACATGCAAAGGAAAGTATGAATCTTTGTAACAAAAAATTATTTATTTATTCTATCATTATAATCATGATGATAAAAATTAGGAGATATATGAATCTGATATTTGAGTTTTTGGAAACAATATTTGAGTATAAATAGAAAATGATACAAACCCTAAGTGTGTATAGGGTTAGGGTTTTTGATTCTAGGGTTTTCTTTGGAACAATTTAAATAGATGTAAAATAAATTGAAACCCTGATAGGAATTTAATTTTTATTAGCTAGGTTGTCTAAATAAAATTAGAAAATTTGAAGTATGCATCCCTAAATTTATTGCACAAAATTTGGATGAATGCAAGATAGGGTTTGAAGAAATGTTCAAAGTAAGACAGGTTCACTAAATGATTTAACCTTTTAAGGTTTTACATAAGTAATTCCTATGTTTGGTTACAATTTTAAGATGTATAAATTAGTTAAATAAATTTAAATAATTAAGCTAATAATTTGTTATGATTTTGACCTTGTTTGACTTTCTATAAATAATAACAAATAGGGATAAATAGAGACTTATCTGAAAACTATCTATCATGGATGATCTAAGTTTTGGAATTTGAGATATGAGTAGTAATTTATATTGTCAATAGAATTATGATATCCATCTATTAATTAAATAGTAATCTCTAGTTTGGACGGTAGTGACATTTGTGTGTGATGTCCTCAATGTGGCACTAATGTCCCCTTTGTGGGACTGTTCCTATTTTTCAAGACACACATATGCCTGTGTTTGTATGTTTTATTCCTATGTGACTAAAACTTGTAGCTATGTATTATACCTAAAAAACTTGATTTAATGTTCAAACCCTAATTTCCTTGAAAGTATGGCATAATAAATAATGTTTTGGGTGTTAGTAGAATGGAGTGGACATCCTCAAAACCCCATTATGTAGAGATTTGACTACATACCAATACTCTAAGGAGGAATCAAGTCTGATGTAGTTATCCAACCTAGTGCTTAATATATGTGTAAGTGAATGCAAGAATGAGAGTAGCCTTAGATGCATTGAATGTGATTGAGATTTAAAATATTTGAAAATTAGACTTAGGCCTATTATAGATGGTAGTATGTAGAAATTAGGGTAGAATAGGGATCAAATACCTTAATTTCTCAAACTTTATCTCTGGTTTGAATATATTTTGCATTTATTTTCCATATAGTGAGTACAAGTGGACTAGACTTGTATTTATAAGAATTTGTTACTTCTTTGAATAATGAAAAGAGCTTAGTCTAACCTTAGGAGGGGCACACATTTGAAAAATAATCTATAGAGAAGAGTTGGGGCTAATAATATCAGTGCCTAGTTGGGAACATTAATGCCATATGGTTGTAGAGTCCCAAATGTGGTGCTGATTTCCTTTTGGTATATTGATAAGAAATTTGGATTGGGATCAAAGATGATAGTTCTGGGACTATGTCTTAATTGGTTGTAGATGAATGTTATTTTCTAAACAAATAAAAATGTAAGTCTAATGCTCTAGAATGGGTCTATGGCTATCCTAGGGATAGGTTGACTCAAGCGATACTCTTTTCATCTAATTACCAATTTTGAAGTGATTATAATAAATGAGATGGTTTTTTGAATCAGGGACCCAACCCTATACAATAAACCACAAAAGGAAGAGGACCTAGAATCCTAGATATAAATAGGAGTTACAAATAGAAAGCACATGGCTTAAAAAAAATAAAATATCTCAAAAATAGTAGTAAAACAACATAAAGATAGTTATTCTCTTTTAATCTCCAAAAACCACATCCTAATTTCTAATCATGTTTTTCAAATCTCTGTCTATGTTTAAGAATTGTTGAGGGGATTATCCTCTCTTTTTTACACCCACTATATTTTTAATTCTTGTTGGGAAATAGCTTGGCCTTATCCATCATATCACCTACTAAGTCTTTAAATTATTCAATGGCTACAATGTTGTTTTTCATATCAATATTATTTACCACCATTTATATCCTGATATTATCTCTTTGATATAAATTCTCTCATTCCAAATAATACACCTTATCCTTTAATTTTTTTAGCTGAGACTTCACATTAGAGAGATCATATTTGTTTTTGAGAATGTTAACTTCTTGATGTAGCTTTTTGGCTTGATCCATGAGGGTAAAGTGATCCCTAAAGAGCCACTTAATGAATGCCTTTTGAAGGTTGAGATCCTTTCCCAACTTTTCTTCTTTTCTTTGATATTTTATAAAATCTCCAAGTAGATCAAAATACATGTTAGGATTAGTTGTATCAACCAATACTAATTGGGATTCCACTTTCCCTTTTTTCTTAGATTCTTCAATGAATATTTAATTCCCTATTTCCCTTTCTTTAGAGGAGAAGATGCCTTCTTTTATTTTTTGAAGATGTAGGCCCTCTATAATCTCCTCAGTTTCATCCTTTTGAATTTCCATGGTGTACTCATGCTAGGTACCTTCATAGTTAAGAGGCTCCTCTTTACCTAAATCATCTTTTAAAGGTTTTGAGTTGTTCCTTAAACTATTTTTAATCTACTTTCCCTACAAGGTGGACTGATCCTCTTTTATATGAATTATCCCTTTCTCAACATTATGTATAATCTTAAATTCCTTATCTTCCTTTAAGACTAGTTTTTCTCTTTTGTTTGGGGGCTTTCTTCCTTTCTTGATTGGATTGAGTCTTTCCCCACAAGAAATACCCTAGGCCCTAGTTAATTCCTTTGAGTTATTTGAAAACTAGAAATATCAAAATTTGATTAAGAGGGAGATATTTATCACCTCTTTTGACATCCAATATATATCTCTCAATGGAATGGAGAAGATAAAAATGAATATTGATAGGTACATCATGTCTAAAATAATTTAGAAAGATGAAATGAGACATGTGAACTACCTTATGCCTTCTTTATAGAGTGATGTAGAGCATGATTATTTATCCAACACTTTATACGGCTATTGGAAACTCTCTTGGGTGAACCTATTATATAGGGGAGTGAGATTATCTCCCTTAAGTATAAATTTTGTATTATCCTCATGGTAATTTCTTCCAATCTTGTAGATTTTAGTGAATTCGATCTTTAGGCTAATGATAAGAGAAATTAGTTCCTCTGTGATCTTTATTTTGACTCCATTGATCTTTAAAATCTTGTAATTCCATCCCTTCATGAACATTCAGGACACATGTTCATCATACCCTTCAATTTGCTATATAAAATTATCCATTCCTCTTTATTTTAGAATATTCCATAACTCTTTATTTTCTTTGATATTGTCTGGCACAATAGGTTTAGTCCTATGAAGCTTCCCGCGCCCCCCCCCCCCCCCCCCCCAATTTTTACATTCTTAAGAATATTAGGCTCTCTTGTAGTGTAATATTATAACTCTTTTAAATAAACTTTTTTTGGGACTTTATTATTGCATTCAATCTTGGAATAGTTAGGTATTTAGCATGTGTTGTCGACATAATGAGGCATAATGGATTTCAGGCCTAAGATATCCTTCGCATGAGTTGATATTTGTTGTATTATGATTTCCTTATATATAATCATGATGTGGCATATAATATTGGGATTATCTCTATTGGTTTTATGAATGAATGAAAATCATTGTCTTTCTTGGTAGGCTTAAACTTAAATCATTTAATGTATTGATATAGGAAAGTCCTCCTTATTGGTCCATGTATTTAGTATAGAAGAATTCACCCCTTCATTTGTAAACCAATTAGGATATTGGTTACCTTCCCTTTACAAATATTGAATGGTAATTTATTGGAAGGATTCAGATAAGAATAAATCCTCTTCCATGATTTTCCACCTATCATATTTTTTTGGGATAGTATGTTGATGATATTTAAAGAATCACCTTCCACTATGAGCTTGGTGATCCCAATTCTTTATCCATTCTTATTCTCCATAAGGATACTAGAGATTTTGCCTAATGATTTGTTTGTATACCCATCCCACCTACATATGTAGAAATACAATATCTTCTTTCATCCCTCAAGATTCTTCCTCCCCTTGATGGCCCTTGGTTCCCCTTAGAAGCCCTATTGAAGTTAAGTTTCACCCAACTAAGAGTTGGGGTTCTTCATTTAGTTTTTCTTACAATATCTACTTTTGGATCATTGAAAAAACGATTTTAAACCTCTAAATTCTAGTTGAATTTTATCTTAGACTCCTCCTCTAACATTATACTAGTTTTACAAGGTTGTTTAACTCTGAATTTTTACTTGATTAATTCTAGGATCATATCCCTTACCTTTTTGCATAATATTTTCTTGTCTCTAAATAGTTTATTTTTCCTTTCCTTCAAAATACTAAAAATTACATGAGGCATGGCTAGATTCCAAATATAAATCATTTGATCATTGATAAAAGGAGAGAAGTTCCAAACCCACCAAAGGTTTAGTATAGAAAGTAGATGCACCTAGCTAATTTAGAATCTATCTAATATCTTGCCCTAGATTTTGTGAGCAAAAGAGAAAAATATGAATAGATGATTCCCAATTTCATTATCCTACTCAAAAAATGAGCATATATTCACAATGACCATTCCTCTTTTTCTTATATTTTTTATGGTTAAAATTTTATTTTGCATGGCCAACCATAGGAATAGATGTATCTTTGGGATAAGGGTCTTACTCCATAGTTTTGACCAATGAACTTCCTCTTTAGGAATAGTAGAAATTAAGATGTATCCAAACTTCACACTATAGAATCCATCAAAGGATTTGTTTCAAAAAAATTCATAATATTAAACTAAATTAGAGATATGGAGGTTTTGAAGAATGTTGTTTAGGCTGTTGAGAGAAACAAAATATTCCCCTTGTAGAGATACATTAGAGAGTTGATTCCAATGTTTGCCTTCCTTAGAAGTTTGGAAGTAGTCATGAATCATACATCCCTGAGAGATTTGGATGGTATGTGTAATTCAATAACATGGTTCCAAAGAAATAAGAGGTCTCTCTAACAACCAAGTTTCCTTCTAGAATATTAATGTTTCTATATTTCCTACCTTCCACTTACATCCATTTATGATGATTTTTTTGATGGTAACAAGCAAATTCCAAAAGTTGGAACCTCTTAAGAACTAATCTTCTTCTAGGAAACATAAATCATTTCTTGAATTTAGATATTTGGCCTATAGAATTACTCCCCAATGAGTATAAGATGAGATGAATCTCCAAGCCATTTTAGTGATTAAAGCCTTATTCATCCAAATTTTCTTAATCTTAAACCTCTATTACTTTTTAAGGTGTTGACCTTTTCCCATGCCACCAAAGGGAGTCTATTTCTTATATTATAGTCCAAAGGAATCTTATTTGAATTTTTTCAATATTTTTCACTATCATCTTAGGTATCTTGAATAAATACATCAAATAAACTAGAAGACTTAGCAAATTAATATTTATGAGTTATAACTTACTTACCTATGATAAAATGGCTCCTTTTCATCTAACTAACATCTATTGAAATATCCCCAATAAAGGATTCCATAATAAGGAAGGTAAATTATCAGAATAAATAGGTATAAATAGATAGTTAGCTAGCATATTTTTGATTTGGCTTCCCAAAATAGTTGAAATCTTATTTTTCTTTAATATAGGTGTGTTAAAAAAATTGAGTTTTTTTCCAAGTTATTTTTTTTATTGGAGGTGTTTTCATTAGTATGAATGATCCTTTTTATTTTTCTTACCTCTAACACTGAAGAATTAGCCATAATTATTGTGTCATCAACAAATTGTTGATACAAAGAGGGATTCACATTTTGAGCTAGTTGGAACCCTTTCAAAACTTCAAATTTTATCTTTAGATAATTTTTTATGTTTAATATTGTGGTTTTCTTTTTATATTAAAAAATAATAATTATCCTTAGATATACACATTGTTATTACTTTTGTCTTACTACATAGAGATTAAAAACAATTTTTCTCTTGTATTTTTAGATCTTGTTCTAGTTGGAAGAAAATAATTGATGTTGGGAGTGAAAGGACTATTGTTTGGAATTTCAAGGATTACCAAATTTAGATCACTAAGTAGGAAACCTAATTTTTTGGATTTTTGTAATAAAAATTTATGTCACTCATTTAGTCTTATTATTTAAGGATTTAAAAAACACATTTCAAAATTGGGTTATGATTTACTTATCTACACTCAAGAATGCTTCATTTTTTCATTCATTACTTTGACTAGCTATAAAATGTTTAATTTATTTTTACATGGGGTATATCACATTTTGAGATAAGTGATATATTTTTTAGATAGAATAAAAGAAATATTACGTCAATATACATTAAAAACATACAATTAGTTAGGGATAAATACAAACATATATAGGAATATTAAAAATATTGTTCTTAAATGAGAAAACATGCTTTGATTGTAATAGAAAAGATTCCCTTTTCATTAGATTTCCTTTAAGTAAGAAATTTGATGGCATAATAAATTCTAATAGAAATATATTCGCACTCTAATTTACATTGTTAGATCATGCAGGACCAACATAATTAGGGTGTAATAACAAAATGAATTTAATTGAGTTATGTTGCATTATTTTAGATTGTATTTACTATATCAAATTATAGCTTTTTTATTTATTAAAATAACCTATATAAACAAATGATTTTATATGAAATTTATATTTTTATATAGCTTCTTAGATCACTATGTTATATCTAATTATTTTTTTATTCTATTTAAAAAACTTTTGTATAAAAATTATTGTAGCAACCTATCATTTTGTGTTTACTAAAGTAACATATTGTTTTGTATTTACTAGATTAACACATTGTTTTTTATTTACTAAAGTAACATATATAAATGAGTGATTTTGGTTTAATTTTTTATTTGAATGACACTGCTCTTGGATATTCAAATAATTAATTTGATGAATTCATTCTTTGATATTTTTTATGTAGCTAATATCAATGGAAATGAATTTAAAATAATTAATTATCTCTAAATTATAAAGTGCATTGATCAAATTTGATTGTGTTTAGCTTTCATAGTGTTTTAATTCATGAAATTCATAAAAAAAATAGGATGTTGCAAAAAATATTAACATATAAGGGGCTATTTATATCAATACAAAATACTACTTCCTTTGACTAAACTTATGGGATTTCTTACATAGATGTTTATGTGTTTTAAAAATTGGTAGAAAAACATCAACTAATTCTAAAAACTTAAATAGATTAACAATCTCATTTATTCAAGAAAAAAAATTGAACAAAATGGATTTGAATTTATATAAACCCAATAATAATGTGAATCAATTGATCGAGATGATTATGAAGGTTTTATAAACCCTATAATATTGTACAAACCACTAGAATTAGTTTAGAAATGTAGCAAGATTCTATACAATCAATTCAATATAGTGTTAAATGATAGTCATTATAAGAAAAATATTTGTAATGATAAGGGTAATTATATCATTGCAAACACATTTAATAAATATTTATATTAATAAAATTATTATTGAATGAATTATGGCTGATGTTACTACTCATTAAACATGTCACAAATATGAGGCAAGTAATAAATAAATAAATTAAGCCTTCAACAAATAAATTGTTTTTTTTTATATATTTATGGTACAAAAAATTTAATATGTCCACTATCTTATGTAGAATGTTTTAAATTAATTATATGTTGTATTGATTATACATATGATATTTTTTATGTTTAAATTGTTACAGATATTTATTTTTCATGAATTATCTACACTAGACATTACAAAGATATGTGTGTGATAAAATCACCATACTAAATTGTGCATGGATGTTTGTAATAGTTTTCCTACACTTATATTTGTCATTATTTTTCCACACTAAATGTTACATTGATATTTGTTGGGTCGTATGATCTAAATATAGTATTTTTTATATTTGTGTATTTAGTTGTTAAGTTTAGTTTGTTAGTGTGGGGCACACGCCCCTTTCAAATTATCTATGTTAATAATAATATTGTTATTAAATAAGTTAGGTAGTTGGTTTTAATGGGTTAGACCCGTATGGTAGTTAAGTTTCATAATAATGCCTTTGTACAATATTATAAATCTTGGTCTTCTTGAAAAAATGTTTTAATAGAGATATTTTAACATTAATAAAGTTTTGTTGTCAAATTATAAAATGTAGTTTTTATATTTACCCATGCATTACTCAATCTTATCAATGGTATCGAGCCAAGTCTATGAACATGAAAATGAATTCATGTGTGGAAGACAGCAAAAGTTCTTTGGAAAAAAAATCATTTGTGAAGGTACTATAGCATTTGACAATACCATATTCCTATATATCATTTATTACTCTCAATTTATTATGCCTATAAATCTCAAAAAATAGATCCATATAGATGTAGTATGACCTCCAATGTAATAAAATTTTAATTTGTATTCCCTAAACACCATGTTTGGTGGCCTATCACCCATAATTTCAATCCAACATTGAGTTTTATGACATGCAATCAGATAATTTATATTTTTTACTATTGTACATCTTAGAAAGTATTTTATATAGTTAAAAATCATTCTAGTTTAGTTTTGTATGTCCTAGATTTAAAAATATATGTCCTAAGATTTATTTAAACATGTTTACTATTTTTTTTGCTAAAAACTAATTCATTTTTATAGCAATCAAACCCTAACTTCTACTTTGTATGGACTTAAAGGTTTTAGGAAACATTTTGATGCAATAATTTGATAGTGTATGTATTAAAATTCATTTCAAACCCATATTTCACTAATATATATGTATTTTAAACCCTAATGGATCAAAATATGCATTTGTATGGCCTCTAAGGGAGTATTAATGGCATCTCTTTTGTTTAACATATGATATGTGGCATTTGATTTGATATCTATAAGATACTGGTAATTTTAAGATCCAAAGCCCCTATTTCATGGCCTTCAACTCCTCTATGTGAAGTTGTACAAAATTTTGGGTGTGTATATTTTTTGTAGTAACAGTATGGTGCAACTTTGGCATTATAGTGGAACATGGAATCGTAAGAAACTATACAATTTTGATTTTTCCAATTATAAAGTTCAATTAGGACCCACATGTGTGAATAAAGATTGAAAAAAAAATTAGGATGAATAAATAAATGAATATTTACATGTAATAATATTTATTTGACATACATAAAATTGAAACTTCAAATATTGTATCTTCTTTTTATATCTCAAAAATTCTTGTAGAGCAATTGGTGAAAGTTGTTTTGTGAATTCTTTAGCAAGTTGGTAGTTGAAAGTTTGATTCCATCTAAATATAGACACTATTTTTAAATTATATAGCACCTTAGTCTTGTATACTTGTTAAATCTAGACCTTGCCTATTCTTAATAGTTTTAGAACATTTTCCCACCGCCAAAAGGCTCACATTTGCTATCTCTATATACATATTGCTTATGTCTTAGTCCGACCGATGTTATTCTAATGACTCAGACCTTATATGATTTTTAGAATGTTATAAACCTTATTATTTTATGTTTTTACAAGTTTTGAACCTATGCATGTTTTCTAACTACTTGGCCAATTGTGTCCCAATTAGATGCCTGCATCAACATAAGTGTCTTATCCCGACAGAAGTGTCTAGTGCCCTAAAGTTATATAATTTGAAAATGAAATGTATTCATATCATATCCATAAGTGTTTTAATTTGATATATTCTCCAAAATTATTGGTATATATTCATGATCAATCCTCATTAATTATTCACCTAGCACAAACTAAAAAAATCGCAAGGCAACTTACCAAAAACATTCAATCAAACATTCAAGTGATCAAAGCTTCCTTATTTTTCTCAATTTATATATCAGTCATAGAGACAACTTATCTATTGGTCTAAAGTATTGAAGGATTAGTTCATGAGACATCTTTTCTAAGTTACAAGGTAGGTCATTATTTTATTTGTTTATTACATATTTCATCCTTATGCACACAAAAGCCCACACATAGGGGATAACTACATTAATTTAAATCCATTTTTGAATGGTGGCTATGTAGGAAACACATAATGACATAAGTGTCTTTATGGTTAGATCAACAACATGAACCCACTAACCCATTTTTACCATAGTCATTATTAACATCAATAAATAGGTTTTTTATATTTGACAAGAAGTGACAGTCCATCAGCTAGATCTAAGCACACTAGAATGAAGGCAACATAAAATCTAGAACATTCTAGGTGATTGCATTCAAATATAATAGGTATTCCATATTATACACCTATGTCTAATTTATATAGAAGCATCAACACAACCATATGAGGTTAAAACAAGTGTATGAGGTTACAAAGGTCAAATTTCTAGAATGTGATGACTGATCTTGAATCCAAATCTATTTTATTTCCACCTTGTTTCATATTAGATTTGAATGCACATAGTAATCTAGTTAAGTACCATTATTTTTACATTTATTGTAATATTAATCATTGGTTATACTTACTATTTTTAGTATATATTAGTATTTAAATTTAAAATATTATTTATTTAAGTTTATAAATTAATTATCATAATGTAGAGATAGTTTATCACTCTTGTGCCCTAGGCTCTCTATCCCATTTATCTCTAGATTCCTTAATCTATATTTTAAGGTTAAATATTTGGTGAACCTAATCTATATGAGTGAAATTTTACTCATTATTAGGTTTTTTAGTTATCTATAATTTTATTTTTTTGTACTTTATTTCAATTTCTAAAGCTATTCATTTATAAACAATGGAACATCTTAATAAAAACAATTCATTTTCAAATTATTGAGTATAATACCATTATGGAAAATTGAGTTATATTTTTAAAATTAATACATTTTAGTTTTTTTAGGTGTTTTTTAAGGTTATTTAATTTATTTATGACTTACTATTTTGGTCACTTCATGACAATTTCCATCAATTTCTTAAAATTATTATATGACTTAAACTAAAATTATTTTGAGTTAAATTGTTTTAATTATCTTAGTTGGTTGACTACGATGACTTTCTAGTTGCATGTTTAATTTTACTATTGAATAAACTTATTGCATGATTTTTAAATGTTTACAGTAAGTTAAATTTAATTTATTTGGTATATTTTAATTTTTATTATTTTATTTTTAGTTCACTTTGTGATTTATGAGTTATTTATTATATTTTTATATATAAACTTTTACTTGTATTGTAATTTATCTTATAGTAAGCTAATTTTATCTTTTTTTATTGATAAGAATTACGTACAAAGGTAGTGCAGTGCATTAATTAAAAATGAGGATATTATTGTATGTTTTTTCTCTAATATTATTTTAGGTATATATTATTTTATACCTTCAAACATTTAATTTCAAGTTTGAATTTATTTAGGACACTTGTTTATCAATAATTTCACTCACAACACAATTAGTTTGATAATTAGTAATTCTAAGATAGTTTTGTTGATACATATCTTAAATTTTAGAGAGAAACAAAGCTTATTTTCACTCAATAAAGTAATTACAACCTTAAATTTTTATCATATCCATGTTCAATAAATATTTTTAAGGTTTTTCATATTATTTTTATAAGATACAATGGTTTCAGTGAATTATGCTTCCATGAATATTTATGTTTTCAAAGGTGACAACTTTGAGTACTAGAAAGATCAATTGAAGAGAATTATTGTATGTAAATGAGCTTGGGATAAAGTTATCCATGGGTAAACACAACCTCAAAATTGGAACACCTTGACACTCTCATAAAAGAACAAAAAAGGATGAATAAAAGGGAAATGCACAAGCTTTCTCCTATATTCAGAGTGCCATAAAACCAAAAATTTATCTAAGCATTGCATAATAAAAAACTCAAACCCTCAAAATGATTTTTGAGAATTTGAGAATGTCATGTTCTGGAGGATTTGGATATTATTGTATAAGGGTAAATTATTTAGTTCATAGAATGAGGTTTTGTGGAGATACTATAAAATATAATGTTAAAGTAAGAAATATTTTGATATCCTTAATCTTAATATGGTTTAATATTTTGATCACTCTTGAAGAGTGTAAATACATGAAAACTATAAGTGTTGATGAGTTAGTGTGTTATCTTTTATCTCATAAATATAATATGAGATTATATGTAGGAGATATAGAACATGGTCTAAAATAAGCACTTAAAACCAATCCAAGGGTTTCAAAAAATGAAAATACAAATAAAAATAAAAATCAATGGAGTTTATAAAACTCAAATTCAAAGGAAAAATCTGAAACAAAATTAATAACTAAGAACAAAAAATAGTTTATGTTATCAACCCAAGTTACACCCTACTGAAGTAGATTGCTCAAATCTACTTCAAACCTGGACTAACATTGGATTGGTCTACAGTCTATCAGATAATTTTATCTTAGATCAAACCTATAGATTATAAGGATAGCTCCTCTAATGTATCAACTCTAAATTATTTACTAAAGCCTACTTTACTTTGGTGGTGAAATATTTATAAAGATAAATAAAAGGAAAAACCTATACTAGTGATGATGATGCACCAAATGTAATCATTGATCCACTCAAATTTGTACTCATAAAAACACTAATGAACTAGAAATAGATTGAAAAATTATATACTAAGAAATAATGTTTCATATGAAGGTGTGATGGATGAATATGACTTGGAGGTGAAGGATGAGAGGCTTCTCTTGAAATAATTTCAACCAGCTAAAACTTCAAGCATGATCATCAAACTTTTGACTCTTCATACAACCTATTTAATATAATTAATCAGTATATAGGTGTGACAAGTGCATGTTAAGGGAATATTTATACCACTTACACACATATGAACAATCATATACACACTATAATTCAATCATAGAGAAGATTTAATAGTCCATTTTACTAATTCAAGAGGTTACAAAGTTCAATCTTTGCAGAGTTTCCTCCTGCCCAAGAGAGGGATCCTTAAAAAAGGCCTAAAAGCCTCAATATATAATAAATGAATAGAGAGAAGAAGAAGTTGGAATAGAGGAGAAAATAAAGATTCATCAATGACCATAAATTCAATATTACTTCAGTTACAACTTGTTATAAATAATCCTCAAAACATCTCTCTATGTCTAGTGTTCTTGCATTCCCCTTGACTGAGCTCTTTGGAATTGAAAACAAGGTGATGGGACATCATAGGTGTATATTTAATCCTCCTTATTTTAACATAAGAATTAAGTAAATATAAAATTAATCTTGAATTAATACCATGAAACATTCATCAATAACAATCTTAGATCAGTTAACTCATGATAAAGATAAGTTATTTAGAGTGATTTTCACTTAAGATCAATCAACTCATTTTTTGACACTTAAGACCAGTTATGCATGGAATTTTCCACTTGAATACAAGATATTAATTTGGTTGGAAGTTTAAGGATCTTATATTTATTTTTATCACTCCACATTAACTCTCATCAATAATATTCTATGTCATATTCCACTTCACTTGATTAACCAAGCAAGTCTACTAGGCCAATTATGCCTAGTAGCCTATTTACTTGAATTTTATGGATTGAGAAGCCTATATAAAACCTTTATAACATAAATATATATTAATTTTTAGACATAAATAAATGACTCACATTATTAAATAGGCCCTTCTAGGCAAGAAACACCTAAAACTTGGTCAAACTAGGTGACTAGGTCACCTTGTTCTTCAATCCTACAGACTGGCTGATTTGAATAAAATCCAAAGGTAAATTGAAGGCATGGTAACATATGATGATTTTATGAGGTAAAAAAAATTTCAATATTCACTCTCAAATTATTTTCACTTTTTTAAACTACCTTGTACCTCTCTTTTTACACTTTTTTTCTCTCAAAATCATGTTTTATGCCATGTATGTACACCATCTATATAAAAAAATGCCATGGACATGAAAATATAAGAGTTTAATAGAATATATAGGTGGAATTTATGTGATTTAAATCTTCTTGGTTTCCTTTTCTTCTAATTCTTCTCCATCAATTCTATAGTAGGATTTCGCAAAGGTTTCTGAGTGTTCAGGGCTCTTAATGATGATTCATAAAGATTAGACATTGAATGCCTGAACCATTGCCATAAAAAATTAGTTTATTAGGACCTATACATCTCATAAATTAATTATACTCCCATTAAAATTATCCATACCATGTTGATCATGTGAATTTGCCTCTCTAGTAAGAAACAAGCTTTTTAGGCAATGTTTGGTATCTTGAGGCCAAAATGATTAGTCATGCCACCTCCTCTATGACTAAAATTTGGTGGACACCTATTTTATATCATAATGATGATTCTCATGAATATTATAAGTGCATTCATTACCTTAATTTATCTCCTATTACCCTTTATTAATGGCACATTTAGTAATGTCAATAGACAAGCATACATGTATGCATAATTCTTTGGTATTTTAAACTTATGATGAGTTAGAAGTATATTATATAGTGTATAGGACTTTAATGATACTTATTACATATTTTAGATCCATTTTATTGGATTTATCTATCCATTCACTCTCCATTTACATTCACATGCCTCTCTACTTGAATAACCAAACCTATCTTCCTATGGAAATGATCACAAAGACCCCTATAGAAGGTAGTTGTATAGTTATTTAGGAAGTTTAATAACTCATATTCCTTATAAAACTCATTTAATGTGAAATTAATATTATATTTAAAATCACTGAGAGGGGGGTGAATTAGTCAGCCCAGATATTTCAATTTCAATTCCAATCCTCTCAAACTATTAAACAATTAGCATATATCATTCATTCAATGCATACACAAGATCAAACATGCAATACATAGTTCCTATGGGAAACCCTCATGGGAAATAAAACCAACTCTCAATATTGTAACACATGGATCACTAGTCCTACAAGATATTACAAACAAGAGACTATTCAAGTCCTTTAGACAAAAAACCTTGATCAAGTCCTCTTGACCAAAGGCCTTTAGTGAAACACCTATTTCATAATGAGTAACTACCCCTAAGAAAGATCAAGTCCTTTATACCCTCTTTGGAAGTGAAAAAATCCACCTTATAAATTATGCCTTCAACACCTGATGATGGATCTCTAACTTTCTAACCCCTGTTTAAATGTCATCTCTATCTCATAGAGGCCTCTCACATAGGCATGTCACAATCTCTCTCATTTACTTAAAATGTCTTCATATGCACACTCAAACCTCTTCCCATATCATCAAACCTAAATAACACTAATATGTCATAATAAATATGACCTAAAGGTCATACATTCAATCCTCAATTATTATGCACATCAAACTATCCATAGGGCACAATTACTCTCCTTTTTCCTTTGCATAGTCTTCTTACTCAATCCTTTTTAGTCCCTCAAGTCTAGAAACCAACACATTTGGTTTCAATATTTATAGATAATTAATGAATTATCAGGTCCAAAATCTTTCCTTATTATCCAAAACACATTCATTTACCCTTAAGGCATCTTACATGGTTCACACTTAAGCACAAATCTCTTTCAAATAAGCCTAAGTCACTTTTTAGGTACTATGATGACACATTCACCTCTTTGACACTTATTAAAGTAAAATAAGAACACAAGAACACTTTCCAACATATGTAACCATGCCACATTATCCATTTGACATTATCAATTGATCACATTCATCTCTTCTCACCTTTGTGTATGCTCAATTAACTCAAACAATGACCTTGTATATAGGAACACTATGAATGAACACACAATCAACTTCTTAAGCATTATTCATACTTAAGATATATTTATCACAAATTCATAATGCACATAAATGGTCATGGATTATCCAAATATCTAAGTCATCATGAGACATCAAAACAACATCAAAATAAGCTCAAACATCCTTCTTGGGTTACTTGCAAAACATATATGAAAACATAGCCAACTTCAAACCTTAATAACTTTGATTGTACACACTTTTAGATCTTGAAGGGGGAAAATAATATTTATAAAACACTATCATAGTATAAAATTCCACCAAATATCACAACTTGGCTAGAAATTTTCTACTCTTATGCCTTTAAAAGGCCATCAAAACCATTAAAATACACTAAAAATAAGCTACAATAGGTTCACCAAACCCAAAATGCCTTCATAAATTAGTAAAAATCTAAGATAAAAGCTATTAATCTCAATGTAACACCATTTTTATAAGCATCTAACCATTTATAAATTTGGTCACAAGGAATCATGAGCATACCATACCCCCAAACATAATAGCTAACACTCACCTTAATAAGCTTCCTAGCAAGGGTACTAACAACATTGCTAAGCAAGAAGGTACAACTAAGGAACCATAAGATAAAAAACAATGTCTAAACTAGATTCAAAATCTAAATATGTAACTTAACTAGAGTTAATATCACTTGTGTCAACACATAGACCTATAATACGAGGTCAACAACATACAATCATCTAATCCACAAAATTACAACCAGAGTATAAAATAAGAGTGGAAATCTTCAACTAAAACATTATTCCACATGCATAATGCTAAGGGTATTCACCCAAAAATGTCATATCGTAATGGTATTAATCCATATTATTATGGTTAATCTAATACATCATCAAAAATCTAGGGGATAGTGTAGCATCTCATACCAACCATTTTGAACCATGGAGAAGCCATACCAGGTATCACATGCAACCAAAAGGATTATATCATGTTCTCTAATACACATGAAATCTCACGTGATGGTCTAGGGATACCAATACCACCATACAAAAATATCCATCTGAGGGCATCACCCAACTTTCATCACTCTATTTAAGAGTCAAATGGGTACCTAGGATTTTAAACACTACCAGATCAGGGCTTACTGCTACTCTTTCTAAGCATAAAATAAACATAAATTCCAATAATTATTCTAAATAAAACAAAAATATTCATCTCAAAATATTTCCAATAGGTATAATAATAACAATACCTTAACCAAAGCTTGGTTTCACCTATAAGATAACACATGCATGTATCTCAGCAAGTACCACCTTGATAATTTGCATAAATTTCCAAGTCCACATGATTAGTTAGTGTTTCACAAGGTTAAAATAGTAAAACCTCATAATGGTTTATTCAACCTCCAAAAGGTGGCTAAAGGAATACTTTATCCATAAAGTGACCATTATGTACGAAGATACCATGGCCAACTCATGGCACACATGGTACACACTCTGAATGAATTAGGTGGCTACTTGTGCAAAGGGAAAAAATGGATTTTTATCCTATGATATATTTCACTTCCTAACCCATACCTAATCAAAATCATTATGGATGTAGTTCTTCTCTACCCTATACCTCATACTTGTATTAATACTCAATGTTAGAGTAGTGAATGTAGGATTAGATAACATAATACAATATTATACCTTGGTAATTTAATCAAATATATTTTGGTTTCATGTTGAAAAACACATCACAAAAGTGGTTTATGGCCATATTACCACATACCAATACATTAACAACACAAGGTCACATCTATTTCTAAGTCATGTACATGAAATATTCACACAACTATTTTAATAAACATGGATCAACATATGGTTCACATGATTGATTTAAAATGGGGGAAAGATCACTTTACACAAGTAATTTAACATCATTCATGTGTTTAATCATCAACACATATAACCATGTATGAAAAATTCTCATACAACAATGTTGATATCAAGAAGATAAAATGAAAAATGAAAGGGTTAACTACATACACATAGGGTGTAAAAGATATCAATTTGCATGATTTAGCATAAACAACAAAATGTAAAATTTCACACAACAAGGTTAGTATCAAAAAAAAAAATGAAAGTCCACAAGGTCAACCATATGCACCAGTATAATAAGGACACAAATTTACATGCTTTAGCAAGATCAATGAAAAACAAATTATACAACACATAATAGTTAATGTATAAGGAAGAGCCACATAAAAATTGGTCACGCATAAATGATTTTTACATTCAATAATTATGCCAAGGTACATTTACATCACAATAAATAACACACATGGTAGTGAAGCACAAAGGTCCATGACTCATATCGGGTCACCGATGTCTAGATGTCATCCAAATGACACCAAATAACCATCATAAAACACACATACTTAGTCTTAAGGATCTCAAATCTCATTCACCTTCCTTTTATGAAGGTTTTGTTCTAACAAAGCCTAACATCTATCTCCAAGAGTTTCAAAACATTTACTAGTAGTGTTCATATGTCATGGGTAGATGGCTCATGCTAACCGATTGTAATAAGAGATCCCCAAAACTCTCTAACTTGCCTAAGAAAGTCAGCCACACTCACCCACTAGACCCTCCAATCTCATGCCACACCCCTAGAGTTCCCAAGACATTATACCTTAGCATCATTAGATAGCTTGCCCATGAAAACTATCAATGGACACTAAAGTATTATCTCATGATTCCAATAGTAAGCTTACATCACTATTCTTCTAGTTGACTTCACAAGTCAAAGGTTAAATAGTAATGCTCATTTTGATGCAAAAAATGATTTTGGGAAAGGGTAGACTTAGCCAAGTCATGGGGTGAATGCTAAACACTAACATATAAATTATAATTTTCTAAAATCAACAAGCTTAATGAACTTCACACTAAACATCCTCATGGATACAGGGCATATCTATATCACAATAGACATCCCATGAGTATCAAAACATATCTAGGCCTCTAATTAATCATCCTTATGGGTACATAACTTAGCCAGAATTAGATAAACATCCCCATAGATATCACATATCCATGGTCAACATGACAACCTCATGAAAACCAATCTATCCATGATCAAACAACCATCACTATTGAAAACACATCTATGATTAGAACATCATAAATGCAAAATAGGTAAATAAATGTTCCTACACACTTATTTATTTTCATCCCTTAGAGTTACAAAACCACATGCTCCTTTATCTAACTCAAAGATATCAAATACATAAATAATATCAAGCTCATGATACAACTCAAAATGCTACCTAAAGTTAGAGATCCCAAGCCTCACTAATTTACCCAAGTAAATCTGACACCTTCACCCTACATAGCTTTCTAGGTTTGAGCTCAACCCTTGGTCTTCTCAAGCTCAATATGTTCTAAGCATCTACTGATGACTTGCCCATACAAGTCAAAAATATATATTGAACATCATTTCCTCAATTCTAAGGTGAATTGATGATCACCGATATTCCATTGAATTTCCCATACAAGTCAATAGTTGGCTAGTGACACTGGCCCCAAATGCAATTGATGAGGTAAGATCTGACCCAACCAAAGCTATAGGTAAGCATCAAAATTTCACTTTCATAAATTCATCAATTTCTACATACAAACACACACATGTATACATTCCATAATATAGGAACTTTATATAAATATAGGCTTACATAAGTAAAGAACTAATCAACTCATCTAAGAGGTTAAGTGACTTTATAAGGGTCACAACATATCCTCCTCAAGAAATTAAGACATATAGAAATCTCTACCAGGTACATAACTCTAGACATGGTTTAATATGCATGTTAAAGTATAAGGTTCCAATTCAGTCTTATCAAGACATCATAGACATGTAGGTGGCATTCAGCCATCACAAGGCATATACATACAAGTTAACCAAATAAACCTCCATATGGATAAGTATGTCTACTCTAGGTTTAATTATAACCACACAAGTACATTATGCAAACATAGTATTATGCAATCGTATGCACAAACACATAAAATCTCTACCAAATTTTTGAGCACATGCCAAAAATCATCTCAATGTGTCAAAACTCAACAAAACCTTTAAACATAGGCTTTGATACTATATGAAATAACTCCAAAATTGTTTTTAAGTTAGCTATCAAATTTCACAATAGAACATAAAAAGGTTCCAATACATAAATTAATGAAGTACAAAGTATCCCAAAAAACCTATAGGAAGTACAAAAAACTCACAACTAACATCCCATGGGTAATGCTATAACAACTAGATAGAATTAGATGTATCCAAGCATGTCTAGTTAACCAATTATTAGATAGCAATTAGGATAAGGTAGATGAATTATAATATAAATAACTCAAGTTGGATGACATCAGACCTATGAGAATCCTAAAGAGTAAACATACAAGTGGCATTGGGAAATAATTACTCCTCATACTACAGGATCACTTATCATGTTTTGGGATCACTATCTTGAAGGCTAACCATAGGGATCACACCATTATATGTTGTTTATAAATCCTTTAGTTATTATACCATGTTATTAAATTAACATGGGTATATACACCATTCAAATAACATGTGTATGGCCATGCAATTTCATTATTTAAATAGTCTTAGGTAATGACTTATGTTTTTGTTAAATAAGATTATGATTTAGCAACTCATTACCAAGTTTGACTCTTTAATCACATAATCAAGTTTTAACATTAAAGTTTCCATAGCTTACTAATTCTCATCCTCATTCTGGGATTATTCTCCAATTACAATATTTATTCATTTTTAAATAATTACAACACAATGTATATAAAAAGTTCATTGATAAGGTACACTTATAAATTTAAGCATATATATTAACTAAATCAATGACTATCTATCCACATAAAAGCATTAATGACAATATAGCCAACTTTCTTTAATTATGGTTTTCACTATAACCATATGAATTACTAGACCCTTAGAACGTGTCATATATCCAAATCACTATAACACCAAAAATGGTATAAGTTATAATCTAAAATGTGGTCCACATACAATGAACATTAATCTAGATTACTTCATTGCTTAAGAAATATAAGTAAGCCACTTAAATGATATTACAACCAATTCAAAGAAATGGCATAAAAATTATAAGGTACAAAGTTCATAAATCATTACGTAAGTCCCCATTCTATTCATTATTAAGTCGAGAGGAATATTATGGAATAACCAAGAGTTGATTGTTCTTTTAATGACCCATAAAGTTTACATCAATATATTTAAACCAATAAAGACCTTAGTCATCAATATCTAATTATCAATACAATACTTAAAATAATTCCTATTATTCCTTCCATGGGAGATCGTAACTATTTCCTTAATAACATGTTTGTACTCTCATTGAATCATCTTTACTAAGAACTAGTTATAATATAACTATCCACTTTAATAGAAGTAAAATCACCACTTGACTATTTCCAACCTGGTGATATTGATTGCCAAATGAAGGCACAATGTAATGACATACATGGTTCCAAATGTTTTTTCATCATTATTAAATCCACATTTTAAGTCTTAAAATACATGGATACAAGTGATAGGTTCAATAAGGAAAATCATCTACTAAACTTCCAGAATAGTTTTAACACTATATCGCAAGGAGTGAATAAAAATAATTCACATAAGCAGTGATAAATAATGTTAAATAGTTTTATAAGAATATTTTAACCACATGTTTGTAATATATCTAAGAACTTGTTATTTTGAGATAACCTTCCACACAAGATAATGATGATATAAGTTTTTAACTCAAGATTAAGGGCATTATCATTCCAGTTATTCCAATAATAACATTTTTAATTTCATGCCTACTTAAAATCAATAAGTAGATCACTAAGCCATGTACATAAAACAATATCCAAAGATCAAGTATAAACTTAATTCATTCTAAAAACACAACCACTCATAGGGTAAGTAGATCCCAATATAATGCATTCTAAAAGAGTAAATACAATTGGTTAAACATATAAGAATCATACAACTACTATCAAGGATACCTCTAAGTCCACATCATATCAAAAAATGTCCATATTTTAACTTAACAACATTACAAGATTGCATAATGTAATAAAATGAACTACAACATAAAATGAGTAAATAACTACAATCCATGGGTCTAACATCCTATATCAATAGGCATGAACAAGAGGAGGTTACCAAATGCAATCTAGGTACAAAAATGAAGGACAAATACTACAAGAGGGACACCCCTCAAAACCAACCCTATTATCCCATCCATCAGTGACCCTTACCTACCCAACCATCATCTTGGTGGAGGGTTTCAACAACTAGGTACTCAAGTGAGGTACGAAATATACACATAATATTGATCCACCAGCAAGGACTTATAAAAACATCATCAAGGATAAGGAAGCAATGCAAAAAAATATAAAACCATAACACTTAGCGTAAGAGGCTTATATGAGTGTAAGTAATTAAACACAGTGGATTTCCACCCATAATAGTCAAATTACTTAATAGGTTCAAAGAAGAAAAACCATATCCATCAATAATGGGATTTAGGTTGTTTTTAGGGTTAGAATATCTAGGTATAGTCAACATTAAATTTCCTCAAGTAATTCAGTAATTTTGAAACCAAAAAATAACAAATCCTCAATCAAGTAATTTGGGTTAAAACAAAAAGTAGACCAAGACTAATAACTACAACCTAACTAGTTTAAGAAAACACACTCCCAGAATAGGAGTTAAACAAGGGTTTACCATTAGCATGGATAAATCAACTTTATTAAAAATCAACTTCAACCCTAGAGGGAGATTTTTATATCAATGGGTATGGTGTTAAGTGATGGCTAAGACTAATGAAGTGTCAATAGAATCATAAATCTAGAAGTCAAAATATAATTGTATTATATCGTAGATAAGTCAAATATTCTCTCAAATGTTTAGCCTATTACTAAACAATTTAAACAAGGTTATAATTTATTCCAAGCACTTTTAACATGGTTGTATCTTAAACACAACATACCCTTGAGTGCATTAAGTTATAAGTGGTTATAAATGGACACTGATAGGTTCTAAAATAATTACAACCATTGAGAACTTTTAGGCTTCCCAAAACTTGATTTCTCATGTTTTAATAACCAATTGGGAATGTTTTGAAGAATAAAATAAAAACATCAAAAGAACCAAAACATAATGGCACATATTAGACCCAAAACAACCTAGCAACCAAATCAAAAGGTTATGAAGTGGGTATCCATTCCCCTAATCAACATGAAAGGTCGATTTGATCCTATCAACCTTTCCATGAGCTTCCAAAATTACAACTCGGTAAGATTCAATAACAAAACCAAATGACCATACTCTCAAAATAATAGTAGCAAGGGATTTAATTCTCAAAGCCTCTAAAAAATAAATCATCTACCATTTGGAACCAAATGGTTCAGCTAAAAGGAATTTAATAGCCACAAAATCTAATCATGGGGAATTAATTCACCAAACATTAGGGTTTAAATAGGGATTAAGTTTAATAAAAATAAAATACCCAACAAGATTGGATCGATTCACTAGCTTAAATAATGACTTACAAGAGTCTAAATATTTCTAAAAATCAATAAACAACTGGTAATTAGATACCTTGCATCACCTTTATAAGGGATGGAGAAATTCAATGCAATAATTCCAAACTCCCACTCAATTAGAGCTATAATATAAAAAATAATAACCTTACCCCAAGTTCAAATTCTATGCCCAAAACATTGCCCATACCTCATCCCATATCCCTATTCAATGCCTTCATCATCATCTCTTAGAATTGAACTCCTCATTCCTATTGTGTTCCCTCTTTTCTTCTCATGCCCCTTATGTCCTTCTCCTCATAACCTCCCTTCTACTCTACATACGCCACACCATGGCATCTCCTCTACCATCTCCTCCCTTCACCCTTTACCATACTCATGCTCAGTCATACCTATGCTCTACCATGCATTTTCCCAATCCTCCCATATTTTCCTTATGCCATGCCAAACCAAGCCCATGCCATATATCATTTCACCATAATGGCATCTATCTGTAGTCCATGCTACCTTCATTTTCTTCCCATCCTCTTTCATCTCACTCCTCCATCTAGTCAATGCCATACTTGGTGTATACTACAAGTTGAGGCATAAAATCATATAACATAACATTATTATTATATAATATAATAATAATATAGGTAATAATAAGAGTAAATAAAATGTGTATGTATGTATGTGTGTGTGTGTATATATATATATATATATATATATATATATATATATATATATATATATATATATATATATATATATATATATATATCATAAGTTAATAATAATAAAGTAATAAAATAAAAGATATAAGATATAAATAATAAAATTTATAAAATAAGATAATAAAAAAACCTATTTAGAAACAATAACAAAATCATTAAATTAATAATAATAACATTACTTTTAAAATAACAATAATAAAAACTCCATAAATAATTATTAATACAAAATCCTCAAAATACTTTATCTGTAAAATTATAAATTAATAGTGAAATAATAATAGAATAAAATCATTAACTAAAATAATTATGAAATTAATAAACTATTAAAATGATAATAATAATAATAATAATCAATTTGTTAAATCGATAATAAATAGATTATTGAATGTTGTTAAAATAATATATAATAATAAAATCATTAAATAACAATAAGTAATAAAAATCACTAAATAACGATCATTGAAAAACATGAAATCAACCTAAAAATAAAATTTTATAAATCATAACAATTGGCAAATCCCTAAAGTCATAAAAGCTCTCAAAAGTTAATCATCCATGAAGAAGATGTTAAGGCATTGTAAGTTTGAGAGGCCCACACACTATATGAACCCAAACCAATAGCATAATGGCTAAAAGGTAAGTCACTTTCTGAAGGCTTGATTGTCAAATGATCATGACACCCTGGCAATATAACTAAAAGTGAAAACATCCTCAATCAAATAGGGATAGGCATGAAGAAAGACAATGCCAGACTAGATAATCCCAATCAAGGAACAAGAATAGAACATTCATGTTTAAAATAGGGTGAGACTAATAACACCAAAAAAGTAATAACACAAAATAATATACATGAAGGTGACTTAATATTACATAGTACATGTTATACCTATCGGTGTGACAATATGACTACTCAATCACCCATGATATACCTAAGATGTCCAAACCCAATGTTGAGCCTAACTCATGGCCTAATTCTTGCATCCATCAAATAAGACATCAGTAGCACCTAAACCCTATTAATATGATAATAATAATAACTCATTACTAAACACTAAACATGAAATGATAAATCAAGTATAATACACTATAGCTGATAAGGGCAAGAGTTAGTCCTGATAACCATGAGCTCCTACATACCCTAAGTTGTAAAAGTGATCAATGTCAATCTACATCAGTGAGACATGCTACATCAATATCATATAATAACATAACTAAGCTAAAGCAACATATACATAAAATAAGATAAAATGAATCCAATGTAAGAAATAGGCATATTAGGATACAATCAATCCAATGTGAGCCATAATCATGACATAGCATATCACATTGGCTATCCATGATACCTACATCACAACTATCTAAAAGTAAATCCAACATCAACTATCAATAGTCGAAGTGCTCACAAACATGCTAAGTAAGCCATAATCCAATATCTTCAACGGGCCTCATGGTTGGTTTGTGATAGAATTATATTAAGTATGAAATGTATTTATGATCATCTGATTGATATTCAAATAGAATATATAAATAACTCTCAACATTTATGCATAGTCATTCAAATGGAGTTAGAGGTGGCATTATATATAAAAATGTGGCATGGTTAATTTTTCCAAACACCAAATAGATTCTTGTTATTCCTTTGATTGGAAAATAAAACCTTGTCTAGATTTTTATAAATGTGATGTAGAAAATAGTCAAAATAATTGCAATGGGATTGTGATTGTATTCAAAAAAATTATCAATGTGGTTTTACTTCATCTATTGCTCATTGATTAAATATGTAAAAATAATTTGGTAAAATAACATTTCATGAGAAAAATTTTACTTTTATAAAAAGGCAAAATTTAGGTAGCCCAGGAAAAGTTACTTCAATATCATATTTCTATGAATTAAAACAATTAGCACGAGAAAAGATAGCTTTAAAAGAGGTTGAAAAAGAGTTTAAAAATAGTGAGTCCTCAAAAACTTGGTATATTAATAAAAAATATTTCAAATTTGGAATTGAGCTCTATCACTTGGAACCTTCCAAATAATAGTATTAATCTCTTGACAGAGATAGCATTGAACAATTTGTTAACTCAATGTTATGTAACCTAGTGCCTCTTAAAATGGATGAAATAGTGTTACCTTTCAAGAAAATAACTAATTATTTCATAAATGTAGAGTTTTAAAAATACTTACAGGATCAAACAACTCATTTGTATACTATTAATGGAAAACATACCATCAAGCATAATAGAATATCTTGACAAACCATAGTTTTGTGCCTATAAATTATATAATCAAATATAGATATACCTGTATTATTTAGAGAAGGATAAAAATGATAAAATAATTAATATTTGTAGAAAAACATGGAGAATAAGATATGAGTTCAAACAAAATTCATTAACTAGCTATACAAAACAAGGTCAACCTAGATCATAGAGAGAAAACCACAATGACCTAGTACCGGCCATGAAAGGTATAAAATTGGAAGGCATTTAGTATTTATTATTTAATTTAAATATAAATATAAATTTATTTCAAAAATATTTATAACCCTCTATTTTCATGTTGTGGATTAGGCTTTTGAGAAAGAAATCTTGAATATTTTTTAGAAATAAAAAATAGATAGCTTGAATGATATGTAGTCATTTCTCCTACTACTAGATGATATATGGAAAAAATGGGTGTTTTGTTTTTAAGTCTAGAAAAATGGTGGGATTGCATGTTGTCTAAAAAATTATTGTGATCCATATTTCAAGCCACTTTTTCTTGACAATCCAACAACACTTTTTTTAGAGGAACAAGGGATATATCCCATAAACAGTAATCCATACATGTAGATAAAGTTGTAAATGGAAAATTTATGCTAAGAACATCCATTAACCTAGTGTAAAATTAAAACTGTTAAGTTCTTATTGTAAAAATTTAAAATGAGATATAACTCCAAGTGCAAAAATTTTATAATATTTAAAATTGTGAATGCCAAAAGAATTTACTTTGATAGTGTTCTCACATATAATATTGTGGAAAATTTTGATATCCATGACAACCATTTTTCCAGCTTTGTTAATATTTTGGAGAATGGAAATGAAAACATAGAATAAAACTACTACAATAGGGAAGGATAGTTATAAAAAATAGTTGAAAAACAATAATTTCAAAGGACGCTAAAACCCTTCTAGAAATGTATATATCATCTTTCACTACTAGAACCTAGACAAGGGATAAAGATACATATGAGTTTACATGCCAAATTTATTTTACCTTTTAATTGAGAAAAACTTTGATAGGATTAAAAGAACATATCCCTCAACTTAGTTCTAATTTTTTTATTATTAATTTTTGTTATGTTGTATCAAGAATTATAGAAAGTGATATTGTAAATCTAATCTCTTTCATTGGTTCAAGTGCAATAATTTGTATTTTCATCTTTTTTTCCCCATTGGTTGAATAACACTTCATAGATATATTTTCATCTACATGGAAAGAGTTAAAAACATGAATGAAAACATTTATAAAAGGGTGAATAAGGGAAAAAGATTTTGTATCATGATGATAGTGATTCATTCCATGATCTACTATGTTGGTTCTTAGCTTATTAGCTGGTTAGGCAATCAAGATGATCTAAGCTTGAGGCTCGATCAGCAATACACTGGTTCTTTAGAGCTCAAGGAACAATTAGGTTTTGGGCCTAGGAAGATAAAGGTAGATATCTACCCTAATTTTTAAGGGATGGATAATGAGTTGAAAATTCATGTGAATATTTATAATTTAGATATTTTAAGTGGTGATTTAAACCCTTCTTATGCCTCTACTAGGTCAAACATAATTGTGGTAAGGATGGACTCAAATTTTATTGCTTCAACCAGGGGAAAATATTCTGCAAATCTAGTTTTGGAGGGTGAGAAAATAGTGTTGGGCATTTCTAACAACATCTTATTTATATATTTTATGGTTGAGGATCTTGAGGAGGTGTTTCAAAGTGAGGAATGGTATTTAGAATGGGTCTAATTTATAGATTTGATAGATATTGGTCAAGCCTACCTACTCTCCATCATTAGATTTTTTATTCATGGCGACCTCTAATGGAGCATACCCTATAAATTTATCCTTATGCCAGAGGGTATTTTATTACAGTTTTTGATAGTCTTTCAGATCGTAATAAGGTTATTCAATCCAATTATTGGAGCTAGGATCATCATCTCCTATTTTTGAAACCCTAGTTTCTTTCCTTTAATCCTCTTATTGATAACCTCACTATTAGGACCACTTGGGTGCATTTTCCATATTTACCCCTTTAATTTTTAGGAGATTATTTTTTCCAACCATTGGTGGAACCCTAGGAGATTTGATATAAATTGATGCTTCTACATCCAACTTTTCATGAACTACCTTTGTAAGAATTCTTGTTTTTTAAGATATTTCCTATAATCTCTCAGAAGCAATTGAGTTAAATGTCAATGGTCTCTATTAGACCCAAACCCTTGATTATGAAATATTATATTTTATATGTCATAAATGTTTCAAAATAGGTCATTTGGTTGCTTCTTTCCCTAGCTTTAATGGTAAAGTGGATTCTTCATGGTGGAAGGATACGAAGGAGGATCATCTCTCAATTCATCCTTTTTTTTCTTTCTTTTATTGTTATCAAAGTTTCAAGGAAAGCAGAGGGGAAGGATGTTGATTTGAGTGTTACTCATCTTTAAAATCCCTCATTATTTTTAGAGATTATTGGTTTAGTTAAAAATAGTTTCATGAAATTAAAAATAAGTCCTGTAGAGGCTCATTGATAGATAGGTGTATTTCTCCAAATATAGATTCAGGTATTTTGAGTAATCAAGAAGATTGGACATTTGTAAGAATTAATAAAAAATCTCATCTCATCCCTAGTTTCCCTTACAAGACACTTCACTCTCACATCAAAGTAAATAACGGTGAGACTTAGTATTATTTTTTTAGTTTTTATTAATTTGGTTAATCAATGTAAATTTGAAGTATTTTTATAAAAATACTATCAGGTACTTTGGTTTGTTTAGATTTTATTGGTCATATGCCTTGATTGTGTTTACTATCAAGCCATTCTTTTTTAGTTCTTATGATTCTTTTTTATATGGTTAGGGGACCTATCAAACCCTAGTATCGCTAAAAAAAACATTTCTAAAAGATGTTTCAAAATTATAAATGATAAATGTGGGTTTTAGGTATTCTAAGTGATTTATGTAATATATGGAATTCACAACACAAATTACATTTTTGAGGAAGAGGTGGCCATATAAATTGGTTGGTCACATACAAAACCCTTGGATATTCTATGTCCAATGAATAGTTATATTTTACTGACAAATCATCCATTTAAGTTTGATATATCAATATATTTTTGTGAGTATGTGATTAACAGATGTAGTATAAATTCATCCAATATTATGAATATTTATGGTAGGAAAAATGCATTGAAAATAACAATAAATTTAAAAATATCTTCATTAATATGCATAGTTGAGAATATAAATCAAGAGATGGTGTTAAAAATTAATACAAATATATATTTGAAAAGCTAGGTGAGTTACCAAAACTAAAGGCAAATTACTCTTACAAAATATCCCCAAATTTTTATATTATTAATAAAAAAATAATGTTGTATGATTATTTAATAAAATTTATTTATTCATTAAACTAAAATATGTCCATAAATAAATAAATATACATAGGCACAAATTAAAACCTATCAAAAAAAAGTGTCTCTATTGAATAACACGATGACATGTTTAAAGACCCAGATGATCATAAATATGTTATTCAATTGGTAGTGATGGACACAATAGGTGCACCAAAGCAACACCATCAATTACTACTTCTAGCTCTCAATCAAATATTCAAAACTTATTACCACTTGACAAACCTTCAATACTTTCTTACCATAGATAATTTTATTTTTATATGTGGTCTTAAATCTATTCATATAAACTATACTTGAAGGCTTAAATATTATATTTCTTGAATTTTATACTTTCAATTTTTTTTTAAATCTCAATATTATTGTTTTCTACATTGGATATCAAAAAACACTTGATTTTTCTTGATTTATATGGATTGTTAAAACAGAAATTATGTAGTTCAAAAAAAATAAACCTTCCAAATAAATAATTAACTTTAAACTAAGAGGAATGGTGACCCATTTTCTAACTATTGCATCTGTGCAATTTCAACTTGCATGTTTGACATCATTAGATACATATATATAAATATATTAAAAAAATGTAGAAAAAATAATACAATAATCTAGGGTGGAGGAGTGTCCTTAATTTTGTTTGAATGTAAATAATTATGATAAATAAAATAAACTTGTATTAAGAATTTATATATAATTTGAGTGGATGCCCAATTTTATTATAACATTGTAAACAATATTATAGTTAATCATATCAAGAAAGGTGATCTTGGATATAATTTTCTTGTATCTATAAAGGACACTCAAAGGTAAAGAATTCAAGATTGACAAATGGTTGATGGAGACATTTTTTACATAGCTAGCCTTAATTTATAATGAAGAAGATATGATAAAATTTATAAAGCATCCTAAAATATATATAGATTATTGTGCTTCTGCAAGTAATGATTAAGGTTTCATGACATATGACAGATGGATTAAATTTTTTAATATTCAATTAACAATTATTTATTTTTAAAAATTATTTTATTATACATGCCTACACTATTAACTACCAATTTGATATTTTAAATTTTATAACTATATGACTAAAATGATAATTTATACTTCTATGACTATAATGTTAGTTGAAAATTAGATATTCTTTCAAATTGAATTACTACTTATTGATGGGTTATTTGGCACACCAATTTAGGTAGGGTATGAAACCACCAAAACTTTTCTAAAAATAATAAAAGTCTCCCCAAGGTCTATATATAATAGGTTTTGGATCAAAGGGTAAATTAGTAGTTGATGTAAAACTATTCTATTTCAAAAGAACTATGCAAAATAAACTCATATAAATTATTAGTATGGTCTTGTGGATCAGATGCTCATACAATTAGCATAGATGAATTTATAAATAAGATACAATTGATTTAACAGTTTCTCAATCCACATATGGTTTCAATAATACATTAGAAATAATGATAAGATTTGAAATCAAGATAGATCTTATAAACACAGATTGTAATTTTAGATATATTCTACCTACTCTAATAATTATACAAAAAGAATAAAATATGGGGGTGAAGAAAAAAACATAAATATATTTTAATAGCTAGAAAAAAAAATCATCATTTGACTTAGATAAACTCCATGGAAACAATCTACCTACTCTAACAATTATGTAAAAAGAATAAAATATGGGGGTGAAGAAAAAAAATTAAATAAATTTTGTAGTTAGAAAAATTTTGCATCATTTGACTTAGATAAACTCCATGGAAACAATCTGTAGCTTGGCTAGTAAGGCCACAACCATGGACAAAAATGATGCAAGAATCTAAGGTATTCATATATGAATAATTATGGAAAAATCACCATATACATGTGCATATATTGAACAATAGTCTCCATAAATTTTCAAATAATAGCTATTTTATATAAAATATAGTGTTTATATCTACCTTAATTAGGGTAATAACAAAAAATGTTTTACTACAACATCATTTACAATAAAATCTAACATAATAAAGCAAGAAATTATAGGAAACATGTATAGTTGTCTACTCTATTATAACACTAATCAATTAGCCACTAACTCAACCTTGTGTTTGGTATTATGTAGACTTTCAAAAACATCACCCACCAAGAAGGAATTTGAAATCATTAAATCATAGGTCCCAACTAAGGTATAAATTCAATGTGTGTTGATCTTCAAGATAACATCATTTCTCATTAGATCACTAGTAACATGATAATATTATACTAATGCATCAATTTAACTAACACAAGTTCAATTTAAATTATTATATATTTCATGTATTACTATTGTATTAAATGAAGGTGACATAAGTTTTCATCCTCTAGCTATTAACACTCCTTTTTTCAACTAACTATGTGTATGAATTCTTTGTTTTTTTGTGATATTTAGCTTATTTGATCCTATTACATGCCATTATCTGACTTAAACCAAAATCTGATTTACTTTGGAACCCATTTCCACTTATTTTTTTTGTATTAAGTGATAAGGTGTTCAATAATTACATAAATCTGATTGGAATCACAATCTAATTCGTAGATTTTGATGGGATAGATAAGAAAAATAGGTGTTATTTTTAGCTTTTGAAACTATTGATAGAGGTCTATGTATCAACCTTGGTAAGACTTCACAATGTGTCCCTTTATTATTACTTGAAAAAAAATAACATGTCCTTAATATGCATGGACTCTAAAACATGTCCATTTCTTGGTAATTCACAACTTGCTAAGTTTCTTGACTCTTTTTTAAACTTGGATACGATGAGATCTTAATAAGTGATAAGATATTTCTCACCTAGATCTTTCCAAGTCTTCAATCTTTATTCCATGATTTTATTATCCCATAATCTTAATATCATTCCACATGGTATGATCCCACTTCTCTAGGCCCTCAAGATGATCTAGACAAAGTGGGTAGGTAACAAACCTCCTAGGTGAATGAGATGATGCTACATGGTATCATCCCACTTATCCATGCCATAAGAACAAATGGGAATAGTAAAACATAGCATACAATAAGTGAGTCCTCGATATCATACCACATGGAAGTATCTCAAGACTTCAAGACAAACAAGACATGGAATAATGGTTAAGGGACTAAAAATATCTAAGTGAGTGATTTTTTTTCACTTATCAAGATCTCACTACATCACGTCTAATGAAAATTCAAATACCCTTAATAAGTTGTGAATTCAGAGAGGAGTGACATATAATTGGATCCTTGTATATCAATAAGTTAACTCTTTCTGAGTAGTGATAAATATGCACATAGGGAGACCTTTCTAAATCTAATATACAAACCTCTATGAACATATTTAGAAGCTAAAAATAATGCATGTTTTTCCTATCTAACCCTTCAAAATCTAATAAATAAACTATGATTCCAATCAAATTTTTTAAGTTATTAAGCATTTATCACCTAGTGCTAAAGGGATTGTCAAAATAGATTACAAATTATATCAGATATTAGGCTAAAGTAAGATAGTGGCATGCAACAGGATCAAATAAGTTAAAGATCATATAAAGATAAAGAATGTCTATGCATAGTTAGTTTAAAAGAGGTGTGTTCATAATTAGAGGATGAATACTCATACCCCTTATATTTAATACAATAGTAATACAACAAATAGATTAGTATTCAACTTGAACATATATTATTTGAAGTGATGATTCAAGGCAATACTACCATGTTACGAATTATCTAATGAGAAAGGTTAATGTCTTAAATATTAGAACACATTGAATTTATACCTTAGTTGGGACCTATGATTTAACAGTTTTAACTACATGCCTGGTGGGGAAGCTATTAATAAAATATATAAGTTTAGTCATGAGGATGAGTTATGGGTTGGTTGATTAGTATTGGAATAGATTAGACAAATAGACAAATTTCTTGTAATTTTTTACTTTCTTAGGTTAGATTTTATTTTAAGTAATGTTGTATTGAATCATTTTCTATAATTCTCCTAAGGTTGATCCAAACAATAGTTTTTCCAGCAAATATCTATCAATTGAAAAGTTGTGGAGACTATTTTTCAATATGTGTGCATGTATATGGTGATTTTATTTAAATTTATTCATAGCTAAATGCCTTATAATCTTGCACCATATTTTTCCATGGTTGTGTGCTTATTGGACAGGCTACATATTAGTTCCATTGATTTCATCTAAGTCAAATGAAGAAAAATTATTCTAACTACAAAATAGGCTTACATTTTATTATTTACCCTCATCTTTTGTTATTTTTATACATATGTTAGATAAGGTAGAATAGGTCTAAAATTTTAATATATGTTTACAAGCTTTGTCTTGATTATAAATCTTGCCATTTTTTCTAATGTATTCTTGAACCCATATATGTAATGAGTAATTGATGAAACATATGTATATTCATGATAAATTCATTTATGATAATTTTATAAGCATATGATCCACAAGACCATGCTTATCATTTATCTAAGTTTATTGCCCCTTGAAATGGAATAATTTTACATCAACTACTGAGTTACTCTACAAGCCAAAACATGGTAGATAGATACCTTAAATAGACTTTATTTTCTCTTAGGATAGGTTGGGTGTATTTCCACCTTACCTAAGTTTGTTCCAAATGACCCATCAACACTACTATTATTTATAATGTTAACTACCAACTGAATATTTCTATTTATACTTGTGTGAGTATTGAATATTTAGTTGACATCTATATATTTTAATTCTTATTAGTTTGAAATGACAATGTTAGATGATAGATTATATTTTAAATGATAAATGCTAGAGGATAAATTAAATAGTATATGTCTGATTAAAACTTTTTTATTGTAAGCTAGAGGATACCTTTCATATTGGTTTGAATATTTGATATTAATTAAAAAGAGTTTGAAATTCTTAATGAATTTATAGGCTTGACATTCTAATTTTAATATAGATAATTTACAACATGTTTTGATGGATTTGATAGTCGATACATTAAATATTTCTCATTTAATTCAAAATTTATGTTTATAGATATTTTTGTTGTGTTTTATTAGATATTTTTTGTAATGGTGTTACTTTAAATTCTATTTACTTGATTGATTGTATGTATGCTACACTCAGGTTGTTTTGAACATTATTACTTTATAAATTCAAAAAATATTTTGAATAAAATATAATCATGTCATTGTGTATTTGACTAAATCATGGTGCAATGGTGTTATTTTTAATATTATTACTTTTTTATTAGATCTATGTTTCATAGATTTTATTTTGAACATTATTACTTCCCCAATTGAAAAATACTTTGAGTAAGATTCAATCATGGCATTACAAGTGGCTAAAATTAAATATTTATTTACCTAATTAATATTTTTATTATTATTGGTAAATGATTTAACCTTTTAGGGTTTTACACAAGTAATTCCTATGCTTTGTTAAAGGGCTAAGATGTCTCAATTAGTTAAATAAATTTTAATAATGAATCTACTAATTTGTTATGATTCTGACCTTGTTTGAATTTCTATAAATAGTAACATATAGGGATAAATAGAGATTTATCTAAAAATTTATTATTGTAGATGATCTAGGTTCTAGAATTTGAGATATGAGTAGTAGTTTGTGTCATCAATGAGATGTTGATATTCATCTATGCACCAAATAGTAGTGCCTAGTTTTGATAGTAGTGTCATCTATGTGTAGTGTCCTCAATGTGGTGTTAATGTCCCCTTTTTTGGACTATTCTTATTTTTGGGGTGCACCTGCACTTATGTATATATGTTTTGTTCCTATATGACAAAAACTTATCACTGTGTATTATACCTGGAAAGATTGATTTGATGTCCAAACCCTAATCTCCTTGAAAGTATAACTTAAGTAATAATTATGTGTGTGTTATTAGGATGGATTAGACATCCTCAACACACCACAATGTATAGATTTGCCTACATACTAATACTCTGAGGAGGGATCAAGTTTGATGTAGTTCTCCCACCTAGTACTTGATTTATGTGCAAGTGAATGCTAGAATGAGAGTGACATTTGATGCCTTAAATGTGCTTGAGCTTTGAAATACTTTAAAATTAGACCTAGGGCTGTTGTAGATGGTAGTATGTAGAAATTAGGGTAGAATAGGGATCAAATACCTTGATTTTACATAAATTTATCTTTGGTTTTAATAGCTTTTGCATCTATTTTCCATATAGTAAATAGAGGTGAATTATAATTGTATTTATATTGTTATGTTGCTTGTGTGAGTAAGAAAATAAGCTTAAGATAACTTTAGGAGGGGCACACATTCAAAAAAATATTCATTGAGAAGAGATAGGGCTAATGATAGTAGCACCCATTTAGGGACACTAGTTCCATGTGGTTTTAGTGTCCCAAATGTGGCACTAATGTGCTTTTGGAAGATTACTGAGCAATTTGGATTGGGGTCAAAGATGATAGTTTTACGACTATGATTTGATTAGTTATAGGTGACTGTGGTCTGCTGAATGATTGGAAATGTAAGTCTAATGCTCTAGAATGTGTTTATGGATAACGTATGGATAGGTTGACTCAAGAAACACTCTTAACATCCAATTATAACTTTTAGGTGATTACACTCCCCCCTTTATGCTAGTAATGTAGCAAAGTGAAATAAATATTATAAAGGAAAAAGAAGCATAACTAGACTTACCTTAGAAGTGAATCCCATGTAGCTAAGTTTTAGTATGAAAATCTAGGTCTACATATGTGAAACATAATCCAAAATAATGTCCTATAATAAAACATGCAAAAACAATCCTTAATTAAGATATAATAAAAATCAAAAGACTATACTAAATAAATGTAACATAGTAAAGTTGAGTAAAGACAGAGGAAAGGAATGAATACACCTCATTGGGTACATGAACCAATGCATGAACATGGTGATAACTTGTGTGTGTGAATGTGCATATTGATCATATCATTGAATAACTTGAACTAAGTTGATGGCTTGCTCAATCTTCATATGTGTGGCTTAAGAACTCAATCTAGTTTTGACTCCATCATTACCCACCCCTGCTTGGTGGATCCTAATCTCTATGAATAGTTTGGATAAGATTGTAAGTGTGTCAAACATTTTCATGTAGTTTGATCAATAATTTAATTAGGTCATGACTCTATTATTACCCCTCTATGAAGTAGATGCATTTATAATTATATTAGTAATTTGATAAAAGTATATAACTGAGTAATCTAATTATGTATTTTGATCCACAGCCACTCAGATTTATTAGATGGATCTAAGACACTCAATAATACCAACCACTATAGATGGATTAAGGAATGAATCTGGTGACAACTTAGAATGTGATAGCAAGTGTATACAATGTATATAATGGCATGGAGTTTTCCATTTCATCTGATCAACCTATTTTAAGTTAATTATATGGAAACTATGTGTCATGTACATGCCACCAATTTGGTATCTAAGTAAACTAAATTTGAATCAAGTATGTAATAACTAAACTTGTATAACTGATCTGAATGTATGATTGATCATGACATGCATTATTCCCCCAAATCTAAGTAACTTGTATGAATCTACACTGAAATGAATGAATTTGAGCTAAATTTGAGCATAACTCTCAAACCTATGAATGTATCTATTCAAATCTACAATGTACCTAGTATATTGATCTGAATGATCTAGACTATCCTGAAGCTAGGGCTACTAGATAGTAGTGCCCTATAGTGGATAATAGTTCCATGTGGTGTTAATGTCTTAATCTAAGTGTTAATAATTATTTGGTCTAATTTATGTGTGAACTAAATTGGCTATTGAGTCTATGTTCTTTTATATGTCTTCCCTAAGTTTGATATCTAAAATTTAGCCTATGTGTTGAAATGTATCTATAAAAATCAAAATATGAGCTTGATATATGTAAAAACCCCTATAAATTCCCCCTCTTTTGAGGGTAATTATGAAATCTATAGAATAACTACCCTCTAAAAAAGTAGCTCTACAAAATGTGTTAGTCGGAGCATGTGCATGATATTCCAATATAATGTAAAACATAACATCAAAATGTAAATATATATTATCATAAGTAGGAAACATAAGATGTATGTAGTAATCTATAATTGCACAAGGGTGTCAAGATAGATGTAAGCAATTTATATAGCATCAAGATCTGAGTAACTACCTAGGGGGATGGGGCATGATGTCCATCAAGGTTCCCAAGTAAGAAGGGTACATACATGAGGTCCCTCACGGAATCAAAAATTGGTGTTTGTATGTGTGTGTACTAAGTAAATACAAGTGTAATGTTATACAATGATATATAGAAGCAAACATACAAACACATGAGGTAAGCAAAAAGTAGGCCAAAGGGACATAATACATGGGATAGGGGAACATGTCACAAAATCTAAGAATGAAAACATATAAGGACATGCTCAAAAAATCTACATATAAAAGCATGAAAGAGCACACATAAGGGACATGGGCACATTTCCAAGGCATACAAATAGAGAAGTGGCATAAAATCCAAATAATAATGAAAATTCAAATGCCCTCAAAGATGGAATAGGTATAGGAAACGTAATCAAGTATAATATAGGAACTAGGAATGAAAGCATGTATAAATATGTGATATAATTCTATCTAGATGCTAAGGTTCACATATACTGAGTCTAACTAGTGATAATTTGTAAAAAAATATGAGTAATGAATAACAATCATCAATATCAAGATGAATCAATGCATAATTGGAATTCATAGTATGTAAAGATAACACCTGGTTATAGTAATTATGTAGGAGATTCCCTTGAGTGAGTGGATGTATCAATGTATAAACTTGGATCAGTATAAATTCCCCTAATGGGTAGATAATAGCTATTTTCTATCAGTATAGTGAACTAGATTCCTATCTAAAATTTGCAAGCACTCGATAAGAACAAGTGAAGCATGTGTGTATGATAAAACTAATTATACTAGGATAGATAGAAATATACAATATCTAGCAAGTAGTATAAATATAAACATAGCAATTCATATTATTTGTAAAATTTTGTATTTTTGAAATATTTGAATGTTTTTATATTTTGACATATTATATTATTCTTGTGTTTTTTGAGTATAATCTATGTATAAGCATGTGAAAATAAACTATATAAAAGGAGAGAGAGAGAGAGATGAGAGAGAGAGAGAGAGAGAGAGAGAGAGAGAGAGAGAGAGAGAGAGAGAGAGAGAGAGAGAGAGAGAGAGAGAGAGAGAGAGAGAGAGAGAGAGAGAGAATAAAATATGTACATGAGTAGGAATCATATTAACCAATGAGTCTCATAGGAGACTCACTATCACTATTGCATATGCCAAAGATAGGAATGATAATCTCTCATGCAATGTGATTGTTATGTTGTATTTGAATGTTATTTTAGTAGGACTCTAAGTATTGTTCATCATCAGAATCATAATATTGTTCAAAATTGGAATCATGATAACCTAAAATGCTAGAGGGAATTGCCTCATACTATGGATTTGACCTTTTTGAATTATGATTTTGCCCTTTAAAATTGTGCTTGTTGTAGGTATATGTTTTTATGGAGGTTCTTTTTATAGAAAGCCTTATTTGATAATGCTTGTTAGCTGAGCATGATTTTGAATTTGTAACTAAATTTATTGCTCTTTTTTTAATATTTATGATGTATCTAGATCTTTGGCCTTGATAAATTATATCTGTGATTGATGTTCCTTAGTATGTTCAATGAATCTCAAACCCTATTGACCCAATATTATCAATTGTTAGAAGAGAAGTGATGCCTTGGGCCTATTTGCCCAAACCTTGACCATGATAATCATATCGTTGTATATTTTGACCAAACCCATACCATATTGAATTTTGAGTCTCCTTTTTGAGAGGTAGCTTTGCTTGATTTATATATGCTTTCTCTTTTATTTTTTTCTCTGATTGTGCTTTTGGAACCTTTTTTATTTTGATTTATGCTTTGGTAACCATTTTTGTATTGTTTCAAAATGTGACCCTTTTTAAATTGGTAGATGTGCCATTGTATGTTGTGAGGATGATGTGTCACTATGTGAGTTATTTGTATCCCTTATTTATTATATTTTCAATTTCAATGCCTAAAAATTAATCTATGTGGTGCCCATGCATTCTATGATATGCACAAAAATATTTAGATCTCCTCATTGGGTGTAGAAGAGGTAGAATGATTAATTTAGCTTTAACCATGTCCCTAAGTATCTTACTAGAGCTCTTATTTTGATCTTTGAATGATTTTTGAATCACTATTTTTAGATATACTTTGTTTTGATTTTGTATTATGATATGTAGCATTATTTTCCACAAATTGAGTAGTTGAAGATGTATAAACGTGATTTACAATATTGTGCCCTAAAGGCCTTTGTCTTGTAAATTGATTTTCCAATGTTGTAATATTTTCATGTGATAGTTGATTCTAAATTTTTAAACCTATAATTATCTTGGTCATACTAATAATTTGATCATGTAGAGTCTCACAAGTACAAAACCCTAATTGTTTATGTTTGAACATGTAGGCACACACCCTATAGGGAAGAAGTGTGGAATAGGCTAAGTAGGGGGATTAATGATAGTTTTATAGGTTACATCATCTTTTATAGGAATGATAACATGGACCTAGTTAGATTGGAAGTATCTATCACCCTCATGGATATGAGGGGGAAAGTAGATTCTTTCTTGTGCATAAGATATGACATTGAAACTTGAAACATAGTGGTTAGTTTATGTGTTAAATCCTCTATGTGTATAGGTTTGCTTGTTAATGGAATTCCTTATAGGAGAAATATAACATGAAAAATAAAGAATGTAACATGAAATATACTTTAGTTTATTTAAAACATCATGTATGCATATTTCTATGTGATTTAAGAATAACGTCTTAATTATCTGCACATAAAAGAAAGATAACATGCTATGGAAAGAATGCAACATGAAAGATATTTTGTTTGATTTGAAACATCATGTATGCATATGTCTATGTGATTAAATAATAACGTATTAATTATTTTTTACATAGAATAAATATAACATGCTATAGAATATGATAAATATTATATTTGATAGTAAGCATCATCTATACATGTATTGATGTCTTTTATTAGTTTTTTTTGAATTAAAGGGAATAAACATGCAAAGGAAAGTATGACTCTTTGTAACAAAAATTTATTTATTTATTCTATCATTAGAATCATGATGATATGAATTATAAGATATATGAATCTATAATTTGAGTTTTTGAAAACAATATTTGAGTATAAATAGAAATTGATACAAACCCTAAGTGTGTCTAGGGTTAGGGTTTTTGAATCTAGGGTTTTCTTTGGAGCAATTTAAACATATGTAAAATAAATTGAAACCCTAATATGAATTTAATTTTAATTAACTAGGTTTTCTAAATAAAATTAGAAAATTTGAAGTATGCATCCCTAAATTTATTGCACAAAATTTGGATGAATGCAAGATAGGGTTTGAAGAAATGTTCAAAGTAAGACAGGTTCATCAAATGGTTTAACCTTTTGAGGTTTTACATAAGTAATTCATATGTTTGGTTAAAGGTTTGAGATGTATAAATTAGTTAAATAAATTTAAATAATTAAGCTAATATTTTTTTATGATTTTGACCTTATTTGACTTTTTATAAATAATAACAAATAGGGATAAATAGAGACTTATCTAAAAACTATCTATCATGGATGATCTAAGTTTTGGAATTTGAGATCTGATCAGTAGTCTATGTTGTTAATAGAATTATGATATCCATCTATTAATTGTATAGTAATCTCCAATTTGGATAGTAGTGACATTTGTGTGTGATGTCCTCAATGTGGCACTAATGTCCCCTTGGTGGGACTGTTCTTATTTTTCAAGGATCACCTATGCTTGTGTTTGTATGTTATATTCCTATGTGACTAAAACTTGTAGCTATGTATTATACCTAAAAATCTTTATTTAATGTACACACCATAATTTCCTTAAAAGTATGGCATAATCAATAATTTTGTTGGTGTTAGTAGGATGGAGTGGACATCCTCAAAACCCCATTGTGTAGAGAGTTGCCTACATACCAATACTCTGAGGAGGAATCAAGTCTAATGTAGTTATCCCACCTGGTGCTTAATATATATGCAAGTAAATGTAATAATGAGAGTATCCTTAGATGCATTGAATATGATTAAGATTTAAAACATTTGAAAATTGGACTTAGGCCTATTATAGATGGTAGTATGCATAAATTAGGGTAAAATAGGGATCAAATACCTTGATTTTGTAAACTTTATCTTTGGTTTGAATATATTTTTCATCTATTTTCCATATAGTGAATAAAGATGGACTAGACTTGAATCTATAGTAATATGTTACTTGTGTGAATAATGAAATGAGCTTAATCTGACCTTAGGAGGAGCACACATTTGAAAAAGAATTTTTTTGCAAGAGTTGGGGCTAAGAATATCAGTGCCTACTTGGGAACACTAATTTCATATGTTTGTAGTGTCCCAAATGTGGTGTTAATGTCCTTTTGGCAAACTACTAAGCAATTTGGATTGGAATCAAAGATGATAGTTCTAGGACTATGTCTTAATTGGTTATAGATGAATGTGGTGTGTTAAATGACTAGAAATGTAAGTCTAATGCTCTAGATTGGGTCTATGGATATCCTAGGGATAGGTTAACTCAAGAGATACTCTTAGCATCCAAATACCAATTTTAGGTGATTACAGTATATAGAGGGTTTTTTGAATTAGGGGCCCAACCCTATACAATAAATCACAAAAGGAAGAGGACCTAGAATCCTAGATATAACTAAGAGTTACAAATAGAAAGTCTATGGTTTACAAAAAATAAAATATCTCAAAAATAGTAGGAAAACAACATAAAGATAGTTATTCTTTTTAATCTCCAAAAACCATATCCTAATTTCTAGTCATGCTTTTCAAAGCTCTATCTATGTTTAAGAATTGTTTAGAGGCTTACCCTCTTTTTTTTTCACCCACTATATTTTTAATTCTTGTTGGGAAATGCCTCGGCCTTATCCATCATCTTACCTAATAAGTAATTAAGTGATTCAAAGGCTACAATGTTGTTTTTCATATCAATATTACTTACCACCATTTATAGATTGATATTCTCTCTTTGCTAGTAATTTTCTCATTCTAAATAATACACCTTATCCTTTAAATTTTTTAGCTCAGATTTCACATTAGAGATATCATCTTTGTTTTTGAGAATGATAACTTCTTGATGTAGCTTTTTGGCTTGATACATGAGAGAAAATTGATCCCTAAAGAGCCACTTAATGAATGCCTTTTGAAGGTTGAGATCCTTTACCAACTTGTCCTCTTTTCTTTGATATTTTATAAAATCCCCAAGTAGATCAAAATCCATGTTAGGATTAGCTATATCAGGCACTAATAATGAGGATTCCACTTTCTCTTTTTTATTGGATTCTTTAATGAATATTTCATTCCCCATTTCCCTTTAATTCAAGGAGAAGATGACTTCTTCTATTTTTTAAAGATGTAGGCCCTCTATAATCTCCTCAGTTTCATCCTCTTGAATTTTCATGGTGTTTTCATGATAGGTACCTTCATAGTTAAGAGGCTCCTCTTCACCCAAATCAGATTTTAAAGGATTTAAGTTATTCCTTAAACTATGTTTAATCTACTTTCCCTACAAGGTTGATTAATCCTCTTTTATATGAATTATCCCTTTCTCAACATTATGTATAACATTAAATTCCTTATATTCCTTTAAGACTGGTTTTTCTATTTTATTTGGTAGCGTGCTCCCTTTCTTGATTAGATTGAGTCTTTCCCCCACAAGAAACACTCTAGGCCCTAGTTAATTCCTTTGAGTTATTTGAAAACTATAAATATCAAATTTTGATTAAAAGGGAGATATTTATCACCTATTTTGACATCCAATATAGAGATCTCAATGGAATGGAAAAGATAAAAAAGAATATTGATAGGTACATCATGTCTAAAATAATTTATAAAGATGAAATGAGACATGTGAACTACCTTATGCCTTCCTTCTAGGGTGATGTAGAGCATGATTATTTAGCCACCTCTTTATATAGATATTGTAAACTCTCTTGGGTAAACCTATTATATAGGGGAGTGATATTATCTCCCTTAAGTATAAATTTTATATTATCCTCATGGTAATTTATTCCAATCTTGTAGATTTTAGTGACCTCCATCTTTAGTCTAATGATAAGAGAAATTAGTTACTCTATGATCTTTATTTTGACTCCATTAATATTTTAAAATCTTTTAATTCCATCCCTTCATGAACGTTCAGGACACATGTTCATCATACACTTCAATTTGCTATATAAAATTATCCATGCCTCTTTATTTTAGGATATTCCATAACTCTTCATTTTCTTTGATATTGTCTAGCACAATAGGTTTAGTCATATGAAGCTTCTCCCCCCCCCCATTTTTAAGTTCTTAAGAATATTAGGCTCTCTTGTAGTGGAATATTATAACTCTTTTAAATAAACTTTTTTGGGACTTTATTATTGCATTCACTCTTGGAATCATTGGGTATTTAGCATGTGTTATCGACATAATGAGGCATAATTGAGTCTAGGCTTAATATATCCTTCATATGAATTGATTTTTGTCATATTATGATTTCCCTATATAGAATCATGATGTGGCATCTAATGTTGGGATTATCTCTATTGGTTTTATGCATGAATGAAAATCATTGTCTTTCTTGGTAGGCTTACACTTAAATCATTTGATGCATTGCTACAGGCAAGTCCTTATTGGTCCATTTATTTATTCTAGAAGAATTCAGCCCTTCATTTGTAAACCAATTAGGATATTGGTTACCTTCCCTATACAAATGTTGAATGGTAATTTATTGAAATGATTCAGATAATAATAAATCCTCTTCCATGATTTTCTTGATTTTCCACCTATCATATTTTTTGGGGATAGTATGTTGATGATATTTAAAGAATCACCTTCTACTATGAGCTTGGTGATCCCTATTTCTTTATCCATTCTTAATCTCCATAAGGATACTAGAGATTTTTCCTAATGATTTTTTTGTATACCCATCCCATCTACATATGCATAAATAAAATATCTTCTTTCATCCCTCAAGATTCTTCCTCCCTTGATGGCCCTTGGTTCCCCTTATAAGCCATGTCAAAGTTAAGTTTCACCCAACTAGCAGTTGGGGTTCTTCATTTAGTTTTTTTTCCAATATCTACTTTTGGATCATTGCCAAAACCATTTTAAACCTCTAAATTCTAGTTGACTACTATCTTAGACTCCTCTAACATTATACTAGTTTTAGATGGTGGCTTAACTCTAAATTTTTCTTTGATTATTTCTAGGATCATATCCCCTACCTTTTCGCATGGGATTTTCTTGTCTCTAAATAGTTTATTATTCCTTTCCTTCAAAATACCAAAAATTACAAGAGGCATGGCTAGATTCCAAATAGAAATCATTTGATCATTGATAAAAGGAGAGAAGGTCCATGCTCACCAAAGGTCTACTATAGAAAGTGGATCCACCTAGCTAATTTAGAATTTGTCTAATATCTTACCCCAGATTTTGTGAGCAAAAGAGAAAAATATGAATAGATGATTCTCAGTTTCATTATCCTACTCACAAAATGAGCATCTATTCACAATGACCATTCCTCTTTTTCTTATATTTTTTATGGTTAAAATTTTATTTTGCATGGCCAACAATAGGAATAGATTTATCTTTGGGATAAGGGTTTTACTCCATAGTTTTGACCAATGAACTTCCTCTTTAGGAATAGAGGAAATTAAGATGTATCCAAACTTCACACTATAGAATCCATCAAATTATTTGGTTCAAATAAATTCATAATATTAAACTAAATCAGAGATATGGAGGTTTTGAACAATGTTGTTTAGGTTGTTGAGAGCAAAATAATCTTCCCCTTGTAGAGATACATTAGAGAATTGATTCCAGTTTCTACCTTCCTCAAAAGTTTGGATGTAGTCATGAATCATACATCCTTGAGAGATTTAGATGGTATGTGTAATTCAATTACATGGATCCAAAGAAATAAGAGGTCTCTCTAACAACCAAGTTTCCTCCTAGGATCTTAATGTTTCTATATTTCTTACCTTCCACTTACATCCATTTATGATGATTTTTTTGGTGGTAACAAGAAAATTTTAAAAGTTGGAACCTCTTAAGAGCTGATCTTCTTCTAGGAAACATAAATCATTTCTTGAATTTAGATATTTGGCCTGTAGAATTTTTCCCCAATTAGTAGAAAATGAGATGAATCTCCAAGCCATTTTAGTGATTAAAGCCTTATTCATCCATGTTTTCTTAATCTTAAACCTCCATTACTTTTTAAGGTGTTTACCCTTTCCCATGCCACCAAAGGGAGTCTATTTCTTATATTATAGTCCAGAGGAATCTTATTTGAATTTTTTCAATATTTTTCACTATCATCTTAGGTATCTTTAATAAAGACATCAAATAAACTGGAAGACTTCGTAAAGTAATATTTATGAGTTATAACTTACTTGCCTATGATAAAATGGCTCCTTTCCATCTAGCTAACTTCTATTGAAATCTACACAATAAAGGATTCCATACTAAAGAAGGTAAATTATCAAAATAAATAGGTATTTATAGATAGTTTACTAGAATATTCTTTATTTGGCTTCCTAGATTAGTTGCAATCTTATTTTTCTTTAATATAGGTGTGTTAAAAAAATTGAGTTTTTTTCCAGGTTATTTTTTTTATTGGAGGTGTTTTCATAAGTATGAATAATCCTTTTTATTTTCATTACCTCTCACACTAAATAATTAGCCATACTTATCATGTCATCAACAAATTGTTGATATAAAGAGGGATTCACATTCTAAGCTAGTTGGAACCCTTTCAAAACTTCAAATTTTATCTTTAGATTATTTTTTATGTTTAATATTGTGGTTTTCTTTTTCTATTTAAAAATAATAATTATCCTTAGATATACACATTATTATTACTTTTGGCTTACTACATAGAGATTAAAAACAATTTTTCTCTTGTATTTTTAGATCATGTTCTAGTTGGAATAAAATAATTGATGTTGGGAGTGAAAGGACTATTGTTTAGAATTTCAAGGATTACCAAATTTAGATCACTATAATAGGAAACCTATTTTTTTGGATTTTTGTTATAAATATTTATGTAACTCATTTAGTCTTATTTTTTAAGGATTTAAAAAACACATTTCAAAATTGGGTTATGGTTTACTTGTCTACACTCAATAATGCTTCATTATTTCTTTCATTACTTTAACTAGCTATAAAATGTTTAATTTATTTTTACTTGGGGTATTCCAAGATAAGTTATATATTTTTTAGATAGAATAAAGGAAATATTATGTCAATATACATTAAAAACATAAAATTGGTGATTGATAAATACAAACATATATAAGAATATTAAAAATATTATTCTTAAATGAGAAAACATGCTTCGATTGCAATAGAAAAGATTCCCTTTGCTTTAGATTTCCTTTAAGTTAGAAATTTGATGGCATAATAAATTCTAATATAAATATATTCACACTCTACTTTGCATGGTTAGATCATACAGGGCTAACATAATCAAGGTGTAATAACAAAATGATTTTAATTGAGTTATATTGCATTATTTTAGATTGTATTTACTATATCAAATTATATATTTTTTATTTATTAAAATAACCTATATAAACAAATGATTTTATATGAAATTTATATTTTAATATAGCTTCTTAGATCACTATATTATATCTAATTATTTTTTTATTTTGTTGCAAAAACCTTTATATAAAAATTATTGTAGCAACCTATCTTTTTGTGTTTACTAAAGTAACATATTGTTTTGTGTTTACTAGAGTAACATATTGTTTTTAATTTACTATAGTAACATATATATATGAGTGATTTTGGTTTAATTTTTTATTTGAATGGCACTACCCTTTGATATTCAAATAATTATTTTGATGAATTCATTCTTTGATATTTTTTATGTAGGTGACATCAATGGTTCTGAATTTAAAATAATTAATTATCTCTAAATTATAAAGTGCACTGATCAAATTTGATTGTGTTTAGATTTCATGGTGTTTTAATTCATGAAATTCATTAAAAAAAAAAAAGGATGTTGCAAAAAATATTAACATATAAGGGGCTTTTTATATCAAAACAAAATACTACTTCCTTTGACCAAACTTATGGGATTTCTTACATAGATGTTTGTGTTTTAAAAATTGGTAGAAAAACATCAACTAATTTTAAAAACTTAAATACATTAACAATCTCATTTCTTCAAGAAAAAAATTGAACAAAATGGATTTGAATTTATATAAACCCAATAATAATGTGAATCTAGTAATCGATATGATTATAAAGGTTTTAGAAACCCTATAATATTTTACAAACCACTAGAATTAGTTTAGAAATGTAGCAAGATTCTATACAATCAATTTAATATAGTGTTAAATGATAGTCATTACAAGAAAAATATTTGCAATGATAAGGTTAATTATATCATTGCAAAGACATTTAATAAATATTTATATTAATAAAATTATTATTGAATGAATTATGGCCAATGTTACTACTCATTAAAGATGTCACAAATGTGAGGCAAGTAATAAATAAATAAATTGAGTCTTCAAAAAATAAATTGTTTTTTTTCTTATATTTATGGTACAAAAAAATTAATATGTCCACTATCTTATGTAGAATTTTTTAAATTAATTAGATGTTGCATTGATTATCCATATGATATTTTTTATGTTTAAATTGTTACATAGATTTATTTTTCATGACTTATATACACTAGACATTACAAAGATATGTGTGTGATAAAATCACCATACAAAATTATGCATGGATGTTTGTAATAGTTTTCCTACACTTATATTTGTAATAATTTTTCCACGCTAAATGTTACATTGATATTTGTTGGGTCGTATGATCTAAATATAGTATTTTTTATATTTGTGTATTTAGTTGTTTAGTTTGTTAGAGTGGGGCACACACCCCTTTCATATTATCTATGTTAATAATAATATATTTTTAGTAAATAAGTTAGGTAATTGGTTTTAATGTGTTAGACCTATATGGTAGTTAAGTTTCATAATAATACCTTTGTATAATATTATAAATCTTGGTCTTCTTGAAATAATGTTTTAACAGAGATATTTTAACATTAATAAAGTTTTATTGTCAAGTTATAAAATGTAGTTTTTATATTTACCCATGCATTATTCAATCTTATCAGTGGTATCGATCCAAGTCTATGAAGATGAACATGAATTCATGTGTGGAAGAAAGTGAAATTTCTTTGGAAATAAATCATTTGTGAAGGTATTATAGCATTTGACAATACCATATTCCTATATATCATTTATTACTCTCTATTTATTATTCCTATAAATTTCAAACAATAGATCCATATAGATGTTATATGACCTCCAATGTAATAAAATTTTAATTTGTATGCCATAAACACCATTTTTTGTGCCCTATCACCCATAATTTCAATCCAACATTGATTTTTATGACATGCAATCATATAATTTATATTTTTTACTATTGTACATCTTAGAAAGTATTGTATATAGTTAAAAATCATTCTAGTTTAGTTTTGTATGTCCTAGAATAAAAAATATATGTCCTAATATTTATTTAAACATGTTTACTATTTTTTGTGGTAAAAACTAATTCATTTTTATTGCCATCAAACCCTAACTTCTACTTTTTACAGACTTAAAGGTTTTAGGAAAAAATTTGATGCAATAATCTAAAATTATATGTTCTAAAATTCATTTTAAGCCCCTATTTCACTGATCTATATGTATTTGAAACCCTAATGGATAAAAATATGCATTTGTATGGCCTCTAAGGGAGCATTAATGGCATCTATTTTTTTTAACATGTGATATGTGGCATTTGATTTGATATTTATTATGATACTGGTAATTTTAAGATCTAAAAAACCTATTATATGGCATTCAACTCCTCTATGTGAAGTTGTACAAAATTTTAGGTGTGTATAGTGTTTGTAGTAACAGTATGGTACAAATTTGGCATTGCAGTAAGAACATGGAATCTCAATAAACTTTACAATTTTGATTTTTCCAATTATAAAGTTCAATTAGGACCCACATGTGTGAATAAAGATTCAAAACATTTTTAGGATGAATAAATAAATGAATTTTTAAATGTAATAATTTTTTATTTGACATACATAAAATTGAAACTTTAAATAGTGTATCTTCTTTTTATATCTCAAAAATTCTTGTAGAGCAATTGGTGAAAGTTGTTTTGTGAATTCTTTAGCAAGTTGATAGTTGAAAGTTTGATTCCATCTAAATATAGACACTGTTTCTAAATTATATAGCACCTTAGTCTTGTATACCTAGTAAATATAGACCTTGGTTACTATTAATAGTTTTAGACCATTTTCCCACTGCCAAAAGGCTCACATTTTCTATCTCTCTATACCTATTAATTATGTCTTAGTCTGACCAATGTTATTCTAATGACTCAGACCTTCTATCATTTTTAGAATGTTATATACCTTCTTATTTTATATTTTTACAAGTTTTGAACCTATGCATGTTTTCTAACTACTTGGCCAATTGTGTCCTAATTAGATATCTGCATCAACATAATTGTCCTATCCCCACAGAAGTGTCTAGTGCCCTAAATTTATATAATTTGAAAATGAAATGTATTCATATCATATCCATAAGTGTTTTAATGTGGTATATTCTCCAAAAATTATTGGTATATATGCATGATCAATCCTTATTCATTATTCACCTAGCATAGACTAAAAAAATCACAAGGTAACTTACCAAAAACATTCAATCAAACATTCAAGTGATCAAATGTTCCTTATTTTTCCCAATTTCTATATCAGTCATAGAGATAACTTATCTATTGGTCTAAAGTATTTAAGGATTAATTCATGAGAAATGTTTTATAAGTTACAAGGTAGGTCATTATTTTATTTTTTATCTCATATTGCATCCTTATTCACACACAAGCCCACACATAGGGGAGAATTGCATTAATTTGAAGCCCTTTTTGAATGGTGGCTATGTAGGAAACACCTAATGACATAAGTATCTTTATGGTTAGATCAAATATATGAACCCACTAACCCAATTTTACCATATTCATTATGAATATGAATAAATAGGTTTTTTCTATTTGACAAGAAGTGACAGTCCATCAGCTAGATCTGAGCACACCAGAATGAAGGCAATACAAAATCTACAACATTCTAGGTGCTTGCATTCAAATATAATAGGTATTCCATATTAAACACCTATGTCTAATTTATATAGAAACATAAATACAACCATCTGAGGTTGACACAAGTGTATGAGGTCACAAAGGTTAGATTTATAGAATGTGATGACTGATCTGGATTCCAAATCTATTTTATTTCCACCTTGTTTCATATCAGATTTGAATGCACATAGTAATCTAGCTAAGTACCATTTTATTTCCATTTATTATAATATTAATCATTTTTTATACTTACTATTTTTAGTATATATTAGTATTTAAATTTAAAATATTGTTTATTTAAGTTTATAAATTATTTATCCTGATGTAGAGATAGTTCATCACTCTTGTGCCCTAGGCTCTCTATCCCATTTAACTCTAGATTCCTTAATCTATATTTTAAGGTTAAATAGTTAGTGAACCTGATCTATATGAGTGAAATTTTTACTCATTATTATGGTTTTTAGTTGTCTATAATTTTAGTTTTTTGTACTTTATTTCAATTTCTAAAGTTATTCATTTATAAGCAATGGAACATCTTAATCAAAAAACTCATTTTCAAATTATTGAATATAATACCATTATGGAAAATTAAGTTCTATTTTTAAAATTAATAAATTTTAGTTTTTTGAGGTGTTTTTTAAGGTTATTTAATTTATTTATGACTTATTATTTTGGTGACTTCATGACACTTTCCATCGATTTCCTAAAAAATAGGTGGAACTAGTAGTTCATTATAGTTTACTTTAGTGTCCTATAGTTCACTATTTGAATACGTAGTTGAGTCTAAATCATTATCCACTCATTCCAAAAGAGGAATAACATGGTTTATTTATTATATGACTTAAATTAAAATTAATTTGAGTTAAATTGTTTTAATTATGTTAGTTAGTTGACTATGATGACTTTCTAGTTGCATGTTTAATTTTACTATTAAATAAACTTCTTGCATGATTTTTAAATATTTACAGTAAGTTAAATTTAATTTATTTGGTATATTTTAATTTTTATTATTATATTTTTATTTAAATTTTTGGTATATGATTTATTTATTATATTTTTATATATAGAATTTTACTTGTATTGTAATTTATCTTATTATAAGCTAATTTTAGCTTTTTTTTATTATTAAGAATTACATAAAAAGGTAGTGTAGTGTATTAATTCAAAATGAGGATATTCTTGTATATTTTATCTCTAATATTATTTTAGGTATATATTATTTTATACCATCAAACATTTACTTTCAATTTTGAAGTTATTTAGGACATTTGTTTATCAATAATTTCACTCACAACACAACTAGTTAGATAACTAGTAATTTTAAGATAGTTTTGTTGATACATAGCTTAAATTATATAGAGAAACAAAGCTTATTTTCACTCGATATAGTCATTAAAACATTAATTTTTTATCATATCCATGTTCAATAAAAAAATTTAATGTTTTTCATATTATTTTTAGAAGATACAATGGTTTCAATGAATTATGCATCCATGAATATTTATGTTTTCAAAGGTGAAAATTTTAAGTATTAGAGAGATAAATTGAAGATAATTATTGTATGTAAATGAGTTTGAAATAATTTTATCCATGGTTAAACATAACATAAAAATTGGAACACCTTGACACTCTCATAAAAGAATAAAAAAGGATGAATAAAAGGGAGATGCACAAGCTTTCTTTTATATTCATAGTGCTATAGACCCAAAATTTTATCCAAGTATTGCATAATAAAAAAATTCAAACCCTTAAAATGAATTTTGAGAATTTGAGAATGTCATACTCTAGAGGATTTGGAGATTATTACATAAGGTTAAATTATTTAGTTCATAGAATGAGGTTTTATGGAGATACTATAAAATATAATGTTATAGTAAGAAATATTTTGATATCCTTAATATTAATATGGTTTAATATTTTGATCACTCTTGAAGAGTGTACATAGATGAAAACTATAAGTGTTGTTGAGTTAGTGTGTTCTCTTTTGTCTCATAAAGATAATATGAGATTATATGTAGGAGATATAGAACATGGTCTAAAATAAGCACCTAAAACCAAGGCAAGGGTTTCAAAAAATGAAATGACAAATCAAAATCAAAATCAATGGAGTTTATAAAACTCAAATTTAGAGGAAACATTTGAAACAAACTTAATAACTAAGAACAAAAAATAGTTTATGTTAGCAACCCAAGCTACACCCTACTAAAGTAGATTGCTTAGATCTACTTCAAACCTAGACTAACATTGGATTGGTCTACAGTCTATCAAATACTTGTATCTTAGATCAAACCTATAGATTATAAGGATATCTCCTCTGATGTATCAACTCTAAATTAGTTACTAAAGCCTACTTTAATTTGGGGGATAAAAGATTTATAAAGATAATTTAAAGGAAAAACCTATACTAGTGATCATGATACACCAAATGTAATCATTAATCCACTCAAATTTGTACTCATAAAAACACTAATGAACTAGAAATAGATTGAAACATTATATCCTAAGAAAAAATGTTTCATATGAAGGTGTGATGGATGACTATGACTTGGAGGTGAAGGATGAGAGGATTCTCTTGAAATACTTTCAACCAGATAAAACTTCAAGCATGATCATCAAACTTTTGACACCTCATACAACCTACATAAGATAATTAATTGGCATATAGGTGTGATAAGAACATGTTAAGGGAATATTTATACCACTTACACACAACTAAACTAGCATATACACACTATAATTCAATCATAGAGAATTATAAATAGTCTATTTTATTGATTCAAGAGGTTACAAAGTTCAATCTTGGCAGATTTTCCTCCTGCCCAAGAGAGGGATCCTAAAAAAAGGCCTAAAAGCCTCAATATATATAAAAAATTAATAGAGAGAATAATAAGTTGGAATAGAGGAGAGAATAAAAAGTCATAAATGACTATCAAAAATAGATTACTTTAGTTACAAATTGCTATAAATAATCCTCAAAACATCTCTCTATGTCTAGTGTTCTTACATACCCCTTAACTGAGCTTTTTGGAATTGAAAACAAGGTGATTGGCCATCATAGGTGTATAGTTACTCCTCTTTATTTTAACATAAGACTTAAGTCAAGATAAAATTAATCTTGTATTAATACCATGAAACATGCATCAATTTTCATTTTAGATTAGTTAACTCATATAAAGATCAGTTATTTAGAGTGATTTTCACTTAAGGTCAATCAACTCATTTATTGACACTTAAGACCAATTATGCATGTAATTCTCCACTTAAATAAAATATATGCATGTGGTTTTAAGATTAAGGTTTTTTTATGTGGTGTGATCACTCCACATTAACTCTCATCAATAGTATTCTATGTCATATTCCACTTCACTTGATTAACCAAGAAGGTTTACTAGGCCGTTAGGCCTAGTAGCCTAATTGCTTGCATTTCATGGATTGAGAATCCTTCATGAAACCTTTATAACATAAAAATATATTAATTTTGAGACATTAATCAATTCCTCACATTATTAAATAGGCCCTTCTAGGCTAGAAATAACTAAAACTTGGTCAAACTAGGTGATTAGGTCACCTTGTCCTTCGATCCTATAAACTAGCTAATTTGAATGTACTCCAAAGATAAATTCAAGTAATGGTAACATATGATTATTTTATGATGTAAAAAAGTTTCAATCTTCACTCTCCAATGATTTTCACTTTCTTAAAATACATTGTACCTCTTTTTTTCACTTTTTTCTCTCAAAATCATGTTTTATGCCATGTATGTTTACCATCTATATAAAAAAATGACATGGAAATGAAAATATAAGAGTGTAATAGATGATATAGGTTTTATTTAGGTTATTTCAATATTATTTGTTTTCTTTTATTCTAATTCTTCTCCATCAAGTCTATAGTAGGGTTTTGCAAGGGTTTTAGAGTGCTTAGGGCTCTTAATGATGATTCATAAAGACTAGACATTGAATGCCTAAACCAATGCCACAAAACATTATTTTTTTATGCCCTATACATCTCCAAAATTAATTATCCTCATATTAAAATTATTTATACCATGTTTATCATGTGAAGTTGCCTCTCTGGTAAGAAACAAGCTTTTTAGGTAGTGTTTGGTATCTTGAGGCCAAAATTATTAGTCATGCCACCTCCTCTATGACTCAAATTTAGTGCACACTTATTTTAGATCATAATTATGATGCTCATGAATATTATAATTTCATTAATGACCTTAATTTATCTCCTATTACCCTTTCTTAATGGCACTATTTAGTAATGTCAACAGACAAGCATACATGTATGCATAATTCTTTAGTATTTTGAATTTATGATGAGTTAGATGTATATTATATAGTGTATATGAATTTAATGATAATTATGAAGTATTTTGATCCATTTTATTATATTTATCTATCCATTCACTCTTTATTTACATGCACACACCCTTCTACTTGAATAACCAAACCTATCTACCTATGGAAATGATCACAAAGACCCATGTGGAAGGTTGTTGTATGGTTATTTAGGAAGTTTAAGAAATCGTATTACTTATAAAACTCATTAAATATGAAATTAATATTATAGGTGTAATCACTAAGAGGGGGGTGAATCAATGAGCCCAGATATTTCAATTTCAATTCCAATCCTTTCAAACTATTAAATAATCAGCATATATCATTCATTCAATGTATACACAAGATCAAACACACAACACATAATTCCTATGAGAAACCATCATGGGGAATAAAACCCACTCTCAAGTAAAACACATGGATTAATAGTCCTATAATATATTACAAAAAAGAGACTATTCAAGTCCTTTAGATAAGAAACCTTGATTAAGTCCTCTTGACCAAAGGCCTTTAGTGAAACACATATTTCATAAGGAGCAACTACCCCTAAGGAAGATCAAGTCCTTTAGACCCTCTTTTTAAGTGAATAACTCAACCTTAGAAATTATGTCTTCAAAATCTAATGATGTGTCTCTAACTTTCTAACCCCTGCATAAACTTCCTCTCTGTCTCATATAGGCCTTTCACATAGGCATGTCACAATCTCTCTCCTTTACTTAAAATGTATTCATATGCACACTCATAACTCTTCCCATATCCTCAAAATGAAATATCACTAATATGTCATCATAAATATGACTTAAAGGTCATACATTCAATCCTCAATTATTATTCACATAAATTTATCCATAGGGCACACTTGCTCTCCTTTTTCCTTTGCACAATCTTCTTACTCAAGCCTTTTCAGTCCCTCAAGTCTAGAAACCAACACATTTGGTTTCACTATTTATAGATAATTAATGAATTATCAAGTCCAAAATATTTCCTTATTGTCCAAAACACATTTATTTACCCTTAATGCATCTTACATGGGTCACACTTGAGCACAAATCTCTTTCAAAAAAGCCTAAGTCACTTTTTAGGTCCTATGATGACCCATTCACCTCTTTGACACTTCTTCAAGTAAAATAAGAACACAAGAACACTTTCCAACATATGTAACCATGACACATTATCCATTTGATATTATCAATTGATCACATTCATCTCTACTCACCTCTGTGTATGCTCAATTAACTCAAACAATGACCTTGCACATAGGAACACTATGAATGAACACACAATCAACTTATTAAGCATTGTTCATACTTAAGATAGATTGATCACACATTCATAATACACATAAATGGTCCTCATAGATTATACAAATATATAAATCATCATGAGACATCAAAACAACCTCAAAACAAGCTCAAACATCCTTCTTGGGTTACTTGTAAAATATATATGAAAACATAGTCAACTTTGAACCTTCATAACTTTGACTGTACACACTTCTAGATCTTAAACTTTATATTTCAAGATACACCTTTTATTATTCTACAAATTCACTTTTCACTACATGAGTAAATTTTACTCAGATCAATATATATGGCTCAAGAACCAAACACCAATCTTTCCTTTGTTAAACTTTAATATTTGAATTTAAATGGTCACAGTTAAAATTTGGTCACAATGTTATCATCTTGTGCCCTCACTACTTATATTAAACATAAACCATCAATATTATTTGAGATTTAACTCATAGTTCACCAATTCCTAAACATTAAACTTTGAATAGTTTACCTCATCTCGTGCAATCTTGTAATATTGACCAGACACGCTCCATCGATCTCTTCAAGATTGTCCTTGCTTTAACAATGCTAAACAACTATCACTTTGACCTCTTGACTTTAATGAACATCATTGATCTCAATTATTAAAAAAAAAATCTCACTATTGATCTTTATAATAATCTTAATGTTTATATTTTCTCAACATTAAGCATGAAACACTTGGCACCATCTTGTTGCATCCTGACATTTTGGAACAAACATGCTCCATCGATCCTTTTATAAGAAGCTTGATCTTTAACATCATTAACCAAGGAACAATTTGACCTATTTTAATTTCTACACACTATAGATATTTACTTTATGATCTCCTATAAACTATTATATCTCCATCTAGTTTTGATCTTTAACATCATGTAGAAATGACCAAGTATGGGGACCATTACTATCTGCCTGGAAGGCCAACTTCCTCAATAACTTTTATTGTGCTTAGATGCATGATCTAAAATTTGGACCATATGATATCCTAACATAGAAAAATCCAACCATGTTTCAAAATATCCTTGAATACTTCTCATACTTTATATATAACTCCATTAATCTACTCACTCATATTTCTTTCTGCCATAGAGCTAACTATGTTAAGAATAGCCTAGAAGGCTAACTTTGCACATGCATATATTTTGATGCACTTCATTTTATGACCTAAAATTTAGTGAATATCAACTGGGCACAAAATTAAACAAACCCATATGATCAAATTCTCATAAAACATCCACATGTGTGATATATTCCATCATGAAACTGCTTACTTGGCTCTTTCTTGCCTCATGCAAATTTGGCTAAGTATGGGAAAACACTATCAAACTACCTGGAAGCCCAACTTTGGACTTACATACATTTTGTCACACTTAGTTTCATGACCTAAAATTTATATCATAATATCTAGGAACAAATTTTATCATAGCCATATGACCAAATCCCCTTGACTCATCCACATGTGATAATGGTGATGTCATCAAACTACCTACTCAAATTTTTTGCCATTAGACCCAAACTATCTAGATGAAAACTATGGACTACCAAATGAATTCCACTTATGCACACAAGCTCTCCAGTCATTTTTTACCATTTATATGACCCATTACACAATCTCAAATCATCATACTCATCCCTAAACATCTCTAACCATGCCAAAATTGAAGATCAACCAAGCCTCCTTCAAGCATACTAGGATAATCACATTGCACACTTTGTCATTGTCACTTAGACCACCAAGACACTTCATCCACTCACCTAGAAACCTTCATGACATCACCATTAAATCATTTAAAACTCTCCAACAATCTCCCCTTTTGTCATTGATGTCAACACCCATCAATATACAGTTCACCTTTCTTCTCTCTCTTCAAGAACTCTCATTATATGAAATTTTTACCCCCTTTGACACAATGACAAAGTGGAAACAAACTAATATTAGGACCTAAAAATTATACCAATAGGAGAGAACCATCCTATAAATATTATACAAAATCCCCCTTACCTTGACCCTAACTCTTCTTGCCTTGAGAACTTCCTCTTGCTTTATGCCAACACTCACTTCAAACAAGCACAGTAACCAATGAATAAAGAACACAAAAAATTACTAAAATATAATGTAACTTACCAAGAAACATCTAAGAGGGACTCCCCCTAATATTTTGAGCAATTTTACCTCCTGATCATCTTTAAATCTCCACACACCATGAAGAACCACCATATAGGCTTACTAGCCTTCTCTCTCTCAAACCACCTCAAGGACCACCAATAGAACTTCATGCCACTCACCAAATAATAAAAATACACTAAACCAACCTAATAAATCACCTTTAAATAATATTACTTTTATATTTTGAATAAATTAAACAAAAACATCAAATTTTCATATTAGGCCTGTCTAGACTCCTTATAGCCCTACCTAGAACTTGCAAAGACCACAAATTTCATTAGGCACATCATCAAGACATAAAACTTCATATAAAGATAAAATTAATATTACCCCTCAATTACACCAATTTTAATCACATAAATCAACCTATTAATAAGCCTTAGTCTTCAAATCATAAGGCAAACCACTTTTTTATCATAGGTAAAAACCCTAGAATCTCAAAACAAATAGAGTCAACAAACCTTCTTCTAGTCAATTCCCATCTATAAAAGTTCTTTCAAACCTAGAGATAACCATTACACATTACACACTTCTAGACCAAAAATTGAGCCTCCATACCTTTGTGAGCATAGACTTCCTATAACCCATTTTAGGCCTACTTGCCCTTAAGCCAAAAACTAAGAAAAATTAGAGCACTCAAAAATCTTTAATTAGCACAAACATGATCATTAAGACACAAAAATACATAGAATTCATCACAAAGAAGTGTATAGACCTTTTTTAACATCAAAATCTTCTTGACACTACATCAATCTCATTATGCCACCTAGAAATACTCATTCTAACCCTGTATTATAGCTCCTTCATAAATCTCTAGAGCAAGTTCATGAACATGTTGATCCCCCTTAACCATTAAACTTATAAGATCAACACAAGTATATATACATATTGGCATTATTATCTTGATCACACAAACTTACTTCTCCATAAGAAATATCTCTTAGGAAGCATAGATAGAGATACCCTACTTCACAATGTCCTAGAATACTGTGAAACTAGGAGTTACCCACAACTCCTCATATTCCTTCTCCTCCTTGGTCATCTGATAATTTTCAAAATATTGAGACAACATAGATTTATGAAATACCTTTTCATCTATAGAATCTTCCTTGTAGCTTAAAACTCATCACTAGGTACTGACACTTAATGTTATTTGAATGATACTTACTCAATAATAGCAAGATGTTCACTTGGATCCATACACTCTTCAGAACTAGCCTTAACTAGTACCTTGGTCTTGTCCTTGAGCTTGGTCTTATTATTCTCAACATGAGCAGACAATGAGAGCCCTTGGCACTCTTCTCCTTCTATAACATTCTCCACTATATCAAATAAATTACTTGGTGCTAGAGTTTCATCATGATTCATACTTACCACCTTTGGTTTATATGAGATAACTTTCCTTCTTCCTTGAAATATAGGAGCCTAATTAAACCTATTCTAATTTTTATTCCTTTGCTTGAAGAATGTATCAATGTGACTTATCTATTCACAGTTGTATCAAACCATTCTTATTAAAGTGAACTAAACTTTCCTTAATTTAGATGGACAATGTTTTACAAAGTGTCCCATAATATGATAGTTGAAACACTCAACCTTGTTCACACCTTTTAACTAATGACCCCCATCATAATTCTATGAATATTAATTTCTAACGGGTCTTCTACATTATCTACCTCTATGAACAAACTTATTATAATTATAGTAGTAACCATTGAAATTTGTATACCTCATGGCATTTGGTTGTTTGATCTAATTTGTATTCATTCTACCAGCACCTTCATTCCTTGTCTAATGATTTCTCTTCAAAGGATGATCCACCTTTCTCTCATTTACATTCATGTCAACTTGAGAAGTAACTTTGGGATCTTCATTAAAACCCATCCAAATCTATCACTAGCTAACTTTTAACTCTTTATAAGATCATCTAGATTATTAGAAATGTTATCAAACTTGAAAAATGATTTCACCTTTCTTGTAGAATTCTCTAACTCATCTTTCAAAGACACAATCTCAAAATCATACCTTGAGCATTCTTCTTCTTTGGCTTTTAGACTTGCAGACGAAGATTCCAACTTAGAATTAAGAAACATGACAACACCTTCATGATCTCTAGAATCTTCAATAAATATTTCCTCATTCACACTAAATTACTCCTCATATTCTTTGAGTTTAGATTTCATCTTCTTATTGATCTTATTTTTAATCTTTAGTTCTTTAATAGCATTTGTCAATGTAGTCTTAGTCCACCTCATCCTTGTCATAATTTAAATCATTACAAGTAGACTTCTTTTGATATGATAAACTAACTTCCTCAACCATGAACAAATATTCATCTTCAGTAGGACCATCATCTTCATTATCATACTCTGAATCACTAACTTCATTCTCATTTGATGAGCTATAATCTTCTTTGGTATAGAGACTCTTTTTGTCCTTGAAGTACTTCTTGTTGTCAAACATTTTGAATCCCTTTTTGCTTTTATCATACTTGAATGATCTCTTACCATCATAATGACCTTGATCATGTTCTTTATCATCATCATTTTTAGACTTATGAGGGTACTTATTACCAAAATGTCTAACCTCTCCATAATTGAAGCATTTGATGGGTAGTTTACCTTTATACTTTCCTAAACCTATTTTCAATTTCCTTGAAATCAAAGCAATTAGTTCATCCTCATCTATATCATAAATGTCATCCTCCTTGGGTTTCTTACCTTGGAACTTATTTGTCTTCATTTTAGTCTTGAAAGTTGCTTCCTTCTTTGGTGGTACATCATCATTCTTCCTCTTCTCATAGGCAGTAAGGGTGCCATACAATTGATCCATATTTAATTAAGTAAGATCATGAATTTATTTTATAGTAGATACTTTTGGATTAAAATTTAGGGATATAAACCTTAATACCTTTTAAATTATATTAGCCTCTTCAAGGTTCTCTCCAAGACCTTTGATGATATTCACAATCTCATCAACTCTTTATAAAAGAGATGTCATAGAATCTTCCTCCTTCATTTTAAGACTCTCAAATTATCTTTAGTGAGTCTAAAACTTTGCCAAATTAACCTTTGAATATCCTTCATGAATGATCTAAAATCTGCCCTATATCTTTTTATCATATTTACAATGGATTACTTGGTGAACTCAGTCTCTGTAAGACCACAAGTAATGGCATTCATTGCCTTAGAATTATTCTCAAATAGTTTCTTGTTTGCAGCACTAGCTAGAGAAGTAGTAGGAGAAACATAACCATCCACAAGACATTTACATACATCAAACCTAAGGGACATAATATATGTCCTCATCCTAGCACTCTAAAATGCATGATTAAATCTATTGAACATCAGTGATTTCTTAGTAAAGAAACCTCCTTGATGATGAACCATATTGTACTTTGGATCACCTTCAAGATGTTAATCCTTTACCAAATGACATAATCTAATTCCAATTATTATAGGTACAATCATTGAGAAGGGGGTGAATCAGCGAGCCTAGATATTTCAATTTCAATTCCAATCCTTCAAATTATTAAAAAATCATCATATATAAACTTAAGTAACATTAACAAGTGAGATCATTTTATAGTTTATAGTGATTGGGTATCAAAGTAAATCTGCATGGCTTGCGTAAGGAAAGGAGAACCAAGGAAGCAGGAACCCAAAAATTGCGAAGAGTGGAGAGCGAAACAAGATGTTTGAAAAATCCTGCAGAGAGGGAAGGTTGTGAACTACATGGAAAGGCTCCATGGTTCAAAACCTCATATTACAATGGATTTTTTCAAAAACTAGATTGATGATAGGGTCACTCTACATGGCATCACAGTGAATCTAACAGAGGAATTTATAGCAGAGGTTACGGGGCTGCCTACAGAAGGAATAAAATTCTCCAAGTAGACTAGCATTTCAAATGAGGCCTTTTGCAAATTCCCTAAGACGGATGTTGAAGAGCAGAAGCTGGAAAAGAATGGGGATTTCTTTGAAATGGAACAAATTAAGGGCATTTGGAGGGATGTCATATGTTGTATTTGGGAGTACTTCATACTCTATGGAAGAAGCAAGAGAGTCCACAAATTCCACTTTGTATTCCTAAATCATTTCAGACACAAAGTAAGAATTTCCTTTCCCTTTTATCTGCGTTTCTCTTTGGTCCAAATTTTATTCACTCACAGGAAGAAGGAAACACATCCTATTCTACATGAAGGATTAATTCTGATAATTGAAGGCTATTTTAAGAACAAGGCCATGGTTATGAACCCTTATCTAGGGAAAAATAAGGATTCACAGAGTAACAAGAGTGAAATTGTTAAAGGGAAAGATAAAATCAAGTCCCCTAGTGTCAAGATTCAGAATGTTAATGAGGATACAGAGTGGGAGAGAACTGATAAGTCTGGGGAGGATAGCTTGGAGGAAGAGGGAGGAACAGAAAGTAGGAATTCAAGTTCCAATGATGAAGAAGAAGTTCAAGAGAAGAATGAGAAAGGAGTCAACATAGAGAAGTCTAAAAATAGTGAACATGACTCTAAGGAAAACCAGCAAGTGTTTGAGGATGATAAAGCCCTGGATGACCCTGTTTTGATAAATGAGAGGGAAAACATAGTTCAGGCTGACAACCAAGAAACAGACTTGGGAGTTCAAGCTGAAACTAAGGAGCAAAATCAAAGGGGAAGAGAGGACCACATTGAAGAAGGCGAGAACAGTCCTAATAAGAACATAAAAGAGTGAAGTGATAAAAGGTAGAATGATGGAAGGCACACACCTACGAGATGGGTTAATTGAAAAGTAGAGGCTATCCTCCAACTTGATTCATGGATGTTTAAGGAGATAATGGTTCTCAAAAGGAAAATGGAAATAATGGAAGACAACCAGAAGGCAGTTTGGAACAAAATCAATAACATGGAAAAATAGATGAGAGACATCCCCATCAAGCTCAAAGACTATGAGAATAACCTAAGGGAACTCATCAAGGAGAGCAGAATTAAAATGGAGGAAGTTACATCTAACATATGTGCTGCAGCTGTTAATATTGGAAAAAGAGCTAATGAGGAGATCAAATCCTTGGAGGGGCCTAGCAAGAGGATGAGACATAGCTCAAGAAAGAAAGCTATTCAAGAGGGAGCCATATCGGTGGCTACTGCCATTCAGGATACTACTGTGAAAGGTAAGGAAGTAGTGAAAATGATTTTGGAACTGGAAGAATAGCCTGGTTCTTCTAGTTGGTAGTGTTATCTGGTCCTGTTTCCTGGTTTTTTGTAATCTTTTGACTATGGTGTAGCCATGTCTATGTAAAACCTGTGTCATGATTTGTGGTCTTTCTGATGGTTTTAGGTCTATAAAAAACCTATTTTTATTACTTCTTTGTAGAAGGTTTTAGGTTTTTCCTGTGGTCGTATATGCTTCATCTTTCTATCTTTGTTTCAAGGTTTCAGGGTCCCTTCAAAACCTATTTTTACCTTAATCTAAAACATTAACAAGTGAGATCATTCATTCAATGCATACATAAGATCAAACACACAACACATAATTCCTATGGGAAACCCTTATGGGGATTAAAACCTAGTCTTAATCTTATAACACATAGACTTCTTGTCCTATAAGAGATTAGAAACAAGAGACTAGTTAAGTCCTTTATACTAGAAACCTTGATCAAGTCCTTCTGACCAAAGGCCTTTAGTGAAACACCTATTTCACAAGGAATAACTACCCCTAAATAATATCAAGTCCTCTAGAACCCCCTTTGAATTGAACATTTCAACCTTATAACTGATGTCTTTAAAACTTGATGATGGATCTCTAACTTTCTAACCCCTTCATAAACTTCCTCTCTATCTCATACATGCCTCTCACATAGGCATGTCACAATCTCTCTCCTTCTTTACTTAAATTGTCCTCATATGCACATTCAAACCTCTTCACATGTCCTTAAACTATAAGAGAACTAATATATCATTATAAACATGACATATAGATCATACACTCAGTCTTCAATCTACTCTAACATCAACCCATCCATAGGGCACACTTACTCTCTTTTTCCTTTGCATAGTCTTCTTACTCAAGCCTTTTCAATCTCTCAAGTCTAGAAACCAACACATTTGGTTTCACTATTTATAGAGAATTCATGAATTATCAAGTCCAAAATCTTTCCTTATCATCCATAACACATGGCTTCACCCTTAAGGCATCTTACATGGGTCACACTTAAGCATAAATCTTTTTCAAATAAGCCTAAGTCACTTTTTAGGTCCTATGATGACCCAATCACCTCTTTAACACTTCTTCAAGAAAAATAATAACACAAAAACACTTTCCAAAAAATTTACCCATGATACATTATCCCTTTAACATTCTTAAATTATCATATTCATCTCTACTCACCTTTGTATATGCTTAATTTACTCAAATAATGACCTTGTACATAGGAACACTATGAATAAACACATAGTCAACTTCTTAAGCATTGTTCATACTCAAAATAGATTAATGAAACCATAATAATGCACATATATGGTACTCATGGAATCTAAAACACTCATAAATATCTAATCATCATGATGTATTGAAACAACATCAAAACAAGCTCAAACATCCTTCTTGGGTTACTTAAAGAACATATATGAAAACATAGTCAACTTTGAACCTTCATAACTTTGACTTTACACACTTTCAGATCTTCAAATTTATATTTAAAAATGTGCCTTAGAGTCATATACAAATTTTATTTTTAATACATTAGTAAATTCTACTTAGATCAAAAGATATGTGTCAAAAACTAGACACTGGTCTTTCCTTTGTTAAATTCAAATATTTGAATTCAAACGATCATAGTTAAACTTCAGTCACAATGTTATCATCTCATGTCCTCATTGCTTAGATTAAACATACACCATAGATATTATTCTATATTTAATTTATATTTTACCAATTTCAAAATTTCAAACTTTGAATGGTTTACCTCAACTCGTGTAATCTCGTAATCTTGACCACACACACTCTATCAATCTCTTCGAGATTGTCCTTGCTTTAACAATGCTAGACAACTATCACTTTGACCTCTTGAATTTAATGTAAAATATTTATATCTATTATTAAGAATACCCACTCACCATTTATTTTTAGAATTATCTTGATATTTATCTCTACTTAACATTAAACATCGAACACTTGGCACCATCTCACTGCATCTTGACATTTTGGAATAAACATGCTCCATCAATCCTTTTGTAAGGAGTTTGATCTTTAAATTCATTAACCAATGAACAATTTAACCTATTTGAATCTCTATGCCGCATCATTTATATTTAGTTAATGATCACCTATGAACTATTGGATCTTCATTTAGTCATGATCTTTAACATCATGCAAAATGACTATGAGGACCATTGTTATCTGCCAAGAAGACCAATAACTTTAGACTACAATAGCTTTTGTTGCACTTAGATGCATGATCTAAAATTTTCACCATATGATCACCTCACATATTATAATCTAAACATGTGTAAAACTTCTCTTTAAAACTTCTCATGAATGTTATATAACTCCATTAATCTTCTCACTTAGATTTATTTCTGACATAGAGTCAACTATGTCAAGAATTACCTAGAAGACCAACTTTACACGTGCATATCTTTTAGTGAACTTTATTGCATGACCTAAAATTTAGTTAATATAAAATATAAATAAAAATAAACAAACCAATATGATCAAATTCTCTTGAAACATCCACATGTGTGAGAGATTCCATCATAAAACTACTTACTCAACTCTTTTTTGCCTCATGCAAATTTGGCTAAGTATGGGAAAACACTATCAAACTCCCTAAGAGCCCAACTTTGCAATTTCATATATTTTATTACACTTAGTTTCATGAATTAAAATTTATCACATAATATCTAGTCACAAATTTGATCATAACCATATGACCAAATCCTCTTGACTCATCCATATGTGGTAATGGTGACATCAGCAAACTACCTACTCAAATTTTCTACCACTAGACCTAAACTATCTAGATTAAAACTATGGACTACCATATTAATTCCATTTATAAATACAATGCTCAAATTACCATACTCATCCTTGAACATCTCTAACCATGCCAAAACTAAAAATCAACCAAGCATCCTTTAAGCATACTAGGATAAACACATTGCACACTTTGTCATTTTCACTTAGACTATAAAGTAACTTCATCTACTCACTTAAACACCTTCATTACATCATCATGACATCATTGACAACTCTCCAATAATTATCGCTCATTTCTTTGCTTGCAGGCTCAAACCAGCCTTATTTGGCCTAGTTCATATAGTAAAAGTCATACACGTTCTAACTAATAGGTTATGTAGATGCTTAGGAGATTTGAGAAGATACCTAACATAATTTAATGGTTTAAACACATCATTATAATTCACATTTATGCCTATTTCTTCTATTGGGAATCTCTTAGGGTTTTGCTAGGGTTTTAGGGGTCTGGAGTTCTTAGTAATAGTTCATAACATATGGACCCCTAGTCAAAAAAATATTACCATATATATAAAGTAAATTTACCCCTAACAACCATGATAATATAAATATCCCATTAAAAAAATCACTCAAGATGTGTATGTGATGAAGTAGTGCTTTTATGGCTATCTTGGACTATGTAAATAGAAAAGAAGGTTTAAAAGCCTAAAAATGACAAGTCTGATACATTTTATCCAATCCATCACCTCCTTCAAGTCTTTAAATTAACCTCCACCTCATTAATATGATTCTTAATTAAAATAAATCCCATGGATGATTTTAAAATGGTGGGAGGGTCTTATAAGGGCTTTAAGCCTATCTGCCTATTCTAGTCCTCAAGGGCATATTTATATGAACCTCAAAGTTTAATCCATCTCACAAAACACATGACTAAAAACCACCCCTCTATGCCTTAAAAACCCTCACATGAGGTTCAAAACCTTCCCTCATACCTGTAGCCCTTCAAAAGTATGTCTATCTCTATGTTGATTGTCAATAGACAAGCATAGGACTATGACAAAATAGTGGATTCTTCCATTATTTATTTAACTTCATTAATACTATAAATATATAAAACCACTCATGAACATCACTTGTACCAATTTTTATAGTTGTATCATACATGTAGAGGCCTCAACATTCATTTTTCTCAAAATTAACTAGTGGGTTTCCTATGTTTTCAATGTTTCAAAGGTTCATGATTGAGTTTGCTTCCTTTCATCTTGTCACTGTGTCTGATAATGTTAACAAGGACTTTTAGATAGTATAGGGATTATTTTCAATCATACTTAAACCCTTGTGAAGTTAGTTTTAAGCCTTCACAATCTGTTAAAACATGGAAATAATCATAGGTTTTGGGTGACCTAATTAGTGGATTGAATCTCTAGATTATAAGGGCTATCTTCCTTTGGTGTATCAATTAGGACCTTTTTTGTATGCTACAAACTACTAGGAAAAGAGAGAAAAACCTGAATGGAAATCCTATCTAATGATGGTGATACACCTATATTTTTTGTTGATCCACTCAATTAGAGCTCCTAAAACACTAATTTAGACAAGAAGGCTGAACTTTCAACTCTAATTGACCAATAAGCATAACTATTTCATGAAAATGTTTGATCTAGTAACTAAAACTTGAGGGGAATGAAATAATAGGCCTAATTGAAGGCATTAATCAACCACTTGCATCCACTAAAATTCTAGACAAAAAATACTTAAACACAGAGCTTGACCTGTATAATTTAACCAACTAGTAACTAGGTAAGAATCAAGACTTGACAAAGAAGAAAACTCTAACGCTTATGCAAATCAATGACATAAATACACTATACCAATAGCTAGAATCTAAAAAAAATAGTGCTTCTAGTAATCTAAAAAAATTTACAACTCAGTCTTTGGTAGAATTTTGTCTTGCCAAAAGAGGGATATAATTCAACGCTGAAAAGCCAACTTATATATAAAAATACACAATAGCCAAATAGGTTGGCATTAAAAATAGAGAGGAAGTCAACTCTCACATTAACTAAGTCCAATTTTTGTTATGCCAAGATAAAAAAAGCCTTCTAAATTTGCCTTTTATCTTGCATGAAAACTCCTTGGCATTGAAAATGGATGGTGGGCCTCTTTTGGACTAATTTATTCCATACATGGAAAGCTACACCAATCTCCAAATAAAGAACTCTGATTGAACTACTTGAAACAAGAGAACAATCTCCTCTACATGAAATCAATGCTAATGTTAAACATAGAATTTTGTTTAAACCTATGGAATATTGAAAGCTTTGGATTGCATGAAAACTAAGGAGAAGTGTGATCTTGACAATTAGTCAACTAAAGCTTTGACCAAATAAAAATAGCCTTTCACTATTAAGTTCCTCGAGCCTTTCATGTATTTGAGTCTCTATTCTAGAACCAAGAGAATTGTGCTTGTCTTGGACTAATTTGATTATTTTGTTTATTATTTGGTGTTCCTTTTGTTGCAGTCTCAGACTGTAGATCTTCCTATAGATGAAAAAAATTATATCTTTATTGGTCTTTGCATGTTCCTCCATGTACCCTTCAGCATTCATTTTCTAGTTTATTTGCTCTATTTATTCATGCAAACTTTTCTTGTCTGTTTATCTTAGGCTCCTCTTGGATTTTATTTCTTTCTATCTATTTCCTCAAACAAAAGTTTGAAGGATGTCTATTTTCAAGGGCTTTTCATTCATCCTTTCCTTCGGCTTATCTCCTTGTCCAAGTCTCCTGAAGGAATTCTTTCAGACAATTTATCTGAAGGAATTCCTTCATACTTTTATCCATGACCTTTCTTCTACCTCTTTACAAATGTCTTACCCTTGTTTTAAAACTTTTTAAGGAATTCCTTCATAAAATTGTTCACGTGTTTCTCTTTTTCTTATGAATAATTTATCTATAGGAATTATCTCAGGCTTTAGACAAGTGTCATTCCTGCACTTAGACAATTCTTTCAAATAAAAATTCTAAAGGAAATGTCCCTTTTGGACTTATTATAATTACCTTTGTTCTACAAAGTGCCCTTTAGGCTTGTTATAAATTGTCTCTTCTGAAGGGTAAGTAACCCTTAATCTTTTTTATTTTGAACTTTCTTAAAGGGAACATACCCTCTGGGATTCTTACAATGAACCTTCAAACTGTGCCTTTGAGCTTTCCCAAAGGGTACATACCCTTTAGAATTTTTGTAATGTACCTCTCAAAGGGCACATACCCTTTGGGATTCTTGTAATGGACCATTTCCTTTCCTTCAGACAAAATATCTAAAGGATTTGAACCTTTCTTTCCCACAAGATTTCTTTTGAAGGAATTCTTTCAAATAATTTGTTCGAAGGAATTCCTTTAGACTTTTTTCAAGTCATTTTCCTTTCTAACATGCCCTTTAGTATTATAAAAATGGTCCTTTAACATTCTGGTGATGAACTTTCCCAAAGGGTTAGTACACTTCAGGATTCTTGTAATGTCCCTTCAGACTTTGAAGACTGCCCCTCAAAATGTGCCTTTTGAACTTATTGCAAAAGTTAACATACCCTTTGGGTTTTCACAAAGGACCACTTTAGGAAAATTAGGTGAACTTTTCCAAAGGGCATATATCCTTTGGGTTTCTTGTCTTGGGTCCTTATTCAAAAGGAAAGTACACTTTGAAATAACTATAGAGTACCCTTCTCATATTTCCTTCAGACAAAAATCTAAATAAATTATGTCTTAAGCTTCTTCAAAGTATCCCCTTGAAATGGTCCTCTTCCCCTTCTTCAAAAGGCATGTTTAAGCAAATTTAAAAATGATAGAAGTTGTAATTTTGACATGTAGGGTCAAAATTGTCAACATTTTGGTGACCCAACTAAGAAGCATGCCTACTATGCTTAAGAACTTAGACCATAAATATGATATTGAACTCACAAAATAATGGTAAACTTGGTCCATAACTACAAATCTCCTTTGACCAAACATAAATTAACCTTCATCCTCCAAAATAGAAGGGAAACATAAAATGGGAAAGCTAACTAACAAAGCAAATGTGTAACAAGCACTTATTAGAACAAAATAGAATGAAACTATTGTGCATAAACAACACTTGAAGGAAAGCAAAACAACTAACTATGTACAAGGATTTTTTCTCTTTAATAGCAATGTTTTAGATGTATCCCATTGACTAGGATTAGAAGCTCCTGATCATCTAACTTTACAAGTTGGAAAGCATTGTTGGATTTTTAGCTAGAAACTATGTATGGGCCACTCCAAAGAGAATCAAACTTGGTGTGCCTTCCTATTTTATCTCTATCATCATCCTACTTAAGGACCAAATCTCCTTCCTTAAAACTTCATAAATAAGTTCCCTTGTCAAAATTTATCTTTACCTATGCTTGATGAATTTTCAAGGCTAACATGGACTAATTTCTTGTCTCTTCCAACTCCATAATCTTAGCATACCAAATCTCCATAGGCTCATTCTCCAACAACTCAAGTTGATGTATTAGTTTCAAAGTTGTAAATTCAAGAGAAATAGGTAATCTTGCTTGCTTACCATATACAAACTTGTATGGAGAGTTGGCTATTGATCTTTTGTAGGTGATCCTATCAGCTCATAGAGCTGAATTCAACTTGAGATGCCATGACCTCTGATTGTCTTCAATAGTCTTTCTTATGATCCTCAAAAGTTTTTTATTCATAAATTCAGCAAGGCCATTACCTTTTGTATAATAGTTTGATGAGGTGTTGAGGTAAATTCCATGTTGGACAGCCCATTGGTTGATCCTAGATCCCACAAAAGCCATTGCATTATCAGAAATAATAGTAGAAAGAACTCCAAATCTAGCAAGCAAACCTTCATAGAAATCAAGAACATTAGTTTTGTTTTCTTCTTTCAATTCTATTGCTTCTATCCAATGTGTGAAGTAATCTATAGCTATTAGAATCCATTTATTCCCTAAAATTGAAGGAGGATTAATGAGGCCAATAAAATCCAATCCCCATTGTACAAAGGATTGATCCACCACAATTGGTTGAAGAGTTAATGTTGCAAACTTTACTTTTCCTACAAACATAGCACATTGTTTGTACTTTATAACCCATGAATGGCAATCATCAAATATACTAGGCCAATAGTACCCACCTCTCATGATCTTAAGAGTTTTAGTTTTTTTATAAAAATGTCCATCATGGAATTTCTCAAGTAATCTCTGAGTTTGGCCTGGCTCTATACTTATTAGCAACATGCCATTAATATCTTTTTTGAACAAAACACAATCAACAAGAAAAAATGGAATTGATTTCAATATTAACTATCTTATCTTTGAGGCACTAAGATGAGAGGGATAAATACCATCTTGGAGATAACTTACCAAGTCATGAAACTAGTTGGAAGGTGAGGTATGACCAGCTACAACCTCTTCAACATTTGACACCAAAACAAGCTCATTAGCCTCTTGTAAGTCTTGTGTTAGATGCTCACACAATCATTTGCCTCTAACCAGCTTTGTGACCTTAATTTACACATCATATTTTGTTATCTTGGTTATCCAACCAGCTCTCTTCTCATTTATATCCTTTTTCAAAAGAAACTCTTTGATGCTTGGATGGGAAACCATTAGGTGTGTCTTATTTTTAGACAATAAATATCTAATTTTTTTAAGAGATATTATGACTAAAAGTACATGATTTTTAACAAAATAATATCTTGTTTCATACTCTTCCAAGCCTTGGTTGTAAAAATATATTGGATGCTCTAAGGACTCATGATTTTACTACATAAGAATGCCTAAAATGGTGTCCATGTTAGCATAATTGTGCAAAATGAAATATTTCATGAAATATGGATTTATAAGTGTAGGATCACTATCTATGGCCTTCTTAATATCCTCAAAACCTCTTATTCCTTCTTTTGACTAACTAAAGTTCTGATTTTTCTTTAGCATGGCTATAAGTGGCTTCACTAAAATGGCAAATTTTGAAATGTATCTCCTTATGAAGTTGATTTTCCCAAAGAAGCTTTACATAGCCTTTTTATGCTTAGGTAAGGAAAGTGAAAGAATGGATTCAATCCTTTTATAATCTATTCTTAAACCATGTTTTGAAACAACATGTCCAAGAAGCTTATCTTTACGAACTAAAAAAACACACTTTTTGGGATTTAGAGATATCTAAAATTACCTACACCTTTCAAACGCTTGTTTGAGATGAACCATGTGATCTTATGCATTCTTTTAAAACACTATTATATCATCCAAATAAACAATTACAAACCTATTAAGAAGGCCTTGGAATTCCATATCTATGGCTCTTTGAAATGTTGTTCCAGCATTACACAAACCGAATGGCATCTTTCTATATGTAAATGTCCCCCACTTAGTTGTGAAGGCTATCTTAAATTGGTCTTCTTATTTGAATAAAATCTGATTGTAGCCACTATATCCATCCAAAAAATCAAACCTATTTGAACCTACAACAAGCTATAAAATTTGTTCTATTGATGGCAATGGATAGTGATCTTTAAGTGAAGACCTGCTTAAATCATGGAAGTCAACACACAAATGAATCTCACCATTTTTCTTTCATACCAGAATAGAATTTGCCACCCAAGTTGAGTGCTTGATTAGAAAAATAATGGTTGATTCTATGAGCTAATGAATGTCATCTCCCATCAAAGGCTCAAGCTTTGGATTGATGGGCCTTTGTCTTTATCTCACTGGTTTAGTTTCCTCCTCTAACTCAATAGTGTGTTGAGCCAAAATTGGATCAAAACCTTTGAGATCATTATACTACCATGTAAATATATCAACAAAACTTGTGCATAACTCAATGAAAGATTTATTTTGTGATGGAGTGCATACCTTGCCTAATTTCAAAACCTTATAAGTTGCAATCTCTACATTGGCATAGTGATCTTCCTTTGTTGACAAGGATGACTTCTCTTTCCTTAACTCATCATCACCACTGAAAATGTTCTTAAGTGTGACCAATCCTTTGGGTAGCTTATTAATTTTTAATTACACAATATGATCGCCATACTATTGTAAGTACTATGACTAGTTTCTTAAAGAAAACTTAGCCTCTTTTTGCAATAATCTCATGATTTGATTGTCATCTTCAAAAACTTGCCAATTCTAATGATTATCTGGAAAAGTTCTTACAACCACCTTTATATGTGACTAATTTTTTTCATTTTTTACATCAACTAGGATACTAAATTCTGCCCCAACAATAACCAACCTATCAACATGTTTATTCTTATCTCTTGTTATTACCTTAATGTTAAAAGCTTTAAAATATTCAAGTAAATCCCAAATTCTATGCTTGTAATATTTAAGCAACAAATTTTTGCATACATTCAACCCTCTTACTTGGTGGACTACAAGCTCACTATCTCAAAAAACTTAAAAGGAATTGACTTTCATCTTCTTAGCCCATTACAAACCATGAACTAATACTTCATACTCAACAACATTATATGAATGGCCAAACTAAAATTTAATAGAAGAGAAATACCTTTATTTTATTGGAGAAAATAATATCATTCAAACTCTAGTTCCATACTTATTCCTTGATCTATCAAAGTACAATTGCCATAAACCTTCATTAGACTCATCTTTTTTGACCATAGCTGGAATTGGTGCATCATTATCATGAAGGAAATACACATCAAGACCTTCTTCCTCAATCAGATTATAAGGATCATGCTCATAAAAGGTAGAATCTCACTCATCAAGAAATAAATTTGGAACTCCATCCAAAGGTGATTACTTTTCTACATCACTAATTTCTAGCACATCATCTGAGATGATACAATTAGTATTCACAACACTTGGCATATATGGCTCCATATGAAAACATGAAATAGGCTCGAAATGAATTTTTACCATGGTAACATACCTAGTTATGAATAATAAATTCAAATCAGCTAATAAATATCCCCCAATCTTTGAGGTGAAATCCCTTGAAAGGCACATAACAAAGTAAGAAGGCAAGTCTACCAAAACATCCTATTGAATAGTAACATTGGGACATACGTGTACTGTCAATTTAATATATTCAATGATGCCTACCATATTTTTTGGTGACCCATCCAATTTTAATACCCCTTAAATATTTGGATCATACATAAGTCTAAGCTTGTCTGTAATCTATTTAGGCATGATTGTACTACTAGCTCCACTATCCACCATACAATTATGAACCAAAGTACCACCTACTATAAAAGAAAGGAAAAAAGGAGGAATTTTATTTGATTTTACCTTAGTTTAATCCACCTTTACCATCTTATTTTATTGTTTTACCTATTGTTGACGCAGTGGATTGCACCTGGGGTAAGACACCTAGCTCCCGCCCTTCCACACGCAACAATGGAAACTTCCCTCTCGCCTGTGGGACCGGTGAAGCTAGAGGGGAGAGTCTCTAGATAAGGGCTAGCTCCCTCTGATGTATCTTTTGGGCCCTATTTTCTCCTACTACTAATAAACAAATGTAAAAAATGGGGGGTGAAAAGGGAGATAGAGATGCTGAAAATAGAACCTAAGCCTAGAAATGAAAAGGTGATACACCAGAAAGTTGACCCACCCACCCTAAACATACACTTTTCACCAAGAAGAAATGCCCATACACTTCATCTAACATGGGAAACTCTTCTATTTTAGTGATTCATGGGTCTGTAGAGATATAGGGAGGAAGGAACTAGCGAAGGTGTTCTGAGACACACTTTGACAGCCTATTCACATGCGCCTATATTCTTGTTGTAGACACTTCTAGCAGACCTGCAGAAAAGAGACTTCACAATGCACTAGACATGTTGTAATCGATCTATGAAAATCATGAAAGGTAATGACTTAACACAAAAGAAGAACACAGACATATACTTTAAAGTGAAAGTCTAGATAGAGGTAAAAATGTTAAGTCCTAATTCAAGGTAAAATCTGGTAGAGCTCTGCCTTACAAGCCCCAAGAGATTTTTGGGCATAGTTTTGCCTTAAGGCTAAGAGAATGGATCCTCTCTCAAAAGAGAAGCTTACAATATATATAAGAAGAAAGGGGGCCTTTTGGCACCCCTATTACAAGCGACCCATGTGCACTCTAGGCATTGGGAAGAGGAAAGCCGCTCAAAGGTAATGTTGTGTCGGCCCCTTGCTTCAAGGTGAAATTATGGGCCGCTCATTTTTATGCAAAATATTACTCCTTTAAGGCATTTCATAGCTTGCCTACTCATTAATTCAGAATGGGGAAAGATGAGTTGCACCATTCATCACTTGTTTGCACCTCTTGGTAATCAATTGGTGGACACTATTTTAATTGCAGATATAACTCACCTCCTTTTTACCACCTGGGCTGCCTTCTTAGTTTCTACTCCATCTCTCAGGTTACCTCTACTAGTTCTTTGGCTCTCTAGACTTTAGTCTTTGAATTCCTTTGAGTTCACATCATTTGTTTTGAAAACTAATGGTTATTCATTCCTGCAAAGTTGACATCTATGTGCCCATAATTTTGACACTCATAAGGCACCTTGAAACATGAATGCAGCCACTTATCATGCTCTATTGAGTTAAAATGGGACACATGAAAACATTTTTTTAGCTTGATATGTCTCTTGAGGGCTCCATGGAAGGTGACACTTGGCGCGCTCCACTTACTCCTTTCCTCAATGATTCCTCTACTATAAATTTTGACGTTTGCATGCCCATCGCTTTGAAACTCATAAGGCACTTTGAAATGTGGATGCTAATGCATGGTGGCTTCCACTAAGTTTATGATGGGACACATGGTAGTATCTACTAGCTTGTAAAAACTTTCTAGCTACCCTTAGAAATATTTGGGACTCACTTGATTCTCATAGACAGTGACACTTGGTGCACCCTGCATAGCCTTTACCCGCTAATGAAATAAAATGAAGAACTACAGATGTTGACACTTGGAAAATTTCACTTGAATGGTTTGATTTGTGTCTGACTACCTTTTGAAAGGGCACTTATCCTTTAGCTTTTTGGGATGCTCCTTTGAACCACCTGATTGAACTAAGCCATTAAACCGATCGATTAAACCAAAAATGGTTCAACAGTTCAATGATTCAACACTGTGCACCACTCCTTTATTAAAACAAGCCTTTAAACCTACCACTTGAACCAAGTGTTTGAACCATTCCTTGGAAACCAACCACTTGAACCCAAAATGGTTCAACGGTTTAATGGTTCAATGGTTCAACACTTTGTTTGCTTTGTTTTCTATTGAACCAAGGCATTGAACCAAAGCGATGAACCAAGCGATTGAACCAAAGCATTGAAATTTTTTTATGAACTTTACTATTGAACCAAAAAATGTTGAACCAATGCATTGAACCAAGCCAATGAACCGACTGAGTGAACTGAGTAATTGAACCATCTGATTGAATTGAAGCATTGAACCAACTGATGAACTTGTCGATTGAACCAAGGCTTTGAACTGAAGCATTAAACTTGTAGTTGAACCAAAGCGTTGAACATAAGTGTTGAACCAAGGCATTAAACCAAAGAATTGAACTAGTTCAATGGTTCAACAGTTCAAAGATGCCAAATTTCCTTGTGAATTTCTTCAAACAAGAGTCTAAAGAAGCTTTGTAAAACTTTTCACTCTTTAAACTGGTTCCTCATCTAAAAGACTACACCTGTAGAGTTCATAGAAACTGTGAAACTTGTGCCAAATCAAAAATATACTAGCTTGAAATAGCAGGAAAAGGAGGGGGACCAATTTTTGGCCTATTGGGCAAAAAATGGTCAACAAATTGGTGACTCCCAAGGGAAGCATGCCTCTTATGCTTAGAGACCAGTTGCCTTGTAGTCCATTGGGCACAGAGTTAGATGCAGCTTGAACAAAGTTAGCAATATCCCTAAAGATCCAAGAATCAAACATGAAGCTTTTTACTCCAGACATAAGGGAAAGCGCACACAAGACTAAAAAACTACTTGTGCAAACTGCACTTAGGGAAAGTAGGAAAAGAAACTGAAAGCAAACTACTATATATAACTAACCAGATACATCTACTTCCCTCCTGGATTAGAGGGAAAACTTCTTAAGTCCCCTTCGTGGCAAGGAGACTTATGGTTCCAGACAAGTGGCTAAATAAAAAGGAGACTTGGTGACCCGCTCCTCTTGCCTGTCGCCTGGATTGGCTTGTATCTGAGCAAATTAGATTCAAACATGATTCCAACATATGCATACTCTATTTATTCTTGGAAGCTTGTCTCCTATTGGTTATTTATGTTGGTGTATCTCATCAAGAAATCAATCACTGATAGCTCATCACCATAAGCCCCTTGATATGCATCATTGATTGGCTTGTCCCCTTTTGCCTCATGCTCGGGTTCCATGGTATGATCATCCTCCTTGATGGATTCAAATAAAATATCTTCAGATTCACCAACCTCTTAAAAGGACAAATCTAAAATCCTATAGCCCCTTTGCATACTTATTTGAGTCCCAATGCTACCCTCTCCACTCTTATCCAGCTCATAACCTCCTTGAAGAATAGTGCAACCTACCCCAATGACTTCAAATGAATCATTCAAAATATGAACAAGACATTTTCCATGATCTTCCATGACATCTAAGGTGATCTCCTCTTCATCTACACTCATGAAGTCTCCCTGATCAGACATGAGCTGAGCATACTCCTCTTCACTTGCTTCTTCCAAGATAGGTTCCTCCTTGAGAAGGGGGAAAATGGAAGGCTGATGGATGAACTCATGTGGAAGAGGAGGTAGTCCCTGAGCTAAAATCAAATGATTCTCCTCTTTCCATCTAGTGAGCACTTCATCTATATCAGGCATGGCCTGATAGCTTTCTTGGAGGTGTGTGGATAGGGTGTTTTTAGACATAGAATCTGCTATTTGGTCTGAAATGCCCACCACTCGCTAGCTGAGGAAACTTGCTCTGGACTCCAACTCTACAATCTACATATCTATATCTTCCTGAAAGAGCCTCTCCTAGAGGTCACAATCATCATCGAGAGTAGGAGTAGCCTCATCTTCTTCAAGTTTTTAAGAAAACCCTTTCTCCTCCTCTTCCTTTCTGCCCCAAGATTCCACTATTTACTTCCAACTCATGACCTTGGGATTGGAATTTTCCCCTTGTGAACAAGGAGTAACTTTATCCTCTTCAAGGTCCTGAGCTAGTTCATGGTGTTCCTTCTTCTATCTTGGAATTTGGAGATCATGTTGAAATACTTGAGGAGGTTGGGGAAGATTTGGGAGGGTCTACTCATGTACTAGAAGAGCTGTCTGAAAAGAGGCGTGTTGAAAAGCTAAGCATATGGGATTAAAGGCAAGATTGATTGATGCATTGGATGAGCCAAAATGAGCAAGTGCCATCTAATAGAAAGGATTTGGCACACAAGAGGAAGTTTTCTCTAGAAAAGGAGGGGGCACACAAGTCTTGTCAAAATTAGGTTGGGAAAAGGAAACAGGGGATCCTTTTAAAACCTCATGAGGAAAAGGGGGTAGACCTTGGAGCAAAATCACTTGATTTTCATCTCTCCACTTTACCAACACTTCATCAATATTAAAATCAGCTTGAGGATTGGTAGAAGGGGTATCTTTTAGCATCAGCTCCTCTACAAGGTCTGAAAGCTCCATCTCTCTTTCTCTAAGCAATCTCATCTTAGCTACCAATTCCTCAATCTGCTTGCCTAGATTATCCTCATTTTGTACCTCACACTCTTAGACAATGTCTTTCTCCTCCTTGCTGCTTTGTGACTCAATCACTTTATTCTAGCTCAAGATATTAGGACCAGGCATCTCCTTTTGGGGTGATGGGGCCACAATGTGAGAGGGTAGTGAGGGTTTGGATTCCATTTCCCTTGCTACCAAAATAGACTACTACATTTGAAGATTTGCCAATTTGATCTGTCTATCAAGATTAGCCTTAAACACAAGATTTACTATTTTAAAACTCTCCTCAACATGATTGGGGAAAGGACAGGCTTGACTTGGCTCATAAGTAGGGGTTGTGTATGATTGATATGATACTTGGGGCAGCAGATATGTAGGTTGATAGACTTGGTAAGGTTGCCTCTCATGAATACTCAGCTTCTCTTCCAAAGATGAAATCAAACCACTCACATCCAATGTATCACTTGTAAGCCTTCACCAATTGGCTCTTTCAAGGGGATCCCATTCACTCTTAACCTGATCTAGTGCATTTCTCACTTGATGGATGACATGATCAGGGAATTCTTGGCCACATCCCCTTCTGGTGTCAAGATCTATTACATACTTTTTGTAGCCTAGCAGTGCTCAATTGAAAGTCGAAATGGGTTGAGTAGGAGAAATGACACATTGAGAATACTAGGCATAAGGTTGATATAGCTCATGACAGGGTTGAGACTGGTCATATTAGACCTAATAAGGATCAACATAAGGCTGGTAAGGATCATATCCAGGTTGGCCAAGGAAAACAAAGTCCATGGCTTTGAACGATGGAATTATACATACCAAATTACTATTTCTTGATGGCACCAGAACTGCTTAACTAGTTGATTTAACTCAGAGTTGCCATTGGTGTTGATGCAAAAGCCTCCAAAGGTTGGTTGGTTGAAGAACACACCAAAAATTCTTCAACTCTTTGGACAAAACTTGTCCTAGTTGGTCCCACTGGGTGTGCCAAAAACTATTGATGCAGTGGATTGCACTCGGGGCAGGATTCCTAACTCCCGCCCTTCCACACGCAACAATGGAAACTCCCCTCTTGCCTGTGGGACCAATGAAGCTAGAGGGGAGATTCTCTAGATAAGGGCTAGCTCCATCTGATGTATCTTTTAGGCCCTAGTTTATCCTAATTCTAACAAACAAATGTAAAAAAGTGGGGGGTGAAAAGGGAGAGAGAGATGCTGAAAACAAAACCTAAGCCTAAAAATGAAAAGTTGATACACCAAAAAGTTGACCCACCCAGCCCGAACATACACTTTTCACCAAGAAGAAATTCCCATACACTTCATCTAACATGGGAAACTCTTCTATTTCAGTGAGTTAGGGGTCTATAGAGATACAGGGAGGAAGGAACTAGCAAAGGTGTTCTGAGACACACTTTGACAACGTATTCACATGTGCCTATATTCTTGCTATAGACACTTCTGGCAGACCTACAGAAAATAGAATTCATAATGTACTGGACATGTTGTAATCGATCTATGAAAAGCATGAAATACAATGACTTAACACAAAAGAAGAACACAGACATATACTTTAAAGTGCAAGTCCAGATAGACGTAAAAATGTTAAGTCCTGATTCAAGGTAAAATCTGGCAGAGCTCTGCCTTATAAGCCTTGAGAGATTTTTGGGTAGAGTTTTGCCTCAAGGCTAACAAAATGGATCCTCTCTCAAAAGAGAAGCTTACAATATATATAGGAAGAAAGGGGGCCTTTTGGCAACCCTATTACAAGCGACCCATATGTGCTTTGGGCATTGGGAATAGGAAATCCGCTCAAAGGTAATGCTGTGTCAGCCCCTTGCTTCAAGGTGAAATTATGGGTCGCCTATTTGTCTATAAAAGATTGCTCCTTTAAGACATTTTATGGCTTGCCTGATCATTAATGCAAAATGGGGAAAGATGAGTTGTGTCGTTCATTGCATATTCACACCTCTTGGTAATCAATTAGCAGGCACTATTTCAACTGTAGATATAACTCACCTCCTTTTTACCACATGGGCTGCCTTCTCAGTTTCTACTCCTTCATCTCTTGGGTTACCTCTACTATTTCTTGGCTCTCTAGACTTTAGTCTTTGAATTCCTTTGGGTTCATGCCATTTGTTTGAAAACTAATGGTTATTTATTCCTACAAATTTGACATCTGTGTGCCCATCATTTTGAAACTCATAAGGCACCTTGGAATGCAGATGTAGCCACTTTTCATGCTCTGTTGAGTTAGAACGGGACACATGGTAGCATCTGTTTAGCTTGAGATGTCTCTTAAGGGCTCTACAGAAGGTGACACTTGGCATACTCTACTTACTCCTTTCCTCAATGATTCTTCTACTACAAAGTTTGACATCTACACAATCATCTCTTTGAAACTCATAAGGCACTTTGAAACGTGGATGCTGACGCGTGGCAACTTCTACTGAGTTTATGATGGGACATGTGGTAGTATCTGCTATCTTGTAAAAAAATTCTAGCTACCCTTAGAAATATTTGGGACACACTTGATTCTCACGGATAGTGACACTTGGTGCACCCCGCATAGCCTTTACCTGCTAATGAAATAAAATGAACTACAGATGTTGATACTTGGCAGCTTCCACTTGAATGGTTCAGTTTGTGTTTGACTACCTTCTAAAAGGGCACTTGTCCTTTAGATTTTTTAGATGCTCCTTTGAACTGCCCGATTGAACTAAGCTATTGAACTGACCGATTGAACCAAAAATGGTTCAATAGTTCAATGGTTCAATGGTTCAACACTGTGCACCACTCCTTTGTTAAACAAAGCCTTTGAACCTACCACTTGAACCAAGTGTTTGAACCATTCCTTTGAACTAACTGATTGAACCCAAAATGGTTTAATGGTTTAATGTTTCAATGGTTCAACACTTCATTTGCTTCATTTTTTGTTGAACCCAAGCGATTGAACCAAAGCGTTGAAATTTGCCGATGAACTTTAATATTGAACCAAAAAATGTTGAACCAATGCATTGAACCAAGCTGATGAACTGACTGAGTGAACCAAGTGATTAAACCATCCAATTAAACTGAAGCATTGAACCAAGCGATGAACTTGTTGATTGAACCAAGGCTTTGAATCGAAGCATTGAACTTGCAGTTAAACCAAAGCATTTAACCTAATCATTGAACCAAGGCATTGAACCAAAGCATTGAATCAATTCAATGGTTTAACGGTTTAAAGATGACAACTTTCCTTGTGAATTTCTTCAGACAAGAGTCTGAAGAAGCTTTGTAAAACTTTGCACTCTTTGAACTAGTTCCTCATCTGAAAGACTACACTTGCAGAGTTCATTAAAACTATAAAACTCATGCCAAATAAAAAATATACTGGCTCAAAATAGTAGGAAAAGTAAGGGGACCAATTTTTGGCCTATTGGGAAAAAAAGGTCAACACCTATTGCTTCATTGGTTGATCTGAATTAGCCAAGACAACCCCTTCTTTCTCAACTAGTTTTGGAGATAATTCAATAGTTGAAAGCTTTTGGATGAGCTTATCCTTTTGTCCTAGAATGGAAAGAGAATCCCACATGATAATCCTGATGTTAGAATTCTTCATCTAATCCACTATATTGAAATGAGATCCACTAACCTTTGGTTGTACTTTCTGAAGCACTAGTTATTCATGAACTAGAGGTAGTTGATGAACCTTACTAACCTCTATATTCTAATTTTTCTATGTTTTATGAATATCAAGTTGCTCTTTTATAATCTTAAAAACAACCCTAGGAGTAATTAAAGCATTTGTCACCTCTTAAGCCTCTTCAATAGCTCTTCTTTTAGCTCTAGTTATAGCTATAACTTGACCACTTGATTTGCTAGTTTCAACACTTTGGGTAAAAGCAACATGATCATCTACTTGCCAATTTACATTAAAGGCATTAGGATACCCTTAAAATATATGAGTCTCTCTTTGTGATGCAAAAATTTTATCTTGGTACTGACCTCCTTGAAAATAAAAATCTTCTTGTGTCATTTGTGGCATAGTGACATTCTGTGATACCAAGGCTTGGTTTTGAGCATCATTGAGATTTGAGGGCTGCCAACTTGAATATTACATCATTTTGTTTTGAGGTGGGGTGGGAATAATGGCCTTTGATGTGGAAGGAACATTAGGATCAAGAGTAACATATGGCATAGCTGGATTTATGGCTCCTTGTGCTTGATATGGTGGTATATTCTCTCTAAAACCTTGATAAGGAGGCTTTTGATCTTTGAAGGGATGATAGATGTTCTAATTTTATTTTTTATAAGGCCTATTAGACTAAAATTATTACCTCTTGATCTATACTATTTCATTCCCAAATGACTATATCAAACTTTTAAACTCTCCTATCCTACTAGTTCAATTAGTAGGGGTTATAATTTGAGCTTGAGGTGGTGGAATAAGAGCCAAGGATGGAACTTGAAGAACTTGAAGGGATAGTTTATAAATTATTTTTATAAATATAGGCATTAGAGGTCTTGGAGAAATCTTACCAGCTTGTATCAAACTATTTCTTCCCTTATTATAATGTCATAAGCCCCTGGTAAGGTAGTACCACCCATTGACTGTATCATCACATTAATGTTAGAATTAAGTGCTTTAAAATAGTAAAAAAATGCATATTCAAAGGATGGCCTTATCAACATAGGTATTCTAGTCCATGTCTTTTGAAATCTGAGGTTAAAATCAAACATGAACTCATGAGGAGCCCTTGTTATGGTGGATAATTACTCAATGAAAGATAGGTGATCAGATTTTTCCTCAAATTACTTGACTGAGGTTGCACCTAATTCATCATAGGTAGAGATGGAATTAAGTGGAAATTTTCTATACCACTGCAATACTTTTCCTTTGAAGGAGGTAGCCAACAATCTAATAGCAACAATATCCTGAACCACATTATGGACTAAACAAAGATTATCAACATCTTAGATATTCTCAATAAGGGTTATTTGATTTTATCCTAAGAAAAAAGGGATAATATTAAGGGTAGACATTTGAATGTCATCAAACTAGGCTAAATTCAGTGGACTACCTCTATTGAGTGGAGAAAACACTTGATTTTTGAGGGCCATTTGGGTAGTGGGGGTTGTAGTGCCTAGAACAATAGGTTGACTAGGAGGCAAATACTATTTTTGAGGATATGGTTTTGCCCTCCTAAATCTTAATATTTTGTATGATAAAAATTCAAAAGGATTACCCTTGGTTGCTAAATTTATGATAACCTTTGGCATGAATGAATTGCCTAAAAGATGTTATGAACTCTACCACTAGATATCTTCTTTTGCTACAAAATTTCTTTAGATATGCTAATAATTTCTTTGTGGTCCCACTGGGCATGCCAAAAACTATTGTCAATCAGACTTGCACCCTTGTGAAGGTAGTTTTAGGCCTTCACAATCTACTAAAACATGGAAACAATCCTAGGTTATGGGTGACCTAATCAGTGGATTGAATCTCTATATTATAAGGGCTAGCTCCCTTTGGTGTATCAATTAGGACCTTTGCTCTATGCTACAAACTAGTAAGGAAAGAGAGAAAAACTTGGATGAAAATTCTATCTAATGATGGTGATACACCTATATTTTTTATTGGTCCACTCAATTAACGATCCTAAAAAATTGATTTAGATAAGAAGGCCAAACTTTCAACTCTAATTGACCAATATGCATAAATATTTCATAAAAAGGTTTGATCTAGTAACTAAAACTTGAGGGAAATGAAAGAATATTCTTGATTGAAGGCATTAATCATCCACTAAAATTCTAGCCAAAGATAATTTAACACAGATCATGACCTACATAATTTGACTAGGTAGTAACTAGGTAAAAGTCAAGACTTGACAAGGAAGAAAACTCTATCACTTACATAAATCAATGACATAAATACACTATACCAGCAGCTAGAATCTAAAAATAATAGTCCTATTAATCTAGAAATGGTTACAACTCAATTTTTGGAAAAGTTGTCTTGCCAAAAGAGGGATATAATTTAAGGATAAAAAGCCAACTTATATAGAAAAATACACAAAAGCCAAAGAGGTTGGCATTGAAAATAGAGAGGAAGTCAACTCTCACATTAACCAAGTATACTTTTTGTTATGCCAAGATAATAAATCTTTTTAAATTTTTCTTTTATCTAGCATGAAAACTCCTTGGTGTTGAAAATGGATAGTAGGCCTATTTTGGACTAATTTGTTCCATACATGGAAAGCTACGCCAATCTCTAAATAAAGAACTCTGCTTAAACTACTTGAAACAAGAGAATAATCTCCTTTGCATGAAATCAATGCTAATGCTAAACTTAGAATTCCATTTGAACTGATAGAACATTAAAAGCTTTAGATTGCATAAAAACTAAGGAGAAGCATGATCTCAATAAATAGTCAACTGAAGCTTTGACCAACTGAAAATAGCCTTTCATTGTTAAGTTCTTTGAGCCTTTCATGCATTAGAGTCTCTATTCTAGAACTGAAAGAGTCATGCATGTTTTGGATTGATTTGATTATTTTGTTTATTATTTGGCATTTATTTTGTTGTAGTCTCATACTATAGATATTCCTATAGAAAGAAAAAATGGTATCTTTATTGGTCTTTACATGTTCCTACATGTACCCTTCGACATTAATTTTTTGGTTTATTTGCTCTGTTTGTTCCTATGGACTTTTCCTCTATCTATTTGTCTTGGGATCCTCTTGGATTTTCTTTATTTCTATCTATTTCCTTGGATAAAAGTCCAAAAGAATTCTATTTCCATGAGATTTTTGTTCATCCTTTCCTTCAACTTATCTCCTTATCCAAGTCTTCTAAAGGAATTCTTTCAAACAATTTGTCTAAAGGAATTTCTTTATACTTTTGTCCATGACCTTTCTTCTTCCCCTTTGAAAATATCTTACCCTTGTTTTAAAACTTCCAAAGGAATTCCTTTAGACAATTATTCACGTATTTCTCTTCCTTTGGACAATTATTCGCGTATTTCTCTTTTTTTTGTGGATAATTTATCTATGGGAATCATCTTAGGCTTTAGATAAGTGTCATTCCTACTCTTAAACAGTTATTTTGGACAAAAATTCCAAAGGAAATGTCCCTTTTAGGCTTCTTGTAATTGCCTTTGTTCTATGAAGTGCCCTTTGGGCTTGTTGTAAATGGTCTCTTCCAAAGGGTAAGTAACCCTTCGGCTTTTTTTTTTTTTGAACTTCCTTGAAGGGCACATACCCTTCAAAATTCTTGCAATGAACCTTCAAATTGTGCCTTTGAGCTTTCCCAAAGGGTACATACCCTTTGAAATTTTTGTAATGTACCTTCGGGAAGGGCACATGCCCTTTGAGATTCTTGTAATGGACCATTTCCTTTCCTTCAAAAAAAATGTCTGAAGGATATTAACCTTTCTTTCCTGCAAGATTTATTTTGAAGGAATTATTTTGGATAGTTTATCTGAAGGAATTCCTTCAAACTTTTGTAAAGTCCTTTTCCTTTTTGACATGCCCTTAGGGCTTATAAAAATGGTCCTTCGGCATTCTTATGATGAAATTTCCCAAAGGGTTGGTACCCTTCAAGATTCTTCTAATGTCCCTCTATAATTTAAATACTATCCCTCAAGATGTGCCTTTTGGACTTATTGTAAATATCAACATACCCTTTAGGTTTTCATAAAGGACCACTTTGGGAAAATGAGGTGAACTTTCTCAAAGGACAAATACCCTTCAGGTTTCTTGTTTTGGGTCCTTATTAAAAAGGAAAGTACACTTCAAAACAACTATAGATTACCCTCATTCTCATATTTCCTTTGAACAAAAATTTCAAAGAAATTATGTCTTAAGCTTCTTCAAAGTATTACCTCAAAATGGTCCTCTTCCCCTTCTTCAAAAGGCATGCTTAAGTAAAGTTCTAAATGATAGAGGTTGTAATTTTGACCTATAGGGTTAAAATTGTCAACATGGACCTTATTTCAATATTTTTTATCATTCATTAATCAAAATCATTATTATGCACCCTATCAAACACCATGTCTCTTTAAAAAACCTCAATGTGATTGCCTCTATCATATTGTTGTAGGTGATTATTAGGAGAAATGGAAGTGTTTGGTATCCATTCCACCATGACATAATAATTTTTATACCTCCAAAGTCATTTGGAACCTTTTTATCACCTCTTTCTTTGGTATATTTTCTCTTCAAGAGTGTTCGTAGACTCACAAACTTGATTCTATACACAAGCTTGTGTACTATATTTTCATGAGTTGGTAGTAGAGGACATATAATCTTAGTAAAGGCATAAATACATAAATTAACCAATTAAATGTAGAGTTAAATTCACATTCTTCCTTCTTGAATTAATGTATCTTGAATTTCACCTTTAGGGTATGTGGACAGGTCAATATAATTAACCCTAGCATTGGTTGTGCATGGTCATTTCAAATATGACCTTAGAGTGAAACTTTCTTAGAGAAATAATATTCATACCCTAACCTTATTCACATCTTAATTTTCATTATGAATCCTCATTTAACCATGGAACTTTTCCATAAACTACTATGCTTCAATCCTCTTTACAACTTGGAGATAGGCTTGTGTTCAAAAGGTTGTAAATGATGGTTCATGAGGTGAATGACTATGTTATCTTGTAATTTGAACCTCATATTTTGTTGTTCCCAACCATATTAAGTGATTTTCAAACATGTGAAAAAAACCCATTTAACTTCAAGGCATAACAACACCTTTCTTGTAATTTTGATCTGGGTGAAGGGTTGGAATACATCAAAAACCTTCTAACCCTATTGTAGGTGGAGATTATTATGAAAACATGACCTATTCTAAGTTTGATCCATACTAATGGTTTAAACTGATCTAAGTCTCATATCCATCACCTTGAAACACTATCTTTTCTAACTCATTACCCTAACTCTTGAACATAGACCTTTTCTTCATCATAAACTTGGTTGTGTATAAGAATTTGATCTTTGTATGGACTGAGCATAGTTTAGGTTTTGAGACAACATCAAAAAACCTATTATAATTTAAATCTAATTCTCTCACCTTTCATTTAATTTATTTATTATCTAAACTCTCTCCTTAGAGTATTGAATTGATCTAACTTTGCATACTTGATCTCACCTCTTTCTTAGCATGGATATAGGTGCAAGTTATGATGTTGCTTATACGAACTATGTATAATTTTTGATGCTTGGATATATTTATGAGGTCACAATCATGACTATTATGTTCTTCCAACTAAATAAGAGTTCAAACCTTGCTTAATATAGACCTCAACCCATAGAATTTACTTAAATTGACCTTAACAAGATATTTTAGATGTTCTTTAAGCTTGGTTGTAGATGATAATTAAGATTTTAAGTAGGGTTTTGAGGTTTGGTACCTAGCTTCATGACCATAATGCTTATGGTGTCTTCAAATCTTCTTTAACAATGTATGCATGAGCTATAATTAGATGGAAGATGATATGATGGCAATTGACATGGATATGAAAATGGAGATGGAGTGATCAGCCTACCACAGTGATGAGTAGTAGTGAGAAGACTATGTAAAGGAATGAAACATAATGGAGGTGAAATAAACATGAATCCAAAACCTTGATAGTCATGAATATCATGATCTAATCATAATAATATTCCTCAATCAAACATACCACTTTGGAGGCTCTTAAAGGAGGTATACACTATGTAAAAGAAACCTAAGATTTTGCTAATAACCTTAACATATGCAAAAATACCTTAACATATGTTAAACTATGACTAAGAGGAGGTTTAAGGATGATTTATGGTGTTTTAGTTGGATTGACCTTAATTAATCTTTGTGTCACTTAAATGAAGGACATATGACATGAATTAAACCCTTGCAAACAAAAACTCCAACAAATCTTGCTATTCTCTCTCTCTCATGAACCATACAATCTTTCTTTATTTGTTTGAAAACTAAATATTAGTATTTTATGCATTCATGAGATCCATATGACATCACACATGTGTAAATAAGCTTAATAATATCATGAAAATGTGTCTCATACTCCTAACAATCTCTAAAAACTTCCATTTTTATGTCATGATGACTAGATGAGGAGAAATCTCAAAAAAATAGTTGCTTGCTTAAATGAAGAGCATCTGATGAGTGCCTTATATTGTTAAATATTTTTCATGAATGATATAGAGATAAAATTAAAACCAATTTCCACATATATAATCTCTCTCAAACCCCTTCCTCTACCCAAAATTCTAGATCTTGATTTTCTCTCTCATGGTTGTACCATCTAAAAACCTAAAGAACTCTCTTAATGTGCAAAGGAACAAGGTAGAATAAGAGAACTGGTTTTGAGCCTATTTTATATCATTTTTCCTTTAATATATTATATAACATATGCAATAACTTCACCTTCAATATCATGATCTTTTTTGTATGGAAAAGGTTGTATAAATCTGTACTTCCTACATAAAAACACATGAAAATGGCCCTTTTCTTGCATTTTCTTAATATTTCAAGATTAGAAAAACCAATTTATGGAAATTTAAGGATGTTTATGAGAATTTAGGGAGATTATAACAATAAATAATTCTTTTGACATAAAAATAGAGGCATATTTGATGTGAGATCCTTTTGGAGAGCAAAACCATGCTTTAGACTTGTAGAGGAGATTTTTTCAAAGTATGACATCATGTGAATAAACAATAATATGTGTTTAAGACATTTAGATACATTATGGATTATTTAGTGGCCTTATGAGATAAAAATATCATTTTAATACAAAAAATCTTCTCTTGGACAATCACATATATAGGTTAACAAGAAGCTTTGTTAATTAATACCATGAAAAGAGCTTTATAGCCTTTCTTTCGGTCCCAAATAGACTTCCATGTATCATGATCATCTTTCAAAGATTATATACATACCCGTAACTTGAATATACCAAATATACCATGAGGAAACTCATCACAAAATTTAATTTGAGACATGACCATGATAAAATATTAAAAACCAATCCCTTGACTTGACAGTCAATAAACACTATGATAATCAAGTACATCACATAAGGACCAGGACAAATAGGACATGAAAAGTTTTTTTTAGTGTAGGGGTTATAATTTTTCCTTGACAAGACAAATTAAAATATTTTTGGCCACTCACAAGGGTTGACTAGCCTATTGGTCAAGAGAACTCATTTAATTTTCATATGACAATGATAGTCTAAAACATGGCAACATGATTTTGATGACTTAATTAGACTGATAAAAAGATTTTGTAATTTTAAACACATCTCTTTGACTATTTAAAAAAAAAAGACTCAAAATAAACAACATAAGAACACACCCAAAACTAAGAAGTAAACATACCTAACCTAAGGAAATAATAGAATAAGACAAACATAACAATAAGGTAGTAGACTACTACTTGTGTTAATCACTTATTGAAACAAGATAAACAACCTAAAAAAACTAACTTGAGATCAAAATCTATCCTATAGAGTCAAATGGATAACTTTATTATCCATTATTTCACCTCGAAGTATAATTGCCAAATCTAGATAGCTCCTTGCAACTAGGGGCATTAACATGTTTATGGCCTCTTAAGGAAGCAAATTGACCTTCTAGTTCCATTCTCAGGTACATGTATTATACATTTGAATCCAAGACCTATTCATACTCCTCCCATATCCTTCTTGTTTTCAATAACAATGTTAATTTTTCCTCATTCATGGGCTTCCAATAAGCTGCCATGTCTTGGTTGATACTTTCACTCTGATCCACATGGAATGGTGACTTGTCAAGACCTTCATGATTGACATCTTGAACTTATTTGGGCATGATAAGGGACAATAAATCTTCACTTGGTTTATGCTTAATATTATCAACTTGAGGTACAACCTCAACAAACATTTTTTCATTCCTTACATCATCATGAGCCAAATCTTCTTGTGGATAAAACTTGACAGGGTTAGTAGCTAATTATTATTTAACATGTTCCATAGGAAGTGTGAGATCTTGAAGAGCTTAATATTCATTAAAAATGTTCATATATTTCTTCCAAAAGTCATCATTGTCACCTTGGCAGTCATCTTCATTAATTGATCTATACTTGTCTTCTACCACTTCTGCTAGTTCTTTTGTGTTGTTATGATGGATGGAAACTATGATGTAACCAAGGAATTATTGAGAAACAACCTCTTGTTTCTCAAATAAAAACTCTTATTCTTGTGTCTCATCTTATACTTGCAGATCATCATGCATCTCAACAACCTCTTGTAACTCATTCTTCTTTGCATTACAAAATATTGAATCATACCCATCCTTGCCTAGGGGGGTTCCAATGGTGATGTCCTTCTCTTGTTTACTCAAGTCACTTTCATATTCTATCACTTAAAAATATTGTTCATTTACATCACAAAGGAGAGGTTCCTTCTCAATAATTGGCATGGTGGATCCCTAAAAATACTCAAGAAGATGAGATAAATCCAAAGGTTTTGCCATAGATGTTTGATTTTACTCATGGGGTTTCTCAACTTTGACAACCATCACCTCCTCTCTATATTTTATTTATCCTTGAATAGACTTCCATGAGGGGAAGGTCTTTGGCTTTTGAGGATGGATAGGTGGGGACTGAATGGTTTCAAGATTGTTCTTGACATCAACTTCTTGGCTTTTACTTGATTTCTCTTCTCTATCCCTAGACTATTACATTTGTTTCCAAGTCATAAACTTGGGTTTAGGGACTTATTATTTTTCACTTATTACAATCATGGATATGAATGGAGGAACTTGCTACTAAGATTGTGTTGATTTTATAGCTGATAGTGACTAACGTAAATGTTGGTTTGCAAGCTCCACTTGTTTAGAAAGGTGAATCTCAAAGTCTATCACCATCTCATTGGAGATCCTTCCCTATTGATCAGAATATGAAGGCCCTTACATGATCTACTATGAAACTTGTGACTTAGCTTTCTCAAAACACACTTCTTCCACCTTTTGAGGTATCTATTAGATAGACTTCCAAGTAGGAAATCTTGGCAAGGCTTGTGAGGAATTTTTAATGCTATGACACATATTTATTTAAGGATTATATGAGGGAAAAGATATCTCAATAGAGGACTGATGTGAAATGGAGGTAACATGCTACCTGTTATGGTGAATTTGGTGCCTCTCATGGACTAAAAACTTCTCTTTAATGACTTGAAGTAGACCACCTATGTCTAAGATATCACAATTGACTTTTGAATGTCTTTGTCTTATGAAAGATGTTAACTCTTCTTTAGCTTGTTGAAATTAAGCTCACATATTCTCAATCTCATGCTTGGTAATCTCTTATCTAGATCTATTTTGATTATTTATGCTCACCATGTGTTTTTCATATCTAAACAAAGTTTGTTTAAATCTTGATATGGATTGTCTTAGAACTTGGTTGACTTGATCAAGAATGTCATGAGATTTCTATGACTAATTATTTTGATAAGTAGGTTACCAAGGAAGTAAATGAGGTTTGCAAGGATCATGAGCCTAATAATGAGTCTCATATTATTGATCAAGGTGAATATAGGGCTGATAGGGGTCATAATGAGAAGTATAAAGATAATTTTATGATTAGGATGGATCATAGGGATATTTATATGGTAGTGAATCATAGGAATCTGCCCCATATGTAGCCATCACTCACTGGAAGACACATGAAGATAATGAACTATGAGAAAAAATTCTCTTTCTACCTCAAAAATAATGGCCACATGAATGCTTGAAACTAATTTTGAAGACCAATATGTTGCAAATGAGTACTCTAATGTTTAGATTTGTGTCCCATTGGATGTGCTAGAATTGTTAGCAACCCAAGTTATATCATGTTGAAGTAGATTGCTCATATCTCCTTCAAACTTGTACTAACATTAGATTGGTATAAAGGCTATGGGATACCTATATCTTAGATCAAACCTCTAGATTATGAGGCTATCTCCTCTGATGTAATAATTTTGAATAAGTTACTAAATCCTACTTTACTTTGGGGGTGAAAAGAGTTAGAAAGATAACTGGAAGGGAAAACCTATACTAGTGATGGTTATGCACCTAATGTAATCATTCATCCACTCAAATTTATACTCATAATAATGCTAATAAACCAAAAATAGACTAAAACATTATCTCTAAAGATCCTAAAAAATAATGTTTCATATAAAGGTCTAATGTAAGATAATGACTTGGAGGTGAAGGATGAGAGGCTTCTATTGAAACACTTTCAACCAAATAACACTTCAAGCATGATCATCAAACTTTTGACACTTCATACAACCTATATAAGATAATTAATCAGAATATAAGTGCGATAAGGACAAGTTAAGGTAAGATTTATACCACTTACACACATATAAACAATCATATACACACTATAATTCAATCATAGAGAAGCTACAATAGTGCATTTTATTGATTCAAGAGGTTACAAAGTTTAATTTTGGTAGACTGTCTTCCTACCCAAGAGAGGGGTCTTAAAAAAAGGCCTAAAAGCCTCAATATATATAGCAATGAATAGAGAGAAGAATAAGTTGGAATAGAGGAGAGAATAAAGAGTCATCAATGACCATCAACTCTAGATTACTTTAGTTATAACTTGATACAAATAGTCCTCAATACATCTCTTCATGTCTAGTGTTCTTGTATGCTTTTTGAATGAGCTCTTTGGCATTAAAAATAAGGTGGTGGGACATCATAGGCATATATTTAATCCTCCTAATTTTAGCATAATAATTAAGTTAATATAAACTCTTTCTTCAATTAAGACCATGGAACATGCATTGATTTACACTTTAGATCAATTAACTCATGATAAGGATCAGTTATTTAGAGTGATTTTCACTTAAGATCAATCAACTCATTCATTGACACTTAAGACCAATTGTACATGGAATTTTCCACTTGAAAATTAGATATGCATTTGGTTAGTAGTTTAAGGGTCAATTATATAACTTGATCACTCCACATTAACTCTCATCAATTGTATTCCACACCATATTCCACCTCACTTGATTGACCAAATAGGCCTACTAGGCCAATTAGGCATAATAGCCTAATTGCTTGCATTTCATGGCTTGATAAGATTTCATGAAACCTTTAGAACCTAAAAATATAGTGAGTTTGAGATATGAATCAATGCCTCACATCATTAAATAGGTCCTCTTGAAAAACAAACACCTAAAACATGGTCAAACTAGGTAACTAGGTCACCTTGTCCTTCAATCCTATAGACTAGTTGATTTGAATGAAATCCCAAGGGAAATTATAGGCATGGTTTTAATCATCTAAGGATTTTAGGAGGTAAAAAAAGTGTCAAGATTCACTCTCCAATGATTTTCACTTTCTTAAACTACCTTGTACCTCTCTTTATATACTTTTTCTCTCAAAATATTATTTTTTACCATATTCATACAAAAAAATGCCATGGACATGAAACTCTAAGAGTGTAATAGATGATCTAGGTGGTATTAATTTGATTTTATTTTACTTGGTTGCCTTTTCTTCCAATTATTCTCCATCAAGTCTGTAGTAGGATTTTACAAGGGTTTTAGAGTACTTAGGGCTCTTAATGATGATTCATAAAACTTGGGCATTGAATGCCTAAAATAATGACAAAAAACATTAGTTTATTATTCCCTATACCTCTCCAAAAATTCCTCATCTTTCCATGCAAAATATGTTTACCATGGTGAGCATGTGAAGTCACCTCTCTGATAAGAAACAAGATTTCTAGGTAGTGTTTGGTGTCTTAAGGCCAAAATGTTTAGTCTTGTCACCTCATCTATGACTAAAATTTGTTATAAACATATCTCAATACCTAAATATGATGCTCATGAATATTTTAAGTGCATTCATGAACTTACTTTATCTCTTGTTACAATTTCTTGATGGCATTATTTAGTGATGTCAATAGACAAGCATAGGCGTATGCATAGTTCTTAAATATTTTTATTTTATGAGGAGTTGGAAGGATATTATATATTTTATAGGACCTTAATTACCCTTATAAATTCTTTTGGATCCATGGTATTGGATTTATCTATCCATTCACTCTTTGTTTACATGCACACAAGTCTCTATTTGAATAACCAAACCTATCTACCTATATAAATGATCACAAATACCCATATATAAGATTATTTTATGGTTATTTATGAATTTTAAAACCTCATATTCCTTTTATAACTAATTTAATGTGAAATCACCCTTCATTTATTTTCTTATAGGCTCAAACTAGCCTTATTTGGCCTAGTTCATACATCAAGAGTCCTACACATGCCAACTAACAGGTTTTGAAGATGATTAGGAGAGTTGAGAAGACCCCAAACATCATTTCATGGTTTAAACACATCATTATAATTCACATTTAGTCATATTTATTCCATCAAGCATCTCTTAGGGTTTTACAAGGGTTTTAGGGGTTTGAACTTCTTAGTAATAGTTTATAACATATAGACCCCTGGTATAAAAACTCTTGCCATATAAAATAAGTAAATTTACCCCATAAAAAACCATGACAATCTCAACCTCCCATGCAAAATATCACGTAAGATGTGTATGTGATGAAATGGTACTTTAATGGTTGTCTTGGACTATGTAAGTATAAAGGAAGGTTTAAAAGCCCAAAAATGACAATTATGATGCATTTTATCCACTAAAACACTCCTTCAAGGATTTTAAATGACCCTCCACTTCATTCTTAAAATCCTCAATGAAAATAAATCCCATGAATGAGTTCAAAATGGTGGTAAGGTCTCTCTAGGGTTTTAAGCCTATCTACCTATTTCAGCCCTCAAGGGCATATTTATATGAACCTCAAAGTGTAATCCATCTCAAAAGACACATGAGGACTAAAAAAACACCTATCTACCTTAAAACCCCTCACATGAGGTTCAAAACCTTCTCTCATCCCTGTAGCCCTTTAAAAGTGTGCCTAACTTCATGTTGACTGTCAACTGACAGGCATAGGACTGTGATAAAATAGTGGATGCTTCCACTATTTATTTGACCTCAATAATAATATTAATATATAAAACTACACATTAAAATCACTTTTACCAAGTTTAACATTTGGATCATACCTGTAAAGGCCTCAACATTTATTTTTCTTAAAATTAGCTAGTGGATTGCCAGTGTTTTCAATATTTCTAAGGTTCATGACTGATTTTACTTCCTTTCATCTTGTCACTATGTTTGAAAATGTCAAAAAGGATTTTTAGCTAGTATATGGACATTATTTCAATATTTTTTATCATTCATTGATCAAAATCAATATTGTGTACCTTATCAAACACCATGTCTCTTTAAAAAACATCAATGTGACTACCTTTGTCATACTATTGTAGGTGATTATTGGGGTAAATGGAAGTCTTTGGTATCCATTCCATTGTTAATTTGAATTTTTATACCTTCCAATTCATTTTTAACCTTCCTCTTACCTCTTTCTTTAGTATATTTTCTCTTTAAGAGTGTTCCTAGGCTCTCACTGTCTCAATTCCATACATAGGCCTATGTACTATATTTTCTTGAGTTGGAAGTAGAGGAAATATAATCTTAGTGAAGGTATGAAGACAAAAATTAACCAATTGATTTAATAGTTTAATTCACATGGTTCCTTATTTAATTATTGTATCTTGAATTTCACCTTTAGGGTATGTGGATAGGTCAAGATAATTGACCCTAGCATTGGCTATGTGTGGTCATTTCAAAGATGACCTTAGAGTGAAACTTGATTAGATCAATATTCTTCATATTATAACCTTATTCAAATCTTAATTATCTTTATGAATCCTCCATTTGACCATGGTACTCTCCCATAAACTACTATGCTTCAATCATCTTTAGAACTTAGGGATAGGCTTGTGTTGGGAAGGTTATAGATGATGGTTTATGAGGTGAATGACTACATTACCTTAAAATTTTAACCTCATATTTTTCTCATTCCCAACCATCTTAAGTGATTATCAAACATGGGAATAAATCCTATTGAACTTCAAGTCATAACAACACCTTTCTCATAGTTATGATCTTGGTGAAGGATTGGTATACTTTAAAAGCCTTTTAACCCTACTATAGGTGGATATTCTTGTGAAAACATGACCTATTCTAAGTTTGATCCATCCTTAGGGTTAAAAATTATATAATCATCATATCCATAACCTTTAAACACTATATTTTTAAACTCATTACCCTACCTCTTGAACATAGACCTTTTCTTCATCATAAACTTGACTATGTATAAGATGTTGATCTTTGTATGGACTGAGCATAGTTTTAGGTCTTGAAACAACATCAATAGACCTATTTTCATTTCACTCTAATGATCTCACCTTTCCTTTAATTTATTTATTATCTCAAATCTCTCTTCATATTCTTGAATTGATCTAATTTTGCATCCTCGATCTCACCTCTTGCTTAGCATGGTTGTAGGTGGAAGTTACTGTGTTGCTTTTATAGATTGTGTTTAAGTTTTGATGATTGGAGATCTTGATGAGGTCACCATCATGACTATTATTTTATTCCAAATAAATAATATTGAAAACCTTTCTTAATAGAGACATCAAACCAAATACTTTTCTTGAAATTGACCTTAACAAAATACTGTAGATGTTCACTAAGCTTGGTTGTAGATGATCTTTAAACTCTTAAGCAGGGTTTTGAGGTTTGGTACCTAGCTTCATGTACATAATTCTTCTAGTGACCTTTAATCTTATTTCATAATGGATACATGTGATTTAAGTGGATGGAAGGTGATATAATGGAAATTGACATGGAAATGAGAATGGAGATGGAGTGATGAACCTACAATAGTGATGAGTAATAGTGAGAAGATTATGTAAAGGAACAAAACATAATGGAGGTGAAATGAGAATGAATCCACAAATTTGACAGTCATGAAGATAATTATTGAATCATATTCATATGCCTCGATCAAACATACCACTTTGGAGGCTCTTAAAGGAGGTATACACTATGTAAAAGAAACATAAGATTATGCTAATAACCTTAAAATATGCTAAAATGCCTTAACATATGTTAATCTATGACTACAAGGAGGTTTGAGGAGGATTGATGATGTTTTAGGGGGATTTAAATTGAGTAATATTTGTGTCATTTTAATGAAGGATATATGACATGAATGAAACCCCTACAAATAAAAACTCCAACAAATCTTGATATTCTTTCTCTCTGATGAACTATACAATCTTCTTTTATTTACCTCCAAACTAAAGATTAGTAGTGTATTACTTATTGAGATCCATATTACCTCACACATGTGGAAATAAGATGAATAATATCATGAAAAGGTGGCTCATACTCTTGACAAGCTCCACAAACTTCTATTTTTATGTCATGATTCCTAGATGAGGAGAAATCTTAGAAAATTTGTTGCTTGATTGAATGAAGAACATCTGATGAGTGCCTTAGATTTTTAAGTGTGTTTAATGAAGGAGATATATATATATATATATAATGAGAACCAATTACAAAATATGGAAGCTCTCTCAGACCCCTTCCTCTACCCAAAACTCTAGATCTTGATTTTCTCTCTCATGGTCATACCATCTGAAAACTTGAAGAAATCTCTTGATGTGCAAAGGAACTAAGTAGAATAAGATAACTTATTTTGAACCTATTTTATATCCTTTTACTTTAAATCTCTTTTTTAATATCTATAATAACTTCACCTTCAATCTCATGATACTTTTTGTATGAAAAAGGCCATATAAATTCATACTCCTTGCATAAAAACACATGAAAATTGCCCTTTTCTTGCATTCTCTTCATATTTCCATCTTGTAAATGATAATTTATATAAATTTAAGGATAATTATGAGTGATTATGGAGATTAAAATCATAAATAAGTCTTTTCACATTAAAATAGAGGCACATTTGACATGTGGGGGCCTTTTGGAGAGCAAAACCATGTTTTAGACTTGTGGAGTTGATTTTTTTGAAGTATGACATCATGTGACTAAAAAATAATATGTGTTTAAGAAATTTATATACATTATGGATGATTTATTTTCCTTATGATGTCAAAAATATCATTTTAAGACCAAAAATCTTCTCTTGGACAACCACATATATATCTTAACAAGAAGCTTTGTTAATGAATACCATGCAAAGAGATTTATAGCCTTTCTTTAGGTCCCCAATAGCATTCCATGTATCTTTTTCATATTTAAAATATTATATAAATTACCATAACTTTAATATATCTAATATACCATGAGGAAACTCATCACAAGTTGAATATGAGATATGACCATGATAAAACATTGAAAACCAATCCTTTGACTTGATAGTCAATAAAAACTATGATAATCAAGTACATCACATAAGGATCAAGACAACTAGGACATTAAAAAAAATTAGTGTATGGGTTTTCATTTATCCTTAACAATCCAAATTTCCAACACTTTACTTTTCATTACTGCTAAAAATTAGGACACATGATAAAAGATTGAATGGTACTATTAGCTAAGAATAAAGCCAATTAATAAAGGGAACAGAAGGCTTTTCAAGCTAAAAAAATTGAGTTTTAATATGTATTATATTATTGTCTCACATTTTTTATATTAATAGAGGAATAAAATACTTTTTTGTCTCTTAATTCAAGTTTCTCAAATCAGTTGGCAATTCATTAAGATGATTTCATCAAGTTATATAATTCCTTCAATAGCCATGATCCATTAGGAGATGGAATGCCCATCCAATTTAAATTAAAGGGTAGCATGAAAATCACCAAAATCAAATCTAAGTGTGATATAATTTATCCTAAGGGTGTTTGTCATAATTTTTCAAGATATAGTGATGAAATAAAAGCATACAAAGTTTATAATCCTACTAGTAAATCTATAATTATTTATAGAGATTGTAATGAAAATGAGGTGTATGCTGATTATAATCATGTATTTATAGAATTAATAATTTAATTTTTCATCCTTTTTTTTAAAAAAATAGGGTTTACAAAGTCTTACACATGTTTTTAGTTCAATAGGAAACAATACTAGCTCTTTGCATGAGACTAGTCATCCATCTACATCAACGCTAAGCAAGAATGAGAATTTATTGACTATTCATCCATACAATGAAATATTATATAATAATTATGATAGGATTATAACAAGTATAAAACATCATAAATTTAATTTATTTGATGATTCTTATGATTAAAATAGTATGTTTGCATTATTATAAGTGACTAGTGACCTTATAAGTTATGCAGAAGCTAGTTAAAAGAAAGAATGGTTTGATTATATGAAATTAGATATTTATTAAATTGAGATGAATTATACATGTAATTTATTTCAAAATAAATTTAATAAATATGTAATTTATACAAATGGGTTACATAAAATTAAAATTAAAAGCGATGGTACAGTTGACAAGCTAAAAGATAGAGTAGTTGTAAAAGGGTTTACACAAACATATGGGGTTGACTATGAAAAAACCTATACTCCTATAGAATTTAAATATAATATAATACTATTTATTTCTATATATACTCATAAATAATTAATTAATCATTAAATTGATGTTAAAATGAATTCCTTAATGGAGTGATTGAAGGAGAAGTATATGTGAGACAACCACAACAGTATATAAGTTGAATAAGGATCTTTATGGGCTGAAAAAATATCCAATATTTTCATACTCAATAATGTATAACTGGTTATTGGATCAAATCTTTTTAATAAGTCAAAATAAACCAACTCTTTAAATATAAATATTGAACTCTAATGTTTTATATGTTTGTATCTATGTAGATGATTTAATCTTTACAGACAGATCTATGGAGATGTTAAAAAGGTTAAAGTAATCTATGAAATTAGATTTTATATGAATAATATTATATTTATTAAGTACTTCATTCCATGGAATTTTGTCAAAATAAAGAGAAAGTATTCATTTGTCAAGCCAAGTATGCATATGAAATGTTAAGGAAGTATAATCTTCAAATTTCAAAACATACAAACACTCTAATTGTAAGTAGATAAAATATTATGATTGAGGATATAATTAATTCAATTTATTATAATAATTTAATAATCATGGTGGTACGTTTGATGTATCTCACTATGACAAGACTTGATAACAGTTATGGGATTTCATTAATTTTTAGATTTATGGATAAATTGTCACTCAAGCATTTATAAGAAGTACAGATAACTTTTAAATTTGTAAGAGGTACTTATAATCATGGTATTAATTTCATACCATTAACTTATTTATGTCTCATTTTATACATATATTCATATTGGGGAGGATCTCTTGATGATAAAAAGTCAATTTTAGGTTATTACTTCACATTGAGAAGTGGGTTGGTTTCTTGGTCTTCAAAGAAATACGCTATAATTTAATTATCCTCTATTAAATTTTAATATATATCCATTAAATTATATTAAACACAAATAATATGGTTTAAATTTTTTAATAATATCCATGGAATACTCAAAGAGATTATATAAATCTCACCTCTTTACATCAAAGAGGGAATGTTGAGAATGATACCAATATGGGCACTTGAGTTTTATTTTTAAAATTAGTATATTTTAATTTTTTATATGTTTTTTAATATTATTTAATTTATTTATGACTTTAATTAGTGTTTTGGTCACTTTGGGATACTTTCCAATGATATCTTAAAAAATAGGTAGAACTGCAACTCACTATGGTGTATTATTATTCACTATTTGAATATTTAATTGAGTCTAAATTATTATCCATTCATTCCAAAATAGGAATAAAATAGTTTAATAATTATATGAATTAAATTAAATTTTATTTTAGTTAATTTTATTTAATTTAACTTAGTTGACTATGAGGACTTTATAATTACTTTAACTAGTTAATTGGCATGTTATAGAGATAGGTTATCACTTTTGTGCCATAGGTTATCTATATCTCCTTTAACTCTAGATTCATTAAAATATATTATAGAGTTAAACATTTGGTGAACCTAAACTATATGAATTCAAAAAAAATCATTATTAAAGTTTTTAGTTAGCTAGAGTTACAGTTTATTGTACTTTGTTTCAACTTTTAAAGTTTTTCATTTATAAGCAATGGAACATCTTAATTTAAAAACTCATTTTAAAATTATTAAGTATGATGCCAATATGGGAACTTGAGTTCTATTTTTAAAATTAGTATATTTTTTTTTTTAGGTGTTTTTAAAGGTTATTTAATATATTTATGACCTTAATTAGTGTTTTGGTCACTTTGGGACACTTTCTAATGATTTCTTAAAAAATAAGTGGAATTTCCAATTCACTCCAGTTCACTGTAGTTTATATCAGTGTACTATAGTTTACTATTTGAGTACTTAGTTGAATATAAATCATTATCCACTCATTCCCAAAGAATAATAACGTATTTTATTTATTATATGACTTAAATTTAATTTAATTTGAGTTAATTTCATTTAATTAATTTAGTTGGTTGACTAGGTTAACTTTCTAGTTGTATGTTTGACTTTACTATTAAAGAAGCTTCTTACATGATGTCTAAATATTTATAATAAGTTAAATTTATTTTATTTAGTATATTTTTAGTTGTATTAGTCTATTTTTATTTCACTTAGTTCTCTAAGAGTTCTTTATTATATTTTTATATTTAGACTTTACTTGCATTGCAAGTTACCTTGTAATAAGCTTATTTTAGCTTTCTTTACTAATAAGAATTACACACAAAGGTAGTGAAATACATAAATTCAAATTGAAGAGATTATTTTATTTTTTATCTATGATATTATTTTAGGTATATGTTAGGTATATATAATTTTAAAGCTATTCAGGACACTTTTTGATCAATAATTTCACTTAGAACACAATTAGTTTGATATCTAGTAATTATGGGACAATTTTGTTGATACATAGCTTCAATTTTAGAGAGAAAAAAATATGATTTTCACTCAATAAAATCATTCAAAAATATCATTTGGTATCATAAAACTCATTTTCAACTTCTAAATTTATTCATTTATAAGCAATGGAATATCTTAATCAAAACTCTTTTTTTTAAAAGGAAGAAAAATAAGCATTAGTTATTCATATTAATAACAAAAAGGGATTAATATATTCATTTTTTTATGTTACAAGAGATGAAATTAATAATCATGCTAAGACTAAGGTTTCATTACCTAGTGATGGTGAATATTTAGCAAGTACCAAAAATAATTCCATTCCAATCAATCTACCAAAATCTAATGGGGGCACGTATGTATTCACACCTTTATTCCCTAAAATTACCACATCTTACATGGGAAACCTTAGTAATTCAATCCAATTTATGGTTTTAATGTATATATATACCCAACATATGGGCATGCCTCCTTTTATGGCTTATTAAATATCCAATCTTAAAGGCCAAGATGTGCAAGCTCTTGTTAAACTATAAAAATTTTACAAACTAAGGTTACAAATATTGAACTAAATTCTATGAAATCATCTTATGATATTGATTCACAAGAGGTTTTTCATAATCTTATTTCACCAAAGATATATTTACACCCCTTTACAACAAGTTTTATTGCACCTAAATTCATATTTTATGATAACAAAGGTGATCCTGAACAACATATTCGATCTTTTTATGTGGCATGTCTTGCTTATGCTTCCAATGACAAAATTTTGACCAAATTATTTACAAGGAGATTAAAATACTATTATTTCAATTGGTTATATTATTTACCTCTATAGTCATTAAATGCATTAAAGCCTTTGAAATATCAATTTTTTGCACACTTCTCTATCAATATCACTAAAAAAGTTTTGTATGCCCAAATTGCAAAATTCAAACAATGAACCTATCAATGAATATCTCTTAAATTATAATACAATGTTAGCTTAAATGACCAATACAATGGCATAAAAATATTTTCAAGACATATTCAATAAAAAAATTCTTTCCCCATTACATGAATCCATTAATTTCAAAATATTCATATGTTTCAATGACTTATGCCATATTATTCACAATCGTGAAATGAAACTTATCTCATTAAATAAACTTAAGTATGTAACAAACACACCAACTAAATCTACATATAATACCAAGTTTTACATCAAACCAAGTTACAAGTTAAATCCTCATGAACCTAAAAAGGAAACAACTACCATGGTTAGTGTGGTGTTACAATAACCTAATCAGCTTGTCTTATCTAAAGCACCAAGTAAAAAATTTGCACGCTTACCTGAGTCTCTTACTTCATTAATCTCATGGATTGTATATTATCACCTCATATCTCTCCCTCATTATATATAGGTTTATATTATTAGAGCTCTACCCAAATTTTATGATGTAAATACTTATTATGACTATCACCAAGGACATGTGATGCATGAACATCCTACCAAGGATGACTCATTTTGATGTTATTTAAGAAATTTTAGTTTGAAAAAGTGTTTTATGGTCAATTAAATTTTTTAGTTTGGTTTATATTTGTAAAGAGTCAAAAAAACACACCTTTTAATGTTTTCCAAGTGTTTAGGAGTCTTATAATAGGCTAGAATTCAATATTGGCATTTTCATGCCATTTTGTAGAATTTGAATTTTTGAATAGTTTTGCTTAGATTAGGTGTTGTTGTAGGATTTGAAGGAGTCATAAAAGTTTCAAAATATTAATTAAAATTATTTAAGACACCATGTCTCTATACCATGGGTCATAGTAATAAATGTATGGACAATCAATCTTGGTGGTTATGTCAATATGCAAATTTACTTGTAAGTGATGGTTGCAAGGTCAAGAGTTAGTTAGAGTGGTTATGCTTGATATAAAAACTATGAGTTTTGTTTTTGGAGTTAGTTTTCATGATTTATTTCAGTAATATAGGGCTCAATAACCAATAAATTATTAATGGAGACTCTAAAATTTTATAAGTTTGACTACAACTCTATTTTTTATATTTGCACAAGATGAATAACAGTGTTAAAGTGCTCCATGAAGGTAGATTCAAAATTGGTATGATTTTGATGTTTGATATGGAAAATTTAAGTTTTGTATATTATTATTGAACACTTTTATGTGTTTTCATTAAATTTTTGTCATACTTATTTCTTTGAAGGATAATACAGTCCTGTAGACATCATTATGTGTGAATACAGTAAAACATATAATCTAATGGAATGTGGTACAAAGATAACAAAGGGACTTAGTATTGATTCCATAATGTGTGTAAAATTTTTATATACATTTTATAAATATTTCATATAGTTTTTAAACCCATTTTTGGAGTTTAATCCCTTGATACTATGCTCTCAAACCCTGCAGACTAGGACTGCATACATAGTGGGATAAAGATTTTAAGAGAAAAGTGGAACAGATATGCGAGTATGGAAAAATAATGCTTATAAAAAAAATTAGTATAAATATAAACCTTAAAAAACTCTCATATTCCTTTTAAATTATTTTTGGAACATTAAAACTCAAAATTAATCCTTTCAAGCACTCACAAACTCAAACAACCCTAAATTAGGGTTTCATGGAACAAATGCAAATTTTAGACATTCTAACTGGTGAAATTTTTTTAAAAAATTTAATTATATATAATTTCATGCATTTTAAATGTTTTTTGAGTTTTTTATTTAGTTATGTATGCATACTTACAATTATAGTACACTGTGTGGAAACAGGGGTAGTGAAGGCCTAATTAAACCTAAATAATGACCTAAAAAGGACTAGAAGAGGGTCTTCCAAGCAAATTTTGGAGTGTAAAATTAAATAATAGGTGAAAAAGGATATAGGTTATTTATAAATAGTATTAATTTTTCAAATATCACTTGTACTTATCTGTACTAGTAGAAAATTCCTTAAAAAGGCTACTAGGATTGTCTATTCAAAGGAAAGAAGTTACAAAGGCTAAGGAAAGAAGTGATGAAGGATTTGTGAATGTAATGAGGTGTTTGAGGAGACTAAAATGAGTATTTTTAAGGTGATTTTAAGCATAAAATATTTTAATGAAACCTTTAATCATTAAATGTCTAAGTAAACATAAGAACCTTGTGAGAGTTGACATCAAGAATAAGACAAGAGTGTGAGATTATTTGATTCCTCTGCATCATTTGGTATCAAAGCCTATTAACTCTTAGGAAGTTATTAATGACACATGGTAGGTATAGGATGAGGAGCATCATCATCCAAAAGGATTTTTCAATCAATGGATGCATTGGTAGTTAAGGTAAGAAACCTATAGACAAGGTTGCAAGCCATAGAGTTGGCTCAGAGAAGAGAGATGAATATAGGTGATGTTAGTAATGGAGAGGATGATATTCCTCATGAATAAGTAGTAGAGGAAGGATATGAAGGTATATTTGAAGAGAGGTTCATTAGATCAGTCCTTAGAGTGACTTCAAAACCCAAGATGGAGGTGTCCATGTATATGGGCAGTCATAATGTGGAAGAGTTAGTTGATTGGATCATAGCCATGGATAAGTAATTAAATTATGAAGATTTGAATGAGACAAATAAGATAAAAGTTTTAGGGACAAGTTTTAAGGATCATGCATCTTTTTGGTGGGATGGCATACATGAAGAGAAAGAATAAGGGGGAAAGATAAGATAAGTCATGGGATAGAATGGTGGCCAAGATGAAAGGCAAATTCATGTTTAAGGACTATCAAACCCACTTGTTTAGGAGGATGTATAATTTGAGGCAAAAATATATGATAGTGAAAGAATATATAGAGGAATTCTACAAGTTAACCATTGAAGTAAGACAGAGGAGGATGGAGAGAAAGTTTTTAGATATATCAATGTATTGAAGTTTATTATTCAAGATGAGATTAGTATTTTATCACCTAGAATAGTTGAGGAGGCATATCAAGCTACACTAAGGGTATAATATAAGTTTTATAGAAGGTAAAGATAACTAAATATTGGTAGAGGTGGTATAGATATAGAGGTAGAGGTCAATAAGAAGGAAAATGCTAGCCAGGTAACAAGAATAAATGGAAAAGATAAAGCAAAGAGGTTGGTAGTGGTTCTGAGAGTTTAAGTTCATCAAATAGAGGTGGTTATGGGTATATAGATGGTAGATCATATGGTAGATTAAGAGGCAATAATTAGTTTGTAGGAAAGTGATTTAAGTACAAAATTTTTTTAAGACATAGGTCATATGAGTGTCCTAAAGACATTCAAATAGGTATCTCTTAGAGTGAGAGTAGAAACCAATTGGTTTAGAAAGAATATGAGTGTATATGCATTTCCAAACTATGTGGAATAACTTTAAATAGGGGAGATCTTATTGATAAAGAGAGTTATTTTGAAGACCAGCCATGAGGAGAGAGAACCACCATAGAGAAAGATGTTATTCAAGACCATGTGAAAGATAAAAGCTAAGTGTTTCAAATTCATAGTTGAAAATGGTAGTATGAATAATTTTGTGTCTTATTTGATGGTGTCTAAACTAGGATTAGAGTGTAATTAGCATCCAATCCCATTAAAAAAAAATTGGATTCAAAATAGTCACCAATTCTTAGTAAATGAATAATGTTGTGTAGACTTATAGATAGGTGGATATAAGGATATAATTTTTTGTGATGTGATTCCCATTGATATTTTATACATCATTCTTAGGAGACCATGGAAATATGACAGGAGGTCTATACATGATGGGAGAGATAATACTTACACCATTGAGAAGGATGGTTGTAAGCACACACTAAACCCATTGAAATATAGTCAAGCATGGAAGGAGACACCAAATAGTGTGATGATATTTGGAGAGGAAATACATGCCAAAGGAAGTCAATTTCATAAAAGAGGACAATAGTATGAAATTTGAAATCAAGAGCCAAGATGAAAACCATGTAGTACAAGTTATCAAGGAAAAGGGAGAAGAAGGTGAAATAGATAATAAACACTTAAAGGTGTTTAATGCAAACAATAAGGAGGTATTATAGTCAGAATAAAAGGAATATTTATTCTCATATGAACATTTTAAAGGGTTTTTTGAAAATTTATCCTGTCACTTGACCTTCATATAAAATGAGTATCTAGAAGACTTTTTTGAGAAGGTTGGCATATTGAGAGAATTGGAAATGGAAAGAGATGTCATTGATAAGGTAAAGAGTGAACAATATAAATATAAAAATAATGAGGTTTTATAGGTTGAGATTATTTTAGGAGAGAAGATGGAGCCATCAACAACAATCCACCAGGCAGCAGATCCAAACATAAATATGAAAAACATTAAAGAGCAAGAGTGTGGTTTCAAAGAAGAAAAGAAAGAGGTTGTTTTGATTGAATTGTATGGTACATGTGTAGGTTTTTTTAAGGATAACACAAATAATATGAATATGGTTAGGTTGGATATCAATGTGAAATAAGATAACCTCAAAGGAGAAAGCAAGTTGATGTTGATCGAAACACAAGGTCTATGTGTCACTCATAGACCTTGGGATCCAAAAGGGTGTGACATTACATATATGGAGTTAAAATGAGAGAGATATAATGAGGATGAGTTCAACACAAGTTGTAAAAACTTTTAGGTAAAGTTATTTTTGTACCTCATTAGTATGATACAGGAGCATCCTACCAAGTATGAGTCATTTTCATGTTATTTAAGCAATTTTGATTTGAACAAGTGTTTTATAGTCAATTAAATTATTTAGGGTGTTTTATAGGTGTTAATATTCATTTAAAACACCTTTTAATGTTTTCCAAGTGTTTGAGATTGTTAGAGTAGGATAGAATTCAAATTTGGCATTTTCCCACCATTTAGTAGAATTTGAATTTTTAAATAGTTTTGCCTAGATTAGGTGTTGTGTTAGGATTTAAAGGAGTCATAAATGTGTCAAATTATTAGGTAAAATTATTAAATACACCATGGGTATATACCATGTTCCATAATCACATATTTATGGATAATCAATCTTGGTGTTTGTGTCAATATGCAAATTTACTTATAAGTGACTGTTGGAAGGTCAAGAGTTAGTTAGAGTGGTTATGCTTGATATAAAAAATTGTGAGTTTTGTTTTTGGAGTCAGTTTTCATGATTTATTTCAGGAAGAGAGGTCTAAATAACTAATAAATTATGAATGGATACTCTCAATTTTAATAAGTTTCACTATAACTCTATTTTCTATGTGTGCGTAAGATGAATGACATTGTTAAAGTGATCCATGAAGGAAGATTCAATATTGGTATGCTTTTGATGTTTTATATGGAAAAGGTAAGTTTTTTATATCATTATTTAACATTTTTATGTGTTTTCATTATATTTTTTTCATACATCTTTCTTTTACTGATAATATAGTCTTGTAGGCATCATTATGTGTGAACACAGTAAAACATAGAATCTAATGGAATGTGATATAAATATAATAAAATGACTAGGTATTGATTCCACAAGGTGAGTGTAATTTTTATATACCTTTTATAAATATTTCATAGATTTTTAAAACCCATTTTTGGATTCTAATCCCTTGATACTATGCTCTCAAACCCTAAGACTAGGATTGCATACACAGTGGGATAAAGAATTTACAAGAAAAGTGGAATAGATGTGTGAGTATGGAAAAATAATGCTTGTAAAAAAAATTTAGTGGAAATATATACTTTAAAAAACTCTCATATTCCTTTTAAATTATTTTTATAACATTAAAACTTAGAATTCCTCCTCTCAAGCACTCACAAATTAAGACAGCCCTGAATTAGGGTTTCATGGAACAAATGCAAATTTTAGATGTAATAACTAGTGAAAATTCTTTAAAAATTATAATTATATATATTTTAATGTATTTTATAAGATTTTTGAGTTTTTAATTGGGTTATTTATGCATACTTATAATTATAGTAGACTGTGTGGAGACGGGGGTAGTGAAGGCCTAATTAAACCTAAATACTGACCTAAAAAGGACTAAAAGAGGGTCTTGCAAGAAATTTTGGAGTTTAAAATTCACTAATATGTTAAAAAGGATAGAGGGTATTTATAAATAGTATTAATTTTTAAAATATCACCTTTACTTATCTGTACTAGTAGAAAATTCCTTGAAAAGGCTACTAGGATTGTCTATTCAAAGGAAAGAAGTTGCAAAGGCTAAGTAAAGAAGTGATGAGGTATTTGTGAATGTAATTATATGGTTAAGGAGACTAAAATGAGTATTTTTAAGGTGATAATAAACATAAAATATTTCAATGAAACCTTTAATCATTAAATGTCTAAGTAAACATAAGAACCTTGTGAAGGTTGACATCAAGAATAAGACAAGAGTGTGAGATTGTTTGATTCCTCTGCATCATTTGGTATCAGAGCTTAGGAAATATTTGGAATTTAGGAAGGACACATGTTATGTATAATATTAGTGGCATCATCATCTGAAAGGAGGTTGTAATCAATGGATGTATTAGTAGTTGAGGTAAGGAACCTATAGGCAAGGTTGAAAGCCTTAGAGTTGGCTCAAAGAAGAGAGATGAATAGAGGTGATGTTAGTAATGGAGAAGATCATATTCCTCATGAATAAGTATTATAATAAGGATATGAAGGTAGAGTTGAAGAGAGTTTCATTAGATCAGTCCTTAGAGTGACTTCAAAACCCAAGATAGAGGTGTTTATGTATGAGGGTAGTCTTAATGTGGAAGAGTTAGTTGGTTGGATCACAGCCATGGATAAGTAATTTAATTATGAAGAGGTTAATGAGACAAATAATGTGAAATTTAAAGTGACAAGTTTGAAAGGTCATGCATCCCTGTGGTGGGATGGCATACATGAAGAGAGAATAATAAGGGGGAAAGATAAGTCATGGGATAGAATGGCGGCCAAGATGAAAGGAAAATTCATGCCTAAGGATTATCAGACCCACTTGTTTAGGAGGATGAAAAATCTAAGGTAATAAGATATGATAGTTAAATAATATACAGAGTAATTCTACAAGTTAACCATTCAAGTAAGACACATAGAGGAGGATGCAAAGAAAGTTGTTAGATATATCAATGGCTTAAAGTTTATTATTCAAAATGAGATTAGTATTTTATCACCTAGAATAATTTAGGAAGCCTATCAAGCTACACTGAGGGTAGAAGATATGTTTTCTAGAAGGCAAAATCAACTAAATAGAGGTAGAGGTGGTATAATCTATAGAGGTAGACGTCAACAAGAAGGAAAATGATAGGCAGATAATAGGAATAAATGGAAAATACAAAGAAAAGAGGTTGGTAGTAGTTATAATAGTTTAAGTCCATAAAATAGAGGTGGTTATGGATATAGAGATGGTAAATCATATGTTAGAGCAAGAGACAATAATTGGTTTTCAGGAAAGTGATTTAAGTGCAACAAATTTATAGGATGTAGGTCATATGAATGTCATGAAGATATTCAAATAGGTAGCTCTTAAAGTGATTTTATAAACCAATTGGTTTATAAATAAGATGAGAGTGTATCTACATTTCCAAACTATGTGGAATAACCTAAAATAATGGAGACCTTGTTGATAAAGAGAGTTATTTTGAAGACCAGCCATGATGAGAGAGAACCACCATAGAGAAAGACATTATTCAAAACCATGTCAAAGAGAAAAGGTAAGTATTGAAAATTCATAATTGAAAATGGTAGTATGAATAATCATATGTCTTTTTGATTGTGTTTAAACTAGGATTAGATTTTAATAAGCATCTAATCCCATAAAAAGTTTTTTGGATTCAAAATAGTCACCTAGTCCTAGTAAATAAATAATTCTATGTAGACTTATAGATATGTGGATATAAGGATATAATTATGTGTGATGTGATTCCAATTATGTTTGATACATCATTCTTTGGAGACCATGGCAATATGATAGGAGGACTATACATGATGGGAGAGATAACACTTACATCATTGAGAAGGATGGTTGTAAGTACACACTAAACCCATTGAAATATAGTCAAGCATAGAAGGAGACACCAAACAATGTGATGATGTTTGGAGAGGAAATACATGCTAAAGGAATTCAATTTTAGAAAGGAGGACAATAGTATGATAGCTGAAAGCAAGAGCCAAGATGAAAATCATGTAGTACAAGTTGTCAAGGAAATGGGAGAAGAAGGTGAAACAAATAACAAACACTTAGAGGTGTTGAATTCAAATAGTAAGGAGGTATTATATTCAAACCAAAAGGAATAGTTATTCTCATATGAAAATTTGGATGTTTTGTTTGAAAATTTATCCTACCACTTGACCTTCATATAAAGCAAGGAGTATCTAGAAGAATTTGTTGAGAAGGTTAGCATATTGAGAGAATTGACTATGGAAAGAGAAGTCATTGACCAGGTAAAGAGTGAATAATATAAATAGAAAAATAATGAGTTTTTATAGGTTGAGATTATTTTAGGAGAGAAGATGGAACCATCAACAACAATCCAACAGGAAGTAAATCCAAACATAGACAAGACAAACATTGAAGAACAAGAGTGTGGTTTCAAAGAAGACAAGTAAGAGGTTATTTTGATTGACTTGTGTGGTACATGTGTAGGTTTTTTTCATGAGAATTCAAAGAATCTAAATATGTTCAGGTTGGAGATTTATATACAATAAGATAACCTCAAAGGAGAAAGCAAGTTGGTATTGTTCCAAACACAAGGAAGTCTATATGTCACTCATAGACATTGGGAGCCAAAATGGTGTGGCATTACATGGATGGAGTTAAAATTAGAAAGAGATAATGAGGAGGAGGTCAACATAAGTTGTCAAAAAATGTATGGAAATTTATTTTTGCACCTCAGTAGTATGATGCAGGGGCATCCTACCAAGGATGACTCATTTTGGTGTTATTTAAGCAATTTTGGTTTGAACAAGTGTTTTATAGTTAATTAACTTGTTTATGGTCTTTTAGAGTTTTTAATATTCATATAACACACCTTGTAATGTTTTACAAGTGTTTAAGAGTTATAGAGAAATTTAGAATTCAAAATTAACATTTTCCCACCATTTTATAGAATTTGAATTTTTGAATAGTTTTACCTAGATTAGGTGTTGTGGTAGGATTTGAAGGAGTCATAAAGGTGTAAAATCATTAGGTAAAATTATTAAAGACACAATTGGTATTTACCATGTTCCATAAGCAAAAAATTTATGGATAATCAATCTTGGTGTTTGTGTCAATATGTAAATTTACTTATGCGTGACTGTTGGAAGGTCAAGAGTTACTTAGAGTGGTTATGCTTGTTATAAAACTTGTGAGTTTTATTTTTAGAGTAAATTTTCATGATTTATTTTAGGAATATATTTATAAATATCCAATAAATTATGAATTTAGACTCTTAATTTTGATAATTTTGATTGCAACTCTAGTTTCTATGTGTGCATAAGATGAATGGCAATGTTAAAGTGTTCCATGAAGGAAGATTCAATATTGGTATGATTTTGATGTTTGATATGAAATTTTAAGTTTTTTATATGATTCTTGAACATTTTTATGTTTTTACATTAAATTTTTTTCATACTTATTTCTTTGAAGGATAATACAATCATGTAGACATCATTATGTGTGAACACAGTAAAACATAGAATCTAATAGAACATGATACAAAGATAACAAAGGGACTAGGTATTGATTCCACATGGTGTGTGTAATTTTTATATACCTTTTATAAATATTTCAAAAACTTTTTAAACCCCTTTTTGGATTCTAATCCCTTGATACTATGCTCTCAGACCCTATAAACTAGGACTACAAACACAGTGGGATAAAGAATTTAAGAGAAAAGTGGAATAGATGTGTGAGTATGGAAAAATAATGCTTTTAAAAAAAATTAGTGAAAATATGGACCTTAAACAACTCTTATATTCCTTGTAAATTATTTTTGGAACAATAAAACTCAAAATTCCTTCTCTCAGGCACCCACAAACTCAGACAACCTTAAACTAGGGTTTCATGGAACAAATGCAAATTTTATATGTTATAACTGGTAAAAATTCTTTTAAAAAATTAATTATATATAATTTCATGCATGTTAAATGATTTTTGAGTTTTTTATTGGGTTTTTTATGCATACTTATAATTATAGGAGACTGTGTGGAGACAGGGGTAGTTAAAGCCTAATTAGACCTAAATAGTGACCTAAAAGGACTAGAAGATGGTCTTTCAAGAAAATTTTGGAGTGGAAACATTAATAAGAAGTTAAAAATGATATATATTATTAATAAATAGTATTAATTTCTCAAGGATCACTTGTACTTGTCTGTAATAGCAAAAAAGGCCTTAAAAAGGCTACTAGGATTGTATATTCAAAGGAAAGAATTTACAAAGGCTAACAAAAGAAGTGATGATGGATTTGTGAAATATTTTAGGAGACTAAAATGATTATTTTTAATGTGATAATAAAAATAAAATAGTTCAATTAAACATTTAATCATCAAATGTGTAATTAAACATAAGAACCTTGTGAGAGTTGACATCAAGAATAAGACAAGACTGTGAGATTGTTTGATTCCTCTACATGATTTGGTATCAAATCTTATGAACTATTTGGAAGGTAGGAAGGACATATGTAAATTAGAGGATGAGGAGCATCATAATCCTAAAGGAGGTTGAAAATAATGGATGCATTGGTAGTTGAGGTAAGGGACTAATAGGCAAGGTTGCAAGACATAGAGTTGGCTTAGAGAAGAGAGATGAACAAAGGTGATGTTAATAATGGAGAAAATGATATTCATAATGAATAAGTATTAGAGGAAATATATGAAGGTAGAGTTGAAGAGAGGTTCATTAGATCAGTCCTTGTAGTGACTTGAAAACTCAAGATGAAGGTGTCCATGTATGAGGGCAGTCTTAATGTAGAAGAATTAGTTGATTGGATCACAACCATGAATAATTAATTCAATTATGAAGAGGTGAATGAGACAAATAAGGTGAAATTTTTAGTGAAAATGTTGAAGGGTCATGTATCCTTGTGGTGGGTTGGCATACATGAAGAGATAAGAAGAAGGGGGAAAGATAAGATAAGTCATGAGATAGAATGGTGGCCAAGATGAAAGGCAAATTCATGCCTAAGGACTATCAGACCCACTTGTTTATGAGGATTCAAATCTAAGTAAAAAAATATGATAGTGAAATAATATACAAATGAATTCTACAATTCAACCATTCAAGTAAGACACACATAAGAGAATGTAGAGAAAGTTGCTAGATATATTAATGGCTTGAAGTTTATTATTCAAGATGATATTAGTATTTTATCACCTAGAATAGTTGAGGAGAGATATCAAGATACATTGAGGGTAGAAGATAAGTTTACCAGAAGGAAAATTCAACTAAATATAGGTAGAGGTGGTAGAAGCTACAAAGGTAGAGGTCAAAAAGAAGGAAAATGATAGCTAGGTAATATGAATAAATGGAAAATTCAAAGCAAAGAGGTTGGTAGTAGTTCTGAGAGTTTAAGTCCATCAAATAGAGGTGGTTATGGGTATAGATATGGTAGATAATATGGTAGAGGAAGATAAAATAATTGGTTTTTAAGAAAGTGATTTAAGTGTAACAAATTTGTAGGACATAGGTCATATGAGTGTCTTAAAGACATTAAAATAGGTAGCTCTTCAAGAGAGAGTAGAAAATAATTGGTTTTTCAATAAGATGAGAATCTATATGCATTTCCAAACTATGTGGAATAATCTGAAATAGGGGAGAGCTTGTTGATGAAGAGAGTTATTTTGAAGACCAGCCATGAGGAGAGAGAACCACCACAGAGAAAGATGTTATTCAAGACCATGTGAAAGAGAAAAGGTAAGTGTTTCAAAGTTATAGTTGAAAATGGTAGTATGAATAATCTCATGTCTTATTTTATGGTGTCTAAACTAAGATTAGAGTATAATAAGCATCCAATCCCATAAAAAAAAATTGGATTCAAAATAGTAACCAAGTCCTAAGGAATGAAAAATGCTATGTAGACTTATAGATAGGTGGATAAAAGGATATAATTTTATGTGATGTGATTCCCATTTATGTTTGCTACATCATTCTTGGGAGACCATGGAAATATGATAGGATGGCTATACATGATGGGCGAGATAACACTTACACCATTGACAAGGATGGTTGTAAGTGCACACTAAACCCATTAAAATATAGTCAAGAATGGAAGGATACACCAAAGAGTGTGATGATGTTTGGAGATAAAATACATGCCAAAGGAAGTCAATTGTAGAAAAGAGAAAAATATTATGATATTTAAAATCAAGAGCCAAGATGAAAACCATGTAGTACAAGTTGTCAAGGAAATAGGAGAATAAGGTGAAATAGATAACAAAAACTTAGAGGTGTTGAATGAAAATATTAAGGAGGTATAATATTCAGACTGAAAGGAATATTTGTTCTCATATGAACATTTGGAAGGGTTGTTTGCAAATTTATCCTATCACTTGACCTTCATAAAAAGCAAGGAGTATCTAGAAGACTTTGTTGAGAAGGTTGGCATATAAGAGAATTGGCTATGAAAAGAGAATTCATTGACCAGGTAAAGAGTGAAAAATATCAATATAAAAATAATGAGGTTTTATAGGTTGAGATTATTTTAGGAGATAATATGGAACCATCCACAATAATCCAATATGTAGCAGATCCAAACATAGATATGACAAACATTGAAGAGCAAGAGTGTGGTTTCAAAAAAGATAAGTAGGAAATTATATTGATAGATTTGTGTGTTCCATGTTTAGGTTTTTTCATGAGAATTCCAAGAATCTGAAGATGTTCAGGTTGGAGATCAATGTGCAATAACATAACTTCAAAGGAGAAAGCAAGTTGGTGTTGGTCCAATCACAAGGAGGTCTATGTGTCACTCATAGACCTTGGGATAAAAAAGGGTGTGAAATTATATATATGGAGTTAACATTTGATAGATAAAATGAGGAGGATATAAAAACAAGTTGTCAAAATTTTTATGGAAAGTTCTTTTTTCACCTCAATAGTATGATGTAGGAGCATCCTACCAAGGATGACTCATTTTGGTGTTTTTGAAGAAATTTTGGTTTGAACAAGTGTTTTATGTTAAATTAACTTGTTTAGGGTGTTTTATAGGTTTTAATATTAATATAAAACATATTTTAATGTTTTCCAAGTGTTTAAAAATGCTAGAGTATGCTCAAATTCAAAATTGGCATTTTCCCACCATTTTGCATAATTTGAATTTTTAAATAGTTTTGCCTAGATTAGGTGTTGTTGTAGGATTTGAAAGAGTAAAAAAGGTGTAAAATTATTAGATAAAATTATTAAATACACAATTTTTATATACCATGGTCCATAGGCACAAATGTATGGATAATGAATTTTGGTGTTTGTGTCAATATGCAAATTTACTTATAAGTGACTATTAGAAGGTCAATCTTCTAGTTAGAGTGGTTATGATTGATATAAAACTTGTAAGTTTTATTTTGGAGTAATTTTTCATGATTTAATCTAGTAACATATGGTTCAATACCCAATAAATTATGAATTGATGATCTCAATTTTTATAAGTTTGACTGCAACTATGTTTTCTATGTGTGCACAAGATGAGTTACAGTGTTAAAGTGCTTCATGAAGGAAGATTCAATATTGGTATGATTTTGATGTTTGATATGGAAAATTTAAGTTTTTTATATTATTATGTAACATTTTTATGTGTTTTAATTAAAAAATTAATACTTATTTCTTTTAAGGACAATACAGTCCTATAGACATCATTAAGTGTGAACACAGTAAAACACAAAATCTAATGGAACGTGATACAAAGATAACAAAGGGACTAGGTATTGATTCTAAAAAGTGTGTGTAAAATTTATGTACCTTTTTAAATCTTTCATATATTTTTAAAACCCATTTTTTTATTCTAATCCCTTGAGACTATGCTCATGAACCCTGTAAACTGGGACTGCATACACAATGGGATAAAGAATTTAAGAGAAAAGTGGAATAGATGTGTGGAGATTGAAAAATGATGCTTGTAAAAGATTTTTAGTGGTAATATATACCTTAAAAAACTATTATAGTCCTTTTAAATTGTTAATGGAACATTAAAACTCAAAATTCCTCCTCTCAAGCACTCAAACTCAGACAACCCTGAACTAGGGTTTCATGGAACAAATGCAAATTTTAGACATTCTAACTAGTAAAACTTATTAAAATTATGTAATTTCATATAATCTCATGAATTTTAAAGTATTTTTTAACTTTTTATTTTCTTTCATATGTATGTATATAGTTATAGTAGATTGTGTGGAGATAGGGGTAGTGAAGGCCTGTTTAAGCCTAAATAATGACCTAAAAGGACTAGAAGAGGGTCTTACAAGAAGATTTTGGAGTGAAAAATTAACTAAGAGGTGATAAAGGTTATATTTTACTATTAAATAGTATTATTTTCTCAAATATCACATGTACTTATCTGTACTAGTAGAAAAGGCCTTAAAATGGCTACTAGGATTGTCTATTCAAAGGAAAGAATTTGTAAAGGCTAAGGAAAGAAGTGATGAGGGGTTGGTGAATGGAATTAGGGGTCTGAGGAGACTAAAATTATTATGTTTAAGGTGATAATAAACATAAAATATTTAAATTAAACCTTTAATCATTAAATGTGCAAGTAAACATAAGAACCTTGTGAGAGTTGACGTCAAGAATAAGACAAGAGTGTAAGATTGTTTGATTCCTCTACATCAACATGGGAATTATTTGAATAGATGTTTTATATTGAATCATATTATGTTTGATGATCCTATAAATGAATTAGGTTCATAACCTGGTGATCACTAGAAGAAGAAAATATTTAACAATCATTTATAAAGTCATTCTAAGAAGGATCTAGAGGTGAAAATGGCATATAATGCACATAATTATCCATCATTTTATGAGAACCCATTTTATGTTATTATTTTTACTTATATTTTACATACACCTCTTATGTTTCAAAGACCCTTTATTACTTTTGATGATAATGAGATTTTGGATGATGATTTTGATCTTCATTATTTATTCATTTGAGCATACCTTGACCACGATTCTATACACTGTTATGATTTATAATGGTGAAATTGAGAGAATTTGTACCATGACACTATTTATTAATTTTTTTATATAAATCATGATTCACATCCTTAGACCAAATCAGTTAGAGCATTTGATGGGACCTCACAATAGCTTCTTGGTGAGATTGACTTACCTTTATAGGTGGGTCCTACACGTGTTTACTAACTTATTATTTATACATTTTATGGGTGTCTTTGATATGTTACTAAGACAACATTAGATGCATACACTTCAATTAGTACCTTATATAGTGTATGGGTGTGTTAAATACATTCAACCCAATTAAATAATTATAGTTTCTAGAACTCTATATGAACATCCACTTAAATAAGATAAGTTTATATCCATAGAATTAATTATCAAAACTAATAATTTTAATCCTCCATGAAATGTTAATCAATATTAAATCCCCTTTCCTTATAAGCTAATACTTGATAGACCATTGCATCAGATATCCATAGTGGATTCCATAAAATCATCGTCTACTACATATTCATATATCTAGAGCACTTAAACATGTTCTTATTACTTATATTCCAAAGAAACCATAGATAACTCAATGATTTGATACATAAACACCCATCCATTCTATTATTTCTTCATTACCATAAAGTCTTGTTATACATACACAAAGTATTATAGATTTTATAGTGATAAATATTACACCTATGCATGCTCCTTGGTAATACCACCAATTTATTGGACTAGGTTACTAATTTGGATATACATATGAGCATCCATTGGATGAGATCATAGAATATTTATTTATTTTTAAATATTCTTAAAAAATCAAAAAACAATACAAAAAAATTACAGCATTTACAGGTTTTATTATCTCTTTGGAATATATGTTATTGGTTTCATGTTGGTAGATAGAATATCATTTATTTTTATATACAAGGGTTTCACACAAATTTGAGTGAGATAAAAGCATATATAGATACATTATCTATTCCTATATGGATGTTGTGCCTTCCTTCTACTGATGCCATATAGACATTGGGTCAATCGATTATTTCATCATAATACACCGAGGTTATATCATTTTATGATCACTTTCCATTATCATGATTTTTATTATGTACTTACACATTCTTTAATTCATTATTAAATATTTAATATTGTACTTTATATGCTATGTACTTGACATTTTTTACTAACACATATCTAGGGGATAGTATTCTATGTTTATGTTGGTTTTTTATTCTTTTCCTTTATACACTTCCTTGAGTGTTTTATTTTGCTTGTTAAAAATTTTAATATGATCCATTTTTTATGATCCTCATGCCTTTTTTTTATTAATTTGAAATTTACGTATGCCATTTATTTTTGTATGTACATTTGAATATGTTATTGTTTTCCTTGTGGACATTTGCCTAAGTCATTTCCCTTCAATATTCTGGAATTTGAACATGCCCCTTTTTTGAGTCTCTTTACACCATTATATTTTAAATTGATTTTTTATTGATCTTGTGTGTGTAATTTATTACTTTTTTATATTGTATTGTTACTATATATATGTTTTCATGATCTATATCATGCATTTTAGGACTTCATGCGCTCACATTTTATGTGTTTTAATGATATATCTATCTAGACATGTTTCTCATAGATGCTAATAGTTTCATACACAAATTATAATTATCTTGTCATTTTAAGTTAAGGTAACTACTAGCTTCTACTTCCCCTCACTTAAATAAGAATAATATTAGTGGGGGCATGCCATAGAGGCATGATTTCCACATTCTTCATAGATTCAAATTGTAGTGGGGGATGTTTTGGAAACATCTTCCACACTCATACTATTTATTAGCTTTATATATATGTTGGGGGCATGTTATGAATACATGCTCTCCAAACTTACACAAGTTTTTATTTTTAAATTATATTTGGGGCATGTTCTGGAAACATGTTCTCCACACTTCAATAGTTTGTAAATTGGCCAAAATTCATAGTTATATGATTTAGATACATATTTATGACATAATTATATACATTTGTACCATTATTACACTTAGGTTTCAGCATGAGACATACATAAGGTGCATATGCTATACAAAGATCACCTAAATTATAATTATTTTTCAAATTTCAATTACTTCTACATACTTTAACTCACCAAGTTAGACCATTACAGACTATATTGAGACAATGTACTATAGTGGTTGGTTCTCTTTGTGGTATGGTTATGGTGATTAAACCACTCAATCTTCCAAATTTATAATTTGACTTAATTAAACCATTCAATTTCACCATATTTATAGTGTGTTTTTACTTGTTTCACTCATGCTCACTAGGTTATAAGTATGATTGGGTTGGATGGTTAAACTAATATTGATTATCAGGTGTAAACTCACTTTTTTATCCAAGGTTGGGATCATGTGTCCTCTAATATCCTATATTTATGCAATTTTTATATTTTTATTTTTTTAATATCAAATCTAATGGTTCATAATGATATATCTTTTCAAATTTAATTACCAAAGGTAAGGTGGCTGCATAAATACACATGTCTACTCCTAAACCTTACTCTATTTACTTTCAATAATTTCAATGCTTTCAAGTTTAGATTATATGCATTTATTATATAGTGTAACATGTTCTTGGTTTCAAGTCAGTCACCAAAAAATCACTCAAGTTGGGCTCATGCAAATGCAAGGTGTGTTATACACACCCAAGTATGCATTTATTTTCCTTTAAACTAGTAATTTCATTACTAGATTAAAAGGGGAGAATGTGGACACTATTTTTGAATTATATATCACCTTGTTCTCATTACCTAGATTCTCAAATTTCCTATCTCTCTATGTTTATTACTTATATCTTAGTCCAAACAATGTTATTCTAAGGACTCATAAATTATACCATGATTAGAATATTAAATCTACTTATCTTCTATTTCTATCATGCTCTAAATATTAAGTTTTGTATCTATGCCTATTTTCAAAGTGCCTAGACACTTTCATCCTAATCATAAGCCTACATTGATGCAAGTGTCCTATCCAAACGCAAGTGTCTAGTGCCATAAAGCTATCTAATTTTAAATTAAGCATATCCCTATGGTCAACCTAAGTGATTTAATGTAAGATATTCTCCAAAAGGATTGATATATGTGCATAATCAATCCTCATTCATTATTCACCTATCATAGATTTAAAAACTCACAAGGAAACTTACTGAAATCATTCAATCAAGTATTCAAGTGAGCAAAGCTTCCCTATTTTCCCTTACTTTCATATCAATCATAGGGGAAACACATCTACAGGTCTGAATTACTGAAGGAGTAGTCCATTATCTATATTTTCTAAGTTACAAGATAGGTAAATTTTGTACTTGATTATCAAATATTGCATCCTTATACACACACAATCCCACACGTAAGGGAGAACAACATGAGTTTGAGGCCTTCTTTAGAGTATTTGTTATGTAGAAAACACCTACTAACAGAGGGTTCTTTGGGGTTAGCTCAACACCATGAGCCCACTAACCCATTTTTTATGCATTCACTATGAATATTAATAACTAAGGTTTTTCTATTGTATAAGGAGTGATAGTCCATGAGTTATATTTTAGCACACTAGAGTGAAGGCAACACAAAACCTAGACCATTCTAGGTGGTTGTATCTAGATCTAGTAGGTATTCTATAATATATTCTTATGTCTAGGTTAGACAAAAGTGTCAACACAACCATCCAAGGTCAACACAAGTGTTTGAGGTCACATAGGTTAAATTTTTAAAATATGATGACTGATCCAAAATTCAAATCTAGACTATTTTTAGCCTGTTCTCTATCATATCTAAATGCACATAATAATCTAGCTAAGTTCCATTATTTTTCTATTTATTTTAGTATCAATAATTAGTTTTATTTACAATTTTTATCATATCTCAATATTTAAATTTAGAATATTTTTTATCTAAGTTTTCAAATTAATTGGCTTGTTTAGAGATAGTTTATCACCCTCGTGCCTTAGGATATATTTACCCCTTTAACCTTAGATTCCTTAATCTAGATTTTAGGGTTAAACACAAAACCATTATTTTGGTCAAACTTGAATTTTATTTTTGGAATACCATTTTTTGTAAAGGGACTATTATGTATTTTATATGACTTTTGATACTTGTGACTTTTTCATCTAGTCAGTATTTTGTGTGAAGGTGGTCATGTGACCAGTGAATATCTAGGTTTTTAGACATTCTGGACATATGTAAATATCAATTTTGTGATTTGACATTAATTTATATGATTTTTTAAATAAATGTATTGGAAATGATGTATAAGGGTGTATTTTTGGTAAAAATGAACAACTTAAAAAAGAAAAACTTTATCATGTCATCTTACTTATGCTATTAGAGTTATCATTATATATTTTGAAGACATGTATTATAAGTCCATCAAGATCTTTTGATTGAAAAAATATAATCCTCAAAATGGAAGTTAGAGAATCCATTACGATATGGAGGATAATTTCCCTTCTCTAGTTAGTTATTCCCTCAAAGTTCAGGTACAATGTTTCAATAGAGTTTATTATAAGTAATGTACTTTTTTTATTTTGTTATTACTTTAAATTTCATTTTGGTTTTCTTCACTTTATTGATATTCATGATGAATAATAGATAGAGTACTTTTTATTTGGGTTTTTACTACAAGGGTTTTTCACCTCTTACCTGATAGGGGGAAGATATTACATGGCCTTTGATCAGTCATCAATGATTGTATGAGTTAACATAGGAGATTTTAGTACCATATTTTCGAGCAAAGGTCTTTCAATTCTTTTGGGCATCAATGAGATGTGTCATACACATTATTTTATAGTCACTTGGATGGGTTTTTGTTTGAGACTTTGTGGATCAATGTGGTTGAATATGCTTCGATCATGTTCTACTATAATATGATATATAATTTTCATATAAAATGAGCACACCTTGATCATGTTCATCATTCATGCCATAACTCATGGGTGGTAGGATTATTGGAACTTACATCGGTTGATTAGTACCATGATGTGAAATGTGCCAATTATAAGTGTAACATATACTTTTTATGACTTCATAGTCATAACTCTAGATCATTTTCTACACCAATTTTTGGATCAAAGTGAGGGAGGGGCTATTTTTGGGTCATGTGATCCAAATATAGCATTTTTAATTTATGTATTTAGTTTTTGGTTTAGTTTGTTATTATAGGGTAAATACCCCTTTCATATTATTTGTGTTAATAATAAGGTTGATAGTAAATTAGTTAGGTAATTAGTTTTTATAGATTAGACCTATATGGTAGTTAATTCCCATAAAAATACCTTTTTAAAAGCTTATAAATCTTGGACTTCTTGAAATAGCTTTTTAATTTTAGCATCAATAAAGTTTTATTGTCAAATTAATAAAATGTAGTTTTTACATTTAAATGTGCATTACCTGATCCTATCATATTTTTGGTTTTTTTACTCCACTTATAGGTAAAGGTAATACAAAACATAAATTATGATAAATTTTTCATGGATGTTTATGATATTTTTATTTCACTTATACATAATGAAATTTGAAATAAAAAAATTTTATTGTAATTTATCCTGGTCAATTTTAAATTGATTACATTAAAATAATATATTAAATGTTTCCATGACTTACAAATAAGACATTGAATTATTTCAACAAATTAAACTTGTATAATTAAATCAAAATAAAATATTAATTATTGTCATGTTTTATAACAAAAACATTTAATTGATTCAACAAAATTATATTCAATAATCTAGTTGTTTAACATTTAATCCCAATAACCTTCAAATTGGAATCTGAAAAATATGATATCTAATACCAAAAAAACACTAAATTGGAATTATAAAAATATGATATCTAATACCAAAAAAATGTAAAAATATTTTATCCTTATTTTTTGTGGTTTTTATATAATTATCTTAGGTTTTCATATCCTATTTCTAAGTTCCCTATATATTAAGGTAATAAATATTTTTCACGTTGGCCCTAGCCTTCTATAAATTATCATGATCTCATTTTACACCATCTAAGAATGATAGCTCCATTATCCCTATAAGGTGAAGTGATAGGTTAAATGGTTTTGAAATTGAACATAATAAAAATCCTTTAATTCAAATTGAAATGGATAAAATAAGTGAAATTCACATTCCTCTTATTTTGTTCTAAATTTTAATTATGAAAATGTATAATTACAAGACCACATTATCAATAATGAAATTCCTAATATAAAAATACTTATCAAGATAAAAATGAATACCAAGATATAATACATCTATATAATCTTATTGGGGTGGATCCTAATTAATTTGAATCATTGAATTCCTTTCAACATCAAATTCATCAATAACCTAATGACTTAGAGAAATTATTGAAGGTAATCATAAAGGTTAAAAATACACAAAAGGCCAAGGTTACCACATATGAGATAAAACAATACCCATCCAATTATATCCATCAACCTTTTATAGGTATTGACTATAAAATAAGTGTTTAGACTAATATCACTACTAATATTCTATGGTTACACATGTGATACCCACATAAGTGTGGGTGTAATACAATGTTTTTTCTTATATTTAACCACCTATCCATACACAACATAGTTATGTGCATCTTATCATTGTTATTCATTTTAAATAATCATCCATGCCTACTATACAATATTTCATGTGTGTGTGTGTGTGTGTACATACACGCATACATGCATACATATATATACATATTTATACACATATATAAACATACATACATACACATATATACACATACATATACATATACATAAATACATCTACATATATAGATGATGTGTGTGTGTGTGTGTGTGTGTGTGTGTGTGTGTGTGTGTGTGTGTGTGTGTGTGTGTGTGTGTGTGTGTGTGTGTGTGTGTGTGTGTGTGTGTGTGTGTGTGTGTGTGTGTGTGTGTGTGTGTGTGTGTGTTTGTGTATTTATATAAAGGATAAGGTGTTATAGTTAGATCATGATGCTTTGATAATGATCCATTCAGTTGATTATCATGCATTATTCAATAACCCATTAGCTTGAGATATTTCAATTTATCCCTTACCTACTAATTTTTTATCTCCTAGACTTACATTATATGATGTTAAATATTATCCATAGCAACACTTTATATCATTTCATATAACATGTCTAGATTATGCATCAAATGATAAAATATTGACTAAGTTATTTCTATGAAGCCTTAAGGACTATGCTTTGTATTGGTTATTTTTTAACACTAAATCAAAATAATTATATAGAGTTAATAATATATAAATAGTTAAAACATAAGGGTTATAAACTAATCTATAGTATTCCAATTAATTATAAACTTAGATAAATGATTATTCTTAATTATAGTATTGGAATGATATGTTAAATATATAAAGTACCAAATTAGAGATATAGTCAATTGATTGAAATATCAAAGAGAAATGATACTTATTTGGGTTTAATCTAGGTAAGTAAATTTGGACTGTAAATAGGTATAAAGTATGCAAGATCAATATTATATAGCAATCATTATATTCTATAAATTTTACTCCTATAGTGGTGGAGACTACTATCTGATCTAGACAATACCATCAATGTTAGTGTTTGACTATGATTTAGGTGTTTAGTACAAAATAATTACTAGATCATAATGCAACAAACTTCATTATTCTAGGTTTTCTATCACCTTTTTGCTAATATATTCATATATAGGATATAGGCCATTTCTATTTGATAATTGATCAAACCCTAGCTCTTCACCCTTTTTCACCCTTAAAATGAGTTTTCCAAAATTAGATTAGTGGGCTCATGGTGTTGAGCTAATATAAATTACCCTTATTCCACAAAGCATTACTTACATAGCCAATACTTTGAGGGCCTCACACTTATGTAGTTATCACCTATTTGTGGGACTGTTTGTGCACAATGGTGAAATATACTATATGAAAATGCATACAGTGATCTAGCTTATACCTTGAAAAATATCACTCATATAATGCTCTTTGAATGATTCAAACATTTTGTAGTAGTTATCCTATTAATAATAAATAAGGGTGAATAAGGTATAATAACTTAGTTGTACAAATTATTGAATGAGCCTTGGTATATGCTTTCTTTGTATTTTCTAGATGAGTAATGAGAGGGATTAGAATTGTATTTATACCACACATTTTTTAAAGTATATCATATTAGGGTTCAATAAGAAAAATATTCCAACCCATAAGTTTCCCAGCATTTGCATTTTGGATGAATTTTGGCAATTGAACACTAAATAAAGATCTAGACATTACCATTAGTGGTAATGTCCTTCTATAGTCGGTAATGTATAGAGGGATAGAAAATAGGTATGGATCTAAAATTGATAGTGAAAGATTTATTTGATATTTTAATATTTCTTTCCAATGTATGAGACTTCGGTCATTAGAATGGTATGGATCAGACTAAGAGATAAGCATTTAGGCATAATGAGATGGCAAATGTGAACCTTTCAATAATAGGGAGGTATAGAACTGGAGGGTAATTGATATTTGTCAAATGTACAAGACTAAGATGGTATAAATATTAATTTTTAGTATCTACATTTCCCCTCCTTTAATATAGTAATGAATAAGAATGAAATTACTAATTTAATGAAAATTAATGCATAATTGGGTGTGCAAAACACACATTGCATTTAATTGAGCCCACTTTGAGTGATTTACTAGTGAATGACCTATAACCAAGAGCATGGTATAGTATAAATTAATGCTTATAGTTTTAAAATCAAAATAATTGAAATTCTTGGAAATAAAGAGATCAAGGAAGGAGTACACATGTGTCTCGATGTAATTGTGTTTCCCCTTGATGCTTTGAATTAGTAAAGATGATTCCTTATGAAGAATTAGATATATAATAGGTTTAGACATAAACCTTGGATAGTTGAAGAGGGATTTTGGAAGGTATTATTTCTCAAATCTGGTGCAAGGATGATTTATGAAATGGACATTGAGATCCTTACATCTCAATCTCACAACTCAAGTATAAACATGTCGCCTAGTGAGGGTGATTGGTTTAATCAACTCATCCTATAAATATGATGATATTTGATGATTTAGTCACTCCAACCTATAAATATAGTGAATTTTAATTTTTTAATCACTTCAACCTATAAAATTAACCAACTAATACAATAAAAAAGGCTTGATAATAGTACATCCTAGTGTAATGGGTGTATCCTAGTGAAAAGTATAATTGTAAATTTTGATTTTTTTTAGGTACAAAAACATGATATACATACCTCTAATATGTCTCATATAGAGTATAAGTATCATAAATATGAAAAACTATATTTAAAATCTATGTAAAATTGGTGTAATGTATAGGACTCTGATCTAAGTATATATCTCAAACATGAAATTAAAATAGAGATTGTAAAAGTGTGGAGGTCATGTATTTTTGACATGTATCCATTGAAATATATATATACTAAAAATTGAATAAGTGTGGAGGTATGTATTTATGACATGGCCCCACTAAAATCTAAAAATTGTGAAAATGTGGAATTCCTTCTTATATGACATACCCCCACTGATATTCCCCCCTTTTGAGGTGAGGGAGGTGAAACATTTTAGGTACCTACATACAATTATGTGCTATATAATATCATATATAAACCAACATAAATGTCAAGGAGCCAATAAAACATGGGAATGTTAAATATTTATATGTTTTTGAATTTTTTGTATTTTCTTAAATAATTGAATGTTTTTTATTTTTATATTATGTTTAAATAAAATTTTATCATATGATCACATCCAAATTATGATCATATGTATCTCTAAACTCATAATATTATACGTAAAATTGGTGGTACTGCCATAAGGCATGCATAGGTGTTATATCTAGATATTTAAAATTTGTGATACTCTATGTATATATAATAGGACTCTATGGTCATGAAGAAATATTATATGGAGTAAGGGTTCATCTAACCCATAATTTAGTGTTATGTGTCTTATTTGTTGTGTAAGCAATTGAAACATGTTTAATTTATCTATGTACTTGAATATGGTGTGTAGGAGTAGATGAGGATTCCATGGAATCCAGTGTATAACTATAATGTAAAAGTATCTTAATCATGGGTGACCTATGAAATGGATATATTATTTTTTACCCTTTTATTTACATTTAATCTTATTAGGTTTGATAATTATCTATCTTAGAATAAACTTCTCTTGTTCAAGTGGATGTTTAAATGGAATTCCAAAAATTGTGACTACCCTATTGGTATGAATGTATTAAATACATCCATGCAATGTGGAAGGTACTTCACAAATTTTATATATCCAAGGTCATACCAATAACTTATCAAATATTATCATCTATGGTATAACTAAAAATTTGGTAACTATGTATGTTGGACCAACCTGTAAGGATAATTCAGTCTCACTAATAACATGTTCTGATTTTCCATCAAATGCTCTAGATATTTTGGTTAAAGGGTATAAATAATCATGTGTATATCCAAAAAGTGTAATTAATTTAATGATACATAATTTTTCACTATCATATCTATCAATAATAACATTTTATAGGTTGATGGTCAAGGTATGTTCAAATAAATAATGAATGAAGACAAGAGTTATCATCCACTATTTCATTTTCATCAAATTTAATATAAGGTCTTTGAACCATATGAGATATTTTTTTTATATAAGTGCCAATAATTTCATATAATGGGTGCCTATAATGTGATGGAGGATGATATGCATTATATTTCATTTTCACCTTTGTATATTTCTGATAATGATTTTGCAAAGGATTGTTAAATATCTTTTGATTTTGGTAATCACCAAGTTATGAACCTGAATATTTTGGAGGATCATCAAAGTTAATATTTTGGTCATTTATAATATCTTGGATCTTATTCTTTAGGGTATAAAATTTTTTCTTAGAATTCCCAAGGCCTTGGTGATAGTAATAATATGCATTAGCATCACATCCTTTAGTTACAGGTTGACTCATATCAACTGTTATAGGAGGAGGGAGAGATATGAAATGACACACCACAATATTCTAAAGTAAATAAGTGGAAACTCATATAATTATTTAAATTATCTCTTAGGTGTAGTATATAATATTATTTGATTAGGTTGTAACACTGCATTAACCATTGTGGTTGTTTCATTTTTAGGTTATGTAAGTTTCATCTTGTAGCTTGGTTTGATATTAAACTTGTTATTATATGGGGTTGGTGTGTTTGATACATAATTAGGCTTGTTTAATGAAATAGGTTTCATTCTCATTATCAAACAATATGGCATAAGTCATCAAAATATTTAAAATTGTTGAAAATAATGGACTCATATGATGGGGAAAGAAAACTTTGTTTGAAGATGTCTTGAAGCTCTTTATCTACCATTGGATTTATCATTTTGACCAACTTTATTTTAAATCACAAAACATATTAATTGATGGGTTCATTGGTTCCTTATTTGATCTTTGAAATTTGAGAATATGACATGTTTTTAGTGATGTTTTTATATAAATGTTTTATAAATTAATCCAAAAATTTGAATGATCTCATTTATTGGATTGGTAAATCATAAAATAATTGTAAATAATAAAATCAAAATTTTATCATTAGAAGAATAATCAAAGCATGTTGCATAAGAATATTAGAGATGTTGTTTAGGATCATCCTTCCTATCATAAAATGTGAAATTGGGTATAAAAAAACCATTTGGAAAAAAGTGAAAAAATATTTTAGGTATAAAATAATTATGTAACACATATTTTGAATCAATAGTATGAGGATACTTTAAAGCATTATGTTCAATATTGGTAACCTTGTCTTCCAAATATTTTATAACTTAGAGAAGATATTTCACTATATACCCATTTTATTAAGAGTATATATTTGATTATTCACCAAAGGGGATGTAAAAATGGTTTTAATTGATATAGTCATTGAAACTAGTATTTGAGGTGAAGCATTCACTAGCCCCATGGTAGATGTACCAATAGGATTTTGGTCCTTGGAGAATAATGGTTTGAAAACATAATTTGTGCCCCCACTAGATGTAATAATCAATGATGTGCTCAAGGGGAGGGATAAATAATTTGTTCCTTTTATTTATTCAATTTCCAATATGGTTTTGAGGATGTCATCAAGATCCTCAGCATTTTGATGAATACACTCTCAAAACATAGAAATATTTTCTTGTCTCTCTTTATCTATTTGTTTATGTTCATTTTTTTGCATTAGATTCATTATTTTCATGATCAAAATAAAATTATATGATAAATTATTCAAAAAAAAATTTATTTTCATCATTATCACTCTCATTAGGCATATGATTTGATACTTCATTAGTTTGACGCATCTTAGGTGGTAAAAGAGGAAGCTTCAAGCATTCAATAGAAACACCACCAAGTCTATGGCTACACCTATGTTGCATATAAATACTAAAATAAATCTAAAGAAAATAACAAGGAAAAACTTTGGGAGGTTGAATACCCTAGGGAAATCTAGGTTTTTCATACTAAGAATGAGAGGCCAAGTTCACCAAATGATTAAACCTAAATTGAATTGGGTGGATAGGGTTAAAAATATAGAAATATTTAAAACACAAGGGTGATAAACTAATCTATGATAGGCCAATTAATTTCAAACTAAAATAAATGAATGTTGCAAATTATAATATTAAGATATGCTAAATATAAAAAGTACCAAATTATAAAAATATTCAATTGACTACAATACCAAAGAGAAATGATATTTAGCTAGGTTTACTATGTATAATTAGATACAGACTAGAAATAAGTGGAAAGTGTGTAGGATCAATATTTTATATTGCTCGTCAAATTCTAAAAATTATAATTCTATAGTCGTAGAAACTATTATTGTATATGGACACTACCATTCATGCTAGTATTCGAATGTGATGTAGGTGTCCAGTACAAAATAATGATTGAATGTTGATGTGACTAGATTCATTATTATATGTTTTATGTCACCTTTCTACTAATATATTTAGATCTAGGACATAAGTTACTAATCTTTATAATTGATCAAACCTTAGCTCTTCACCCTTAGATTGAGTTTACCAAAAATGGATTAGTGGGCTCATAGTTTTAAGCTAATCTCAATGACTCATCTGTCACTAAGCATTGCCTACATAGGCAATACTCCAATTATGGCCTCATACTTATGTAGTTCTCCTCTATGTGTGGGAGTGTGTGTGCACAAGGGTGAAATATACTATATGAAGATGCATGAATTGATCTAACTTATAATTTGACAAATATTGCTCATAGGATACTATTTGAATTATTTATAAATTTTATATGACTACTCATAGGAGTGATAATAAAATAGGAATGAATAGGTAATAATTACTCGATTGTGCAAATTATTGAATGAGCCTTAGTAGGTTCTTGTTTGGTATTTACTACACGAGTAATGAAAAGGATTATAATTGTATTTATACCATAATTTTTTTAAATATATGATGGTAAGGTTTAATAAGACAAATAGGCCACCCCATATGTTTCACAACAATTTTAATTGGTAGGAATTTTAGAAATTGAACACTAGATAAGAATCTTGACACTACTTCTAGTGGTAGTATCCCTCTGTGGCTGGTAGTGTCAAGAGGGATAGAAAATAGGTATAGATTTAAAAATTAAATTGATGTATATCATATTATAAAAAAAATGTGTAGTTTAGGATACCTAATCCATCATAATTATATGGATCAGACTAAGATATAATTTTTTTAGCATAATGAGATGGCGAATGAGAGCCTTTTAATAGCAGGGAGATCTATAACTATAAGGTGGATCCTTAATTGATATTTTTCAAATGTACAAGAATAATATTCTATAAATATTTAATTTTAGTATCTACATTCTACCTTCTCCCTATATAGTAATGCATAAGGATGAAGTTACTAGTTTTAATAAAGAAATTTGTACTTGGGTGTGTACAACACACCTTGCCTTTGGTTGAGCTCAGGTTGAGTGCTTTTCTAGTGTATGACATGTAACCAATATAATTTTAAAATGTAAATTAGTGAATATAATCTAAAATTTTAAATAAATTAAATGCTTGGAAAGAAAGAGATCAAGAAAGGAGTACACATATGTGTCGATGCAACTGTATTTCCCCTTCATGCTTTGACTTGGTAAAGATGCTTCCTTATGAAGTATTGAAGTTAGAAGAGGTTAAAAACTAAAAACTTATATATTTTATTAGGGATATTGGAAGGTATTATTCCACCAATCTAGTGTAAGGATGAGTTTTGACATAGCTATTGAGATCCTTACATCTCCATCGTATAATTCAAGTATGAACATATAACCTGGTGAGGGTGTGATTTTTTCAACTCATCCTATAAATCTAGTGAGATTGGATGATTTATTAATTATAACCTATAAATATATTTATTTTTAACTATTTAATCATTTCAACTTATAAAATTAACTAAGTGTTGCAACAAAAAAGGCTTGATAACAATATATTCTGATGTAATCTATGCATCCTAGTGAATAGTGTAATTGATAATTTTTTCAATTTTTTTAATGAAATAGCATGTAATATGCACATATAATATGTCAAATATAGATTTTATGTGTCATAAATATGAATAACTTTATTTCAAATCTATTCAAAAATGATAAAATGTATAGGATTCTAATTCAAGTTGTATATATGAATATCATGAAACTAAACTAGAGATTATGAAAGTGTGGAGGTCATATATTTGTGACATACCCCCACTAAAATATGTAATTTATAAGAACTAAATAAGTGTGTATGTAATGTCTTTATGACATGCCCCCACTAAAATATTAAATGTGTGAAAATGTGAATATCATGCTTCTATAATAATATCTAACTGATATGTCCCCCATTTTGAGGTGAGGAAGATAGAATATGATAGGTACCTTACCTCAAAAAGATAAGTTAACTATATAATGTGTGTATGAATCATGTATCATATAGGAGTATCATGTCTAAATATATATAAATTAATGTTGTAGTATGTGGTCACATCAAGTCATAATATGCATTATATGGATCATGGAAGTGTCTAAAGAATAATAATATAAGGTCATTAAATAATAAATCACACACATAATAGCACTAAATGTAATGTAAAATAATGGTCCAATGAGACCTCATACATAGGGTATGTTTAAATTCCACACAGTCAAAAGGAATGACATATTCAAATGTCTAATAAACATGCAATGGCATAGGGGCCAATAAACAAGGAAAATATTCAAATGTTACATAATAAAGACAATAGTAAATAATTGGAATAAACTCAAGTAAGTTATAAAATAAATTTATGAATCATAAAAAACCATCATAATCATATCATATTATTACATGTATATATGTGTTAGCAAGAAATGTTATGTAACATTGCATATCAAGTACACTGTGAAAGATATGAGCATGGATATAGACATGTGTAGGCATTAGTATATGTATACACCTAAATTTCACCATTTAGCTTCAAAATTAACTTTGACATGCTAACCTTTCTTCCAAATCTGAATTCAAATTAACACCATTTCCCTCTAAATTTTAAATAATTGAATAATTCTTACTCAATCAATTATGCACACTTTTTCTTCTAAAATTATTTAATAAATATATATTTTAACCTCACCCAAACATCCTCCACATTTACCTCTACCATGTGTTTACTCATCCAACCACCCTTCTCAACTTCCTCAACCACCTTGTGAGTCACCTTAGAACATTTCAACTTCCTTGATCCATTCCTAATGCCTCACTCAACCAACTCCCTTTTTTTCTTGACCTGTGTAATTGTTCATCATCCTTATGGATGAGGACTAATTTTCCATCATTTATTATTTTAATAATTATAAATGTTCAAATAATCTTCCACCATTCAATCACCCTCTTATAAATCTATAAATATACATGTAAGACATCACTTTCATTATCATCACTTATGTAAGCAAAGTGCTATTGAATTCAAAAGAAAATCCAATCTATTAAGAGTCATTTACACACCAAAACACTTCCTGATTCCCCTTAAATTAGATAAGATTGAGTAACCACATCCACTACATTTGAAGATCAAATCATCTTTGATCACAATGGAGGAGGATAATTTCACTTCATTTTGGTAAGTGTGTGTTTTAGTTAGTTTATTTCATTTGTTTCTCTATCATTTAATTTTAGGTTTCTAATTTAGATTTCATTTTAGTTTGATTTATTATCTTAGTTACATTTCTAAATTTCCTTCACACATTTTGGCATGTATGGTGGAATTTTTCCTAAATCATTTTCATCTTATCATTTATTTATTTATTTTACATCTTTAATTAACTTATTTTTATTTCTGTACTAGTTTTAATCTAATTTAGATCTAATTTACTTGTAATTTTTATTCATTTTTATTTATTATATTTTTTTCTCAAATCTAATTTTATTTATTTATAAAAAATAAAAACATGTGATTGTTTGGATTAAAATAAACCCACGTTTAACTAGTGTGGAATCTAGATTGAGCATAATGGGAGATATAGTTCTCCCCAAAAAAGAGTAAAAAGAACTAATAGAGCCCTCAGAGCAAGAAAGTAACCCAAACTAGGCATGTAGAAGAACCTAATATATAAAAGAGAAGGACCCATCAAAACAAAAGTCCCCCATAGAACCCAAAAAAGAGAGAATAAATCTGAGCATAAATGGGACCCAGTCCCAAACCCTTAGATAGGTTAGCAAAAAAACCAAAATAAACCAAAATAAAAAAGGAAGACCATCATCCAGAAGCATGAACTTAAAAATCCAATTATGATAGGCTCCATAGATTATTCAAACTTAAAATGTATTACAACTCATCTTGTCTCCTAACCTTTCTTAAAATTTTGTCAAGGGGAAGATCCAAAATTTCCCCATCATACTTCTAGGTCCCCTGAGGATCATTAAAATCCTCTCAATTGAGGATATAATTTGAAACTCCATGGGCTTTTGTGCATGAATTCTTTAGATGACCAAATTTCCTACAATTTGAGTAAATTTCACTATTCCTATCAAATATAATTTCCTAGTTCCAAGATCCTAAAGCAAACTTGAACCTAATGGATTTGGGAAGAGTTTGATCCATAGCAACTAGCACATAAATTATAGTTGATATAAACCTTTTATAAGATTGATTAGCAGGGTCAATTGTCATAAGCAAACCAAAAATTTCCATAATGTTTTTTAGACTACATTCTACCTAGAATGTGAGAAGGAGGCTAGGGAGTTCCATCTATAGAGGAATTTGATCATTTTTGAAATTCAAGGGAGACTAGTTCAATTTCTAGGGTTACAGCATGAGGATTTCCCTTCCCATCAAACATGGTCCATCATTCAGGATTCTTGTGTAATCTTCTCTACAAGTAAATGAGAACAACAAACATTCATTATAAGTAGGAATAATTTTAACTCCTTAAATCTACATCCACTTCTTTTTTGTCCAATTCCTAATTATTTCAATGCCATGCCTTACTCCAACAAATTTTCCAACCAAGGAATTGTACTTTTTTCATCTTCTTCTAGAACCTTATTAGGAACATACAAAATTAGATTCCTACCAATCGATCAAATGGTCAGATATTTGTTGTCACCACTCACAGATTCCTCTTCCATTCCTTTAACAGTATCTAAATCTTCAAAGGATTGATCCTAACTTTCCAAATTAATAGACACTAAAGCTGTCAGTGAATGTTTGAATTTCCTTTTGCATGGGTAGGACAATAAATGCTCTATCCACCAATTTTTTTGGAGGGAAAATTCCTCTAGGTATTCAAAATTTAAATGGGTATAAAAGAGATGCATTTAAAGCTCCAACAACTTGAATAAATAACAGGACTAGGAGATATAACTAGGTGCATGTTACTTCCTAGCCTAAAATGTTGATCATCGACCAGAAATTTAATATTACATGAGAGCTTTTCAAGGGTACTTGTGAAATTAACTCTTGTGAAATTAACTAACTTCTAAGACTTAGAATCCCAAAAAATACTTATAGTGCTTTCAAGTCCTAAGGGGCCCCAATCCATCAAAATAGGTTTCATGAAGATTATATAAGCTTGGACTATCTCAGGAGCCTTGGGTATCCCTAAGATTTTCCTTTGCTAGAGTCTAGGGGGGTTTCCTTATTGTTTTCTTTTTTCCTTCCTCTTGTAGTGGCACTTGAAACCAATTTTTTATTTTCCTTTTTTAAAGTTTTTGCCTCAATCCAATTCTCCTCATGAGGTAGAGGAGTTTTCTTAATGACTTTAGAGTCTTAAGGAAAATTAATCTTGCTGGACAAGATCTAATAAAGACGTAATCCTTTTTTTTGGGACTACCAGTGTTTTTTATTTTTGGGGAGGGAGTCATGCAAGGCATCCTAGGGAAGCCTAGTTATGACTTCCCTATTAATAGGTCTTTAACCTTATGAATTGGGGAATCAATAATAGACCCATCACCCTAGTAAAAAATACTTTTATGTTCCTCTTAAAATAGTTATAACTTTTAATTTAAAACTTGGGTTTTTCTAAATTTATTAGGTTAGCTCTAGTTTAGACTAAATTTAATCATTTAAAATTCATGTAAATTAGATTTGTATTTTAGGAGATATCTTAGAATCCATGACCATTTTTTATTTATTTAGTTTTTTACTAAAAAAATCACAACTATTAAAATGGAAATAACTTTTTTTTAAATCTAGGTTTTTTAAATTTTTGGTAAGGATGTTCATATTTACACTAATCATATACTATCAAAATTTTATGGAAATTTGGATCATATTTTAGGATATATCATCAAAATAGTGGTCGTCATTTTTATTTTTTTTTCTAGCTTTTAAGTTTGTGTGTGTGTGTATTTTAAAAATATTTTTGGTTAACTCTATAGTTTTCCTTGAGAATTAAAACGCCAAAATAATTATAATAGTTTTTATATAGGCCATTAGTCTTATAAAATCAAATGAAACCAAAAAAAATTAAAAATCAAAGTTTTATTGCTCCTAATCTTTTCTTCATTTACAATTTTTGGATTGACCTTTTTTTTCAAAGTTGCTAACCATTTTAATTTAGTCATTTTTACATTTTTATTTAAATATTTAATTAGGTCACATTTATTTTTTTAGTTAATTCACTATTTATTTTCTCAAAAAATTATTAATTATCTCATATCTTGATTTTCAGTGTTTAAATTTACCTTTTCTTTTCAAGCACTTTGTTTTCCAAGCATTTTATTTGTGTTGCTCTTCTTATGTATATTATGTCATTGGTATCACATTGATGATGATACTAGGAAATCAAAAATAATATTTACATCTTTTTAATATCCTAAATTGTGTTTGTGTATATGCTCTTTTCTTGATGTCATATTGGTGACAATATCTAGAAATTAGAGACAAGCATTAACTTCTTTACTTTTATTTTATAGGGGCTCTATCGATCATGGATTTCACCACCACATGGTAGGCCAATATTATTTATCAATGAATTATATAAATTGAGTTAAATCTATCTTTTTTAGGTAAATATTTGTGTGTTTTAAGCACATCATAAATTGAGGGGCTTCCATGATCTAATACCCATGCCTTAAACAACATGACTCAAAATCTAATTTTTATAACAACATACTGAGACCCTAATGGTTATGTTGGGAACATTGGGATAAGAACCATTTATGTGCATCTATAAAATCAATTACTTCTATGATTTTGAGCCTCATTATACCAAAATTTATATCGAAGACTTCCCTAGTTGAACTTGTTTATACCTTAAGCCTAGGAATTCATTTCTTATTATTTAGTTCATAGTGCATCGATGAAAAACTAATAACGATAATTTACTTCATATGTACCCTTGAAACTGATTTTAGTGGGCCATGGGAATCCCAGGATCCTCCATAGTTAGTGCCTTAAAATACTAGACCAAAACTAATGCAATGAACAAGTCAGTGGCATGGAAAGCCTATAGGTTAATCAAGTCCCTTTTACTTAGATTTTCACCTTTTTATGAAATTGTATGTGTTTTGAATAAAATTTATTTTTTTGATCCCTTGTGTTGTACCACATGCTAAAAATACTTGATTAAATTTAAAATCTTTTTTATAATTAAAGTCAATAAACCAAATTATAATCCAAAAGCTTTAAAATCATAAGTCAAATCATAAAAATTGAAGCTCAAAAAAATCTCATTGTCAATCAACTTTTAGTTCCTTTGGTATTTTTAGAGTCTAGTTTAATATTTTTATTCTTTTATTAAGTCAAAGTCTTTCTTTTAGTAATGTCACCTATCACAAGGCACATGGATATGTTAAATAATCCTAGTTTAAGGGATGATCCTTTTATCAATTACCCTTTTCACTTTAGAAATTAATAAAACCATTTTGAGATCAAAGACAATGTTGAAGATGAGAAACATAGACTTAGATCCATATTATCCCCTTCTCAAATCATAGAGTATATTCTATCCAATAATAATGAGGTATTGTTATAATATTTAAGTCTAGGATCCAAGCTTCCCCCTAATATTGACCCTAAGGCCTTACATAATTTACTCTATAGGAATAAATCCACACCTACCCTTCCAAAATCAAACCACCTTTCTAGCCCACTTCATTAGTATGAAACTTCAAACCGTTACACATCAACATCAACCTACCACTAGTAAACCTATTATCCAAAATAAACCAAGTATTACATCCACTAGTTATAACATTCATTTCAACATCTTTCATTAGACTAATAAAGGGAATCCAATTCTATCACCCCTACCATCTATCATTACTCAAGCCCCAAATCTATAACTAATCAAAAGCACCTAACCTACCAACAACATTACCATGCCTAGTGATTAGCCTAGTCAAGAGAATCAAAAATACAAATTCACTCCTTTGGGATAATTATATGACATACTATTTCAAATTTTAGTTACTTCTAACTTAGTAATATTTACCACCACCAAATAATTTAATGAAAATGTCCCAAAACTTAAGTGGTATAGAGTTAATGAATATTGTGAATACCACATAATCCAAGGTCATTCTACCAACCATTGTATGAGACTCAAGCATTATATCCAAGATTTGATTGACAAAGGGTATATTAATGTAGATCTAAGTGTATCTACATTTGAAAATCATAGCTTTGGGGTATGCCAAAATGTCTTTCTTAAGCCTAATCAAGTTACTCCACTTCCAAGTCAAGGTTATAATCTTCCATCCATTTTTCATGAACATCTTTTTTTGACATCTATTTTTAACCAATCCATAGTTGATCAAACCATATTTAACAATCATGGTTTACCTTCCATTTTTGATGAGCCTATCTTCAAAAAAGATCCTAGTTTTTACTAAGAGCCTATCTTTGACCAAGATCCCATTTTTTACCAAGATCTCATATTGGACCCATTCCCCTCCAACCAACACAACATATCACCCCAATCACCTAACCCCTTATCACATGTTAAATCCCCCATCACTCCACAACATACATGCCAATTGATATAGGTACAGTTCTTGATAGGGGGTGTGGGGGGAAACGCCCCCCCCCCCCACACTTGGGTCATCATGGGCAAAAATTTATGAAAAATGCATTATAAAATATTATAATTTTGTAGTTAATTTGGACCATTTAATATTAGGTTTTAGATCTAATGGTAGAAATTAAGTTAGTGTATTTTTCCCTATTTTGTAACCCTCCTTTGATATGAGGGCATTGTATTCAGGTGGAATGGTATGAGAGTGAAGAGGATATTGCAGTGGATGTATTGCAAGTTTTTCCCTTCATTTGTTAGACTGAATAATAAGAAAGACAGGTAGTTTTTCTGTGGACATATCTCATATTAGGTGAACGATATTAAATATGTGTCTTTATTCTATTGTGTTTTATAAATTATAATTCTATATTTATTTCATTATTATTGCTTTACATTCTATATTCCTAAATTTTTTAACCAAGATCCCATCTTGAACCCATTCCCCTCCAACCAACATAACATATCACCCATTGACCAATCACCTAACCCCTTATCACATGTTGAATCCCCCATCACTCCACAACATAAACCCCAATTGATAGAGGTACTTGTATCGAATAAAATATATGAGTAAGGCATTTTAAAACCCGTCCATTTTAGAGTAAAAAATGGACCTCACAACCTTTGCTACAAACCATTTAAAAATCAATGTAAATGTGTTAGTGATACTTTTGTAATTTTTAAGGAAACTTCATGCATAATCAAAAGAGGATACATTAATATTCCTTACTAGGATCATGCTACCACCACTCATTTCACCCACACTACCAATCCTTCCTTCCATATTATAATTCCATCTCCCACACCCACTTATTAGCACCAACAATTTTACCTACCATTAGTTTCCTTTGATGATAATCAAATAATTATATAATTCCTAGTTGTATTTTGGTTAAAAGAGCATAATGAAACATATACATATTCTAAGGAACAATAAGTATTACTCAATCAAAAATGAATCCTATAATCCAAATCTGAAATCATTTTCCTATGGTGAAAACCTATTTAAGGAACTATCAAATGATCATAATCCAAATCAAAATCCATAAAATTGAAATTGAGTCCTTTAGTGAAAACCTCTTTGAGGCACTACTAGACAATACACATCAAAATTATAATCAAAATAATCAAGAAAAATCCCTTGGTAAAAAAAATTATAAATCACCAATGACTAAATAAATCAATCTCCCTCTTGTGTTAGCAAAACCATGATATCACTCTCCTTTGTTTATTAAAAACACCATTGATCTGAATATGAATCCCCAAGTCATCTAACTTTTAGTTACTCCTAGTCTTGTTGAACATGAGATCGTTGGTCCCAATCACCCTTCACATCATGACACTTACCCTAATCCCTATAATCATTCCATCCCTCCAAACCTTTCACACACATCCTTCATCCATCATACCTTTCACTTCACCTTGTTTAGTATCACCCTTTATCATAGGGATTATGATAGTATCCTATTAAATTTAGAAGAAACCAATTTAGAAATAAATAAAATTACTGAAAACATCTTTGGAGTACATACCTAAAAGATCAATAAAGTTTGTCATCATGCTTATCTGCACTTCCATAATTGAGATGCCAAAACTAAAATAAAAAATAAAAACATGAAAAAAATATGCAGAGAGAGAGAGAGAGAGAGGGAGATAATCAACCTAAGAGTGAAAACCAATTTTATGGTTCTATGGGAAAATACCATGATAAAAATCAGTTTTTGACACCATGCATAAAAATAATCAATTATCTAAATATACCTTACATTTGGGGTAAAAATCATTCCATTTCAATCCTAGGCATTCTAAATCATCCCTCCATCCTTACCCGTCTGATGCCTATTCAAATCCATCCTACACTCATCTTCAACCATCCTACACCATTATTACATACCCTTACCTATCCAAACAAATCCTTATCCATTTAATCCCAAATAAAATGCAACCCATCCTTATTAATCCAATCTTTCCCATCATAGAACCATCTTTCTTCCCATTTTGACTTTGAAAAGGAAGTGGAAATGTCTTTAGACATGTTCTTATAAAAATATTGGTATATCTTTGTAATGTTATTTTTATGATAGACACTTGGTTCATACATCATGTTTTCCTTATATTTATGATCTTAATTCCCATCCATTCCTGTTTGTCTATTTTTCATCTTTAATGTATCCCTTCCATCCATTATCGCTCCCTTCTTTGGTACTAGAACAAGTTTTCCCTTTGCTAGTAACCCTTGTATATACATCTAATAATCCATAAAAAATATGAAAACATCATAAAATCCAAAAACATTCTAAAATATAACAAAATACAAAAATAATCAAAAATTCCCTTGTCCTTAGTTACGTACCCTAGTCATCCCTTATACAGTTTACTAATTGGAGAGTTGAACATTGTCAAAAATATCTAATGCCAAAGGGTTCTTCTCTAACTAAGGACATCCAAAAAACCATTGGTTACATGTTTGTCTATTCATTTACATTTTAAAAATCACTTTCTTTCTTGTTTGTAATTTCATTATCTATATTAATTTCTTCCACAATGTTTGTCTACTTCTTTGTTTGTTTTACTTACATGGTTTTTCATTGTTGCAAAAATTTATTTTTATCTTGTTTTCATTGTTTATTTATGTGTATATATCACTATATGCATTAAAAATGGTGTTATTATGATCTTCTATATTATGATGCATTAATTTTTTCACTTATGACTGTATCAATCGGTAAGTGTATAACATAATAGACATCATGGCTTTTACATACAACTGGTGCATTTTTTTTATGCTATATCAAATAAATGTTTTACTCAAATATTATTGATTATTAATGTTATAATTATTATTATAACTATAAAATAAAAAGCATAAACATAATAAGCTATCAAACCACCTCACATGCGTAGATGGAGCATTTGTGTGTCATCTTAGATAAAGTCATTGTGTTATAATCCTAGAAAGACCTATGATGTACTAAGAAGACCAATCCATAGAATTATTTGAGGTTATGGTCAAACTTGTCTCTTTCATGCACATTTAAAATAAACACTATGTTAATCATTACATTCTCATTATCCATCTCAAACACACTCATTAACATTCACAATCACATCAACAAGCACTTTAATTTATCAAACAAAATTATTCTTATCCACCCTAAAATTTCTAATTATTTTTTTAATTTTTTCAATTACTTATCCTAAATAAAAATTCAATGTGTGTTCATTTTTTTATTATCCTTTTTTATACCTTCATTTTTTCAAAAACAAGAGCTCAAATGGAGTACAAAGTCAAAAGTTATGGCTTCTAGAAGATGACCACTACAGTGAAAAACAAATTTGCCATTATTTTGAATGAATTCATCACTACCTTGAATAAATTTCCAATTTATTGAAAAAAATTGCCATTATCTTGAATGAATTCTCCATTTGTTAATGAACTTAGCATTTTCTAACTAATTATCCACTTTCTTCGACAAATTCACCATAATCAATGCCAAATTTGTACTTCTAAGAATGGAAAATTCATTTTTCTCTTCTTTTCTAAGTATTTCACTGCTCAAAACCAAGTTTGTTTCCCCATAATCCCCTCTCTATTCCATCTATCCATATATAATACATGTTATCTAGTCATTAACTTCCTTGTTTATACTTGCACATTAATCATCCAAAATCATTTACTAATATTTTCATTCAATCTCTCACACCTATCGATTGGGATCAATAAAATAAAAACATCCATACTTTTTTCCATCAATCCTTCAATTAATTAATCAATAAATTAGTCAAAAAAATTCAATCTCATATACTTTCAATGAGATATATCATTCCCACATCCACTTCTATGAATCATGATTCATGGGGCACTTCAAAGTGTGCATCTTATCTCAATATATAACTTTTTCAATCCACTATTTACATATATCATTACTTGGGGGAAAATAAATCCATCATCACATCCAATCACAATGTGAAATCATTAATTTAAATGGATGGGTTAATTTTACATTACATCATCACTTTACATCTCTTATTGCATTGGGAGAACTACATCTGGTAGGATATCCCCAAATGGCTTATGTCCATAGTATACTATGTAGGAAATGCTTAGAAACATGGGGTCTTAAGGATCAGTTTGGAAAAATTTATCCATTCAAGTCACTTAATTCACATTTTCTACCATCATTTAATCAAATTGATAAAAATATTTATCACTACTTACAATTATCAATCTTACAAACCTTTCTCAAAATAGTATAAAAACTATATTTTTCATTTTATGACTCGTAGCTTACCATCATTGAGATATATCATTCCCATATCTACTCATGTGACCCCTGAGTCTTAATCACCATCCAAGTATGTAGTAATAAATGATAAATATTCTTTTTTTGATATCTTATCTATTTTTTAATAGCTAGGGATAAATCATTTTACACCTATTTTAATATTGCAAGTGTTTTATTAATTTTAGTTATTTGATTTATTAACCACTTTGTCATTTTCCTTTCAAATCATTTTGAGCATTCATCCTCTTTTTCACATGAACACTTGAGGGGGAATCATCATAATCATTTTCATTTATTTGGGGTAATTTTTTCTCCACAATCATCAATGCTCTACTTTACTATTCTTCAAAATGGTATTGATTCACAATACCATTTCAAATATGGGGAAATTTAGAAACCTAAATTTCACCTTTTAGTGTCAAAATTAACTTTGCAACACTAACCCTTCTTCCAAATTCAAATTTTAACTAACATTATTTCCCTCCAAATTTTGAATAATTCTTAATTAATCAATTATGCACACCTTTTATTCCAAAATTATTTAATAAATCCATATTTTCCACCCTCACCCAAACATCCTCCAAGTTTATCTCAACCAGGTGTTGACTCATCCAACCACCCTTCTCAACTTAATCAACCACCTTTTGAGTCACCTTAGAATGTTTCAACTTCTTTGACCTATTCTTGATTACTGTAATATCCCAAATCAGAATATTATAGATTAATTTGGATTTCTCAAAATTTATTTTTAAATTTTGAAATAATAATATTCAATGAATATATAATTATGTTCTTATTAAAAAGATAATAAATTTATATAACAAATAATGCTATATAATGATCAAATGTGCAGTGCATAATTCTAGTTATAAATATTCTAATAGATAACTCTCAAAGGGTTTCATCCTTAAGGGGTTGATATCAAGGGATTTCATCCTTGTATCTAATAAATGAGGGGTTTCATCCTCAATTATAAAATAATAGATTGCTACCTAAACTTCAGATAAGGGAATGAATGTCAAATATGAATATATCATTTTCCTTCACCAAGTTCTTATAAATACCCTTCATAGCTTTGCATAAAATTATGTGTTTCCTTTTCAAAGTGATGACTTACATTAATATAACTTCTATTCCTTGCATTAAATGTTGTGTTTCTTCCCATATGGATAATTTATTTAATTTAGTTGTTGTAGTTAATTTAATTATTACTGGTTTAGGTGATTCCATTGGTGATTTATGTACATTAATTTAGTTCATGTTTATGGTCTCATTTGTATTTTGGGATATTACAGACCTCCCTTCTTCATATTTCTTGTCCTTAAGAAATTTTAAACCTGATAGTACACTCCACAACAAACTATAATTTGCTCCAAGCTTAGATTTCTTCTTTCCCCATCCTTGTAGAAATGATTGCATTATTATTAGTTCTCTCTTGTAAGGTATTATTAAAACTATTATTTCTTGTTTCCCATATCCTTATTCCATTATAAACATTTATATAATTATTAATAAGCTCTTGGTTGAGCATAAGGATCTTGGGACCTTTACGTACTCTAAATTGATCATTTTTTGGGCTTCTAATGACCTGTTTAAGCTCATTTATCACTAAATCTGCCCTTACAATCTCCATTAATGACTCACCTCCACTGTCCATGAAGAAAAATATTTTATTTATGTTATTATGGAGACCAAGCAATGGTTCATCTTTGATAAAATATTCATAAATTTTTTTATTATGATAATAAGATGAATTTATGGTAGTCATAAGATGATTCTAATGTTTGTTTGGTTGTTCAAGTTCAAGAATCATCGCCTCCAACTTAGGATCAAAGAATTCTTTGAGTGATGTTGTTGGAATTTTTTTAAACATTGAATGGTTTAATTCCATTAACTACTCCTACAACTCAAGGTTTTTGCCTAAATCATTGTCAACCATCCAAATTTTATGCTCCTTCGATAGTTGTTTCATGATGACTTGTTTGATTGAATTTATCTACCATTCATCTTCCTCTAGCACACATTTCCCATATAAATGGAAAAAATATATGAATTTCATTTCATACCTTATTATAAGATCAAGATTTAAATATTTATTATGATATGCATTAATATCATTGAAAATCAAGTTGACCTCATCTTATTCTTGTATTGGTTCCTTTCATTGAAGGAATATGGGCATGACTGGGCATACATAAGTTCTTGATGGGAGAGATTCATGACTATTATTAAATGTATAACCCTATTTTGATTGTGATGATTTTCCCTTACCATTATAATTCTGAGTTAGCAAGTTATTCAACTATTGGATTTATTGAACTAATTGTGACATCAATGCATATACTTCAATTTGCCCTTGGGCCCACTAGTCAAACTATGCATCATTTATGTTTTTTGTGTTGACCTTATGATTTGAATGCATAAATATTATTGAAACCCTTAGGCTAGTAGGATGAAAAGCTCTAATACCATTGTAATATCCCAAATAAGAATATTATATGTTAATTTGGATTTCTTAGAATTCCTTTTTAAAGTTAAAATTAATAATATTCAATTAATATAGAATTATGTTCTTATTAAAAAGATAATAAATTTATATAATAAATTTATATAATAAATAATGTTGTCTAATGATCAAATGTGCAATGCAAAATTTTGGTTATAAATATTCTAATAGAGAACTCTCAAACGGTTTCATCCTTAATGGGTTAATATCAAGGAATTTCATACTTGTATCTAATAAATGATGGGTTTCATCCTCAATTATAAAATAATATATCGAGGGGTTTCATCCTTGTATGTAATAAACTAGGGGTTTCATCCTTAATTATAAAAAAAAGAGGTTGTTGCTTAAACTTTAAATAAGGGAATGAATGTCAAATCTGTATATATCCTTTTCCTTCACCAAGTTCTTATTATAAATAACCTTCATAGCTTTGCATCAAATGGTGTGTCTCTTTTCTAAAGTGATTTGTCTTTTCATCAAATGGGGTGACTTTAATTAATATAACTTATATTCCTTGCATTAAATGTGATGTTTCTCCCTATATGGATAATTTATTTAATTTAGTTATTGTTGTATTTAATTTAATTTTTGTTTGTTTAGGTGATTCTATTGGTGATTTATTTACATTAATGCAGTTCATGTTTATGATCTCCTATATATTTAGGTATATTATAATTACTCACTCAACCAACTCCCCTTTCCTCTGAACCTAAGGAATTAGTCATTTTCCTCATGAATGAGGACTAATTCTCCACCATTAATTATTTGAATAATTTTAAATATTTAATAATCCTCCACCATTAGGTCAACCTCCCATAAACTTATAAATAGACATGTAATCCATCACTTTCATCATCCTCACTTATGCTAATGAATTACTATCAAATTCACAAGTGATTCCCACTATCAAGAGTCATTTGCACACCAAAACATTTCCTAATTCCCCTTGTATTAGTGAAGATTGAGCAAACACATCCACTACATTTGAAGAGGAAATCATGTTTGATCATAATGGAGGAGGATAATTTCACTTCATTTTGGTAAGTGTGTGTTTCAATTTGTTTATTACATTTGTTTTTCTATCATTTAAGTTTATATTTCTACTTTAGATTTTATTTTAGTTTGATTTATTAGCTTAGTTTCATTTTTATATTTCCTTCACACATTATATAATCTCAAACGTGATAATGTATAAATGATCATAAAGGATATGTAACCTATATCATTCATGATCAAATAAGTAGGTGACCCCAAGATACTATATGATGTGGGTAGAGGAGAGGCCCAACATCTATAAGTGTATATATCATTGTCTAGATAGGCCTATATCACATTGAAAGATGTGTGAAATATATGTGTATATATAAATTAAATAATATATTATCTACCAACATAAATTAAAAAACATAGATGTTAAGGAGCTAATAAAATATGGGAATGTTGAATATTTTTGTATTTTTAAATTAGTTGAACATTTTTAATTTTCATAATATGTTAAAATAAAAGGATAGCATATCATCACATCCAAGGGATGCTCATAGGTATCTCCAAACTTATAATATGGTGCATCAAATGGGTAGTTATGCCAAAGATCATGCATATATATAATTTTAGATTTATATAATCTATGGTAATCTATGTATGTATAATAGGACTATGTGGTCATAAATAAACAATAAAAGGAGTAGTGTTTCATGGAACCTGTAATTTATTTCTCTATGGTTTATTTTGAGTGGTAGTAATTGGAACCTGTTTAGTTTATCCATGTAACTAAATATGTTGTGTAGGAGTAGATGAGGATTCATGGAATCCACTTTATGTCTCTAGTGAAAATGCATCTCAAGAATGGGTTTCCTAGGAAAGGGGGCTTCGTATTACTTACCCTTTCATGGAGGATTAACTTTAGTAGTTTTGATCATTATTTTTCTTGATCAAACTTATCTTTTTCAATTGGATGTTCATATAGAATTCCAAAAACTATGACTACCATGTTGGTATTAATGTATTTAATACACCCATGCACTATGGAAGGTATAACATGAATTTTATTTATCTAAATTAATTAAAATAACATATAAAAGACTCATGTGTATTTTATAGCTAAAAATATGGTAACCACATGTGTTAAACTAACTTATAAAGGTAAATCAATATCACTAATAACATGATGTGATGTCCCGTCGAATGCTCTAATAATTTTGGTTGATGGGTATAAATCATCATGCTTATATCCCAAATGTGTAATTAATTTTATGGTACATAAATTCTCACTAGTACCATTATATATCATAACACTATGTATAGGTTTATGGTTAAAGTATGCTCAAATAAATAATGAATGAATATATGAGTCATCTTCCACTATTTCATTATCACCAAATGTAATATAATTTCTTTGAACCATAGGAAATATTATGTATGTATAAATTTCAATAATCCCATCTAATGGGTGCCCATAATGTGATGGAGGATGATGTGCATTGTAATCCATTTTCACTTCTTTATATTTATTAGAATGATCTTGAAAATGATTGTTAAATATCTTCAAATTCTTGTTATCACTAAGTTTCAAACCTTAATCCTTTTGAGGATCATCAAAGGTAATCTTTTGGTCATTAATAATATCATGGATCTTATGCTTTAGGATATAACATCTATTTTTAGAATGCCCAAGGCCTTAGTGATAGTCACAATATGCATTATCATTATATCCTTTGGGCAGAGGTTGACTCATATCAATATATATATGAGGAGGAAGAGATATGAGATGACACTCCATAATCTTCTAAATTAAAGAAGTCGAAGATTCACATAATCATGTAAATTGTCTCTTATTTGCTTTGGATAAGATGAGCCAATTAGGTTGTTGTGACACTACATTAACCTTTGTGTTTGTTTTTTTAAGGTTTTATATGTTTCACCTCTTATTTTTGTTTGATATGAAAAATTTTATTATATGTAATCGATGTGTTTTCTACATACTGAATATTTTTCAATGAAATAAGTTTTATTTCACGATCTCGAATAATATAGCATAAGTCATCAAAAGATTGAAACTTATTAAAAATAATGAAATCATGTAATGGGGAAATAAAACTTCATTTGAATGCCTTGAACCTATTTATCTACCATTGGATTTGTCATTTTGTTCAACATTATTTTGTATCACAAAACATATTCATTCATAAGCTAATTTTTCCTTGTTTGATCTTTACAATTTGAGAATATGACATATTTTCAATGATTTTGATAGATAAATGTGGTATAAAGTGATCCACTAGAGGTTTTAATCATCTCACAAATTATATTGGTAAATAAAATAACAATCATAAATCATAGTCCTTTAGGATCCTTAGAAATAATTTGATTAAAATTTTATCATTGGAAACATAATCAAGGCATGTTGCATAGAAATATTAGAGATGTTGTTCAAGATCACCCTTCCTATCATAAAATGTGAAATTGGGTGTAAAAAAACTAGTTGTAAAAGGGTGAAAGAATATTATGTAACACATCTTGTGAATCCATTGCATGAGAGACTTTAAATCATTCTATTCAATATTGGTAACCTTGTCTTCAAATCTTATATAACTTGAAGAATATATTTCACTATAGACCCATTTAGATTAAGAGTCGATAGTTGCACAGTCACCAAATGGTATGTAAACATGGTTTGAGTTTATATAAGCATTGAAATTGGTATTTGAGGTGAATCATTCACTATCCCCATGGTAGATGTAGCAATAGGATTTTGGTCCTCAAGAAAAAAAGTTTGAAAACATAATCTATGCCCCCACTAGATGTAAGAATCAATGATGTGCACATGAGGGTGGATAAGTCACTTGTGCCTTCTAATTTTTTTAGTTTCCAATATGGTTTTTAGAATATCATAAATATCCTTAGTATTTTGATGAACACCCTCTCAGAACATAGCAATAGCTTACACTTGCTCTTGGTTTATTTGTTAATGTTAATTATTTTCATTATATTCATTTTTTCATGATCATAATAACATTTATGATAACTTATTCAAAAAAAAAATCATTATTGGCACTCTCATTAGGCATATGATTTGATACTTCATTGGTTTGATCACAACATCATAATTTTATTCAATACTCACTACATTTATTATCTATTCCATCATATCCTAAACTATTACTACAAACATCTATTGTTCCAAAATGAACACAAATAAATGTATATACTATATATAAAATTACACAAGATAATTTGGTTAATAGGGTTACTTATCATACATATTATCCTATGATTTATGATGATGATGATGATGATGGATACACTATATCATGATATTACCTCTCATATTTACATACAATTATGTATTACACTACTTGCTCATAATAGGTAATCATTCCCATGTTTGATACAATACCTACATGTGAGTGTTCCATTGATGGAATAATTAGCTAGAGGAAACATAATCAATAAAATCAAAATATAAAAAAATATAAAAAAATACAAAAAAATGTAAAAAGAAAAAAAGAAAAACCCAACCATAACATGTTTTACCATCTAATTCATTGATTTATGTTAGTTATCACATGTTTTGTAGATTACATGTCATTTTTCATATGCACATGTATTTCAAAGTATATATGAGTGAGATATATAACATATAGTTTATACATGATTTATGAAAGTACAGATGTGGGGCATTACTACCCATAGGGGCCATGCCAATGATAGGGGAATCTCATTCCATAGGTTTCATGGTTACATGTTATATATTTTTATGACCTTTCCATTTATCATGTTTAGATACATTGATTACTTATATATGACTTGATCTTGAAAAAAAAAATTATAGTGCTAGATTTCATAGAAATGTTATTTTTATATTAAGTGATAATGACATGGACCTATGGCATAGACTATCTTGACTTATTCTATGCTTAAGTTTTTTAGTTTAATTTCATATATGATAATCATTTATTATTATTTATGTGGTTGTTTCCTTAGTGTGTGTCATCACTTGATTGAGTTTATAATTTTATGCCTCTTTCTTTGGCCCTTGCCTTCTTATGTGACTTTTGGTTTAGTTGAGTGTATCATTATATGTCTCTTTATTTGGCCCTTGTTTTATTATGTGGATTTAATTAATTGAGAATATCAAGGTATTCCTCTTTCTTTATCTCTTGCCTTAGTGCATGACATTGATCTATTGAGTGTGTTATTCATTAAATATTTCTTTGTATGGCCCTTACCTTGTTGGTGACATTGATTTTTCATAGTTTATCATTGATTTCTCATTGCATGTAGTTATTTCCTTAGTTTATAAAATTTATTGATTTAATATGTTATGTCATGACTCTTTATTTTTACAACCCTTTCCTTTTTATGTTTCATTGATTTTTAAAAGTGTAGCATTTATTTATCATTGTGTGAGGTTATTTTCTTGTGTGATATTGAGTGATATTACATGTGCTTTATTCTATGTTTCATGGCCATGATATTTTATACTTATGAGTGGATACATCTAGGATTATCTATTAAGCTTGTTGTGTAGTGTGTTTATTCTTATTTTTCATTAATATGATCTAATAATAAATAAATATGAATATAATTTAGATTATGTGATGTATAAAAATATATAAATGTAAAATGTAGAGTTTAATTTTATAAATACACTTGTTATATAAATTATTAAGAGGATTAAGATACTTATAATTTTACTATATTATGCATGTCAGAGACTGAAATTAGAAATTGTAAAAGGTGGGAAATTAGACTATGTGTCACTCAAATTAGAATCTACATATTTGGATATGCTTATATGAGTTTATCAACCTTTGGAAGGTACCAACTAATGCTTGCTACACTACCTGATGGTTCTATCTTAAAAAGCCTTATTTTTTTGTATGGGTTATTTCCTCTACCTATAATCTATATTTATTTATGATCGCTAGGAGATAACTATGCATGCAATTATAGAAACATGTATCCTCTTTAAAACCCTAGGTCTAATTTAGACTCTAGTTTTTATAACGTAAAGGGTAAATAAGGTGGGTTTATCTAAATTTAACCTATCCCTGGTGAATGGTTATGAATTTCCTACATATCTAATACTCTAGAGAGGGAATCTAAAATGCATGTAGTTATGTCCATTAGGTGTATAAGTGTAATAGTGTTTATTCCATGAATTAAACCTATGATATATATTTTGATACATGGAAAAATGATAAATTTGACTCAGATTTGAGGTCCTTAAGACTGTACTAATACTTATTCCTTGTGACTAATGGAAAAATAGGAAATAATAAGATAGTTCCTTTAAATGTGCAGATGTGTATAGTAGGCTTTCTTGACAAATGCTAGATAAGAATAAGACAATACCTATTATGTATTTATATGGGACTCTTTGGGTAATGTATCACACCACCAACATGTGAAACATATGGGTCGACCTATAAAAAGGGTTTGAATTTAAATTTAACTAAAACTTAGCATGGGATGAGTCTATCAAGTTTGGACACATCAAAAATTATGAAACAGTCTAAGTATGATGGTTTAGTCCAAAATAAAAGAAAACTTATTTAATAATTTTTAGATAGTTTGAATATGATTTTAGGTTAGACCCAAACTAGAGAATGTTTTTAGGTGACTGATAACAAATCAGTAAGGTCATATTTGTGGAAAACTTGTGGAAGAGAGATAAGGGAAAATGAGACCCATGTGTGTATGCACAAGTCATGTTAAGTGAATGTAAGAAAAATATAAAATTTCCAAATATATAATACCATATTTTACTTTATACAAATTCCCTTATTTTATTCTAGTATTGAAATGAAGCACACTGCTAGAGTAAATGAAAAAATGTGCATGTGTGTACCACACACTTTGTCTTTATGATACACTTTGTCTTTATGATAAAGATCTAAGTGTCTAACTTTATCCATGAAACCTATAATGAATATGTATAAATCAATGTCCATGTATTAAATTGAAATTTGAAATGAAATTGAAATTTTTGAAACTTAAATAGTATGTAAGGAGTACACCTATAAGTGGGTGAACCATGATACCCTATAACATGTTATTGGAGATGATTATTCCTTATAGAAGTATTGGATACTTGTGCTTAATTTTTTGAATCACTTGGTGAATTATTGGGGTGATCATGCCCAAAATATATGTACTAAATAAATACCATGGGTTGTGAAGATAAACTCCCCAACCCTCATTTAAAATGAATTAGTTCCTAGGTTATTTATTGTTGTTCAACCTCAACTACACTACTCATGTAACTAATATTTAACCCAAATATGCTAATGTGGGAGCCACATATGGGATAAAATTGAGTAATTATTAATCAATTGATCATTCTTGAACCTCAACCACATTATCTCAATATACATAAATTAACCACTATATACAAACTTTAGATTCAAGTGTGCTCACTTCTAGGTACATCGATTCCAAAATAGGAAAACTAAAATAGTGTGTGTGTGAATTAAAATTTTGCATGCCCCATGATTTGATCTAACTAGTTACAAAATGATATATAATTATGTGCATCTATATGGTAACTTGATCCAAAATTTAAAATTTATAACTTGTTTTCTTGTAAATTACGTGCATATGTATCACATATGCACCCAAATATGTTATAATATATGAATGTATAAAAACATATAACTTGTGTTACTTTAAAATGTGTGCATATGCATGGAACATACCCCCTTATGCGTTTTAATCTATGAATATCTTAAATCATGTAACTAAGTGTGTATATGTATGGCATATGTCCTAAAAATATGTCTCAATATGTATGCATCTCTCTCATATTTGTACTAAACTATTATTTTAAATAATTATGAACTCTCACAATCTTTTAATTTGTGCCAAATTTTGAATTTTATGCTCATGGAGGCTTGAATTTATATGTAAATTCCAACTAATATGCCCCTATTTTGACATGAGGGATGTACCACATGACTTACTCATCTCAAAATAAAAGAGTTAACCACATAATGTTTATGGTAAAATATGTAATCATGTAAATCATATTCTAAAATGTGGATAATATGTCATAGTAGTAATGAATAGATTTAGAAAACATATATGAAACATAATTGCAAGGCATACAAGTGTCATGTCAAGATAAATATAAAAATAAGAAACACAATAATAACCATTAATGTTATAATCACTAAATAAGAATACATAGTGAAGGTGCATGATATGAATCATGACACTAAAAACAAGAACAAAATTGTGTGATATGAATCATGACACTACAAACTCAAAAAGTTTAACAAGCTTAGCTGAAAATATTTTATTTATCCACTCATAATCACATAATGTTATGGTCATGATGTAAATAATAAATCACACATATTATCACTTTATTTCACACAAGGTCAAGGGTCTCATAAAAGAGCAATCATTTAAATATCACACACAAGACCAAGGACTGCATATAATGGAAAATACAATGTCGCATATACAAATCCAAGGGCCACATACAATGGAAAATAAGATGTCACACATGAAAATAATAGAGGTGAATAAATTAGATAATAAATGTGTATCCTATTTCAAATGAAACACATCAATGAATCATAAAACAAGTCAAACTAGTCTACACTATCAATCTATGTCAAATTCATAACATAGAAAAGTATCATATTTATGAAATATAGCATTGTAAATAATATAAGTAAAAATAAGATGTGTGATATATATATATATATATATATATATATATATATATATATATCAACATGGTAGATGTAAATTTAATATAAAGATATAAATTTTATAAATGTATCCCATGGAATAAGATGCGTCCTAGCTTGACATTACCCTAGGTATAGGAATGTCCTTCATCTATGCATCCATGTATCATATGTAACATGTATGTCATGCATCTAAATCATATACACTATGATATTTAAGTGCATATTAAAATTATATTTTATCTTAAAAACATGTCATAAATAATGTAAATGAATTATGTAAGTAGAAAACATGTCATGCTTAAGTCTTGAGTCTTGAGTTTTTATTTTTTATTTTATTTTGTTGTATTTTTTGATATAATTTGCTTAAATGAGATTATAACTAATTAAAAAGTATAGGTTATGGTCATATTTAAATCCTATAGCAAAATGGAAAGGGTCACCTTTTGTGAGTGATGAGTATCATGCAATTTGTATCTAGATCTAAGAAATTATCTCATATTGTATCATAACCATCATCATCATCATCATGACTCATAGGATCCTATGTATGATGAGTAAACCTATGGTGCATAATATCATCTGGAATCCTTTATATAGTATGATAAACATGTGCATATAATTTTTGGAACATACCAAACTATCTATAACACTAAGTTAGGATGTAGAGTAAATATTGGCTATCAAGAGTCGTTAATAACCCTCTGATGTAATGGGCATTGAAGTATTGGTCATATATGAAAGGTAACTAATTTATTTTGAAATGGATACCTGAAATGAACATTATTAGGTTATATAATTACCTATATAGATTGATATTGTGTAGGTGGAATAAATAACTATGATGATGGTGGGGGTAGAGGAGGAAATGCCTCTATTTGAATATGATACTCATATGGAATACAAAAAATTATACCACTTTGTTACAATGTATATACTTCACATATATGCACTAAATATGGTATTTCATAAATATTTTATATCTAATGGAATCCAACAACATGTCAAATATCCATGTTCTTTTTATTACTATGAATAATCTAGAAACTATTGTGGGGTCTAGTTTAAGAGGTAGTAAAATGTGTCCCAAGGTATTTTACCTCTACTTATTGAATAATTTTCTTAGAATTTTTAATTACATCATATTATAAAATAATTATTGGTGATAATATTAAATGTAATAAGTTATTTTGAAAATATTAAATGTGAACTTGTAGATTAGTCGCATGTCTCACCATAATTTTTTAAATGCCATCATTAGTGTGGCCAATAAGAAAATGAGGGATAACTCTTATTTTAGATATATATACCCTCATCTCTATTTACTTTTATGATGAGGTTGAATATAATAAATTATATTTTTACTATCATTTGGTATCATATAAGGAGTAAGGATATCAATAAGTGAGAATTTTTTAGAGGAACCCCAAGCACTCATATTTTTTGTGATTGAAATGAGAAATAAATCATTTTTTCCTCTATGTATTTTTTTTCTAGATCTGCATCTTATTTGTTTATTTTTTGTAATAGATCCAAAGAATTACAAAAAATAATTTAGATAATATATAACCATCAAAGGAATAAAAAGGAGGAAATATATTAATTCTAATTGTGAGCAGGATAGGATTATATAAATCGATCAGTAAATAGATCAAAGGACAAGAGAGAAGAAAAGAAAGAGAAGCATTGTTGCACTCAAATTATTTGCATAAAATTTTTAATAATTTATTTTAATTATTTATTTCCTAATATTAATGCAATAAATTATTTGTGAACCATCAGTTAAGTTTACTTAAGTAACATTATTTAATTATGTAACTTAAATAATTAATTTCTATTTTTGTGTGTGCCAATGTCTAGCACACTCACATGTGTCACATCTCTAGAATATTATTATTCTGATAATATTCTAAGTGATAATGCTTATCACTAGTATGTTATATATTTTTAATCTTATAGGTGTGACACTTTTCATAATATCTTCTAGGGATTATATCATTATAGATGCTTCTCTCTCTCTCTCTCTCTCTC